>JARQZJ010000066.1:2940000-3477500 GCA_030704895.1 Henosepilachna vigintioctopunctata | reverse complement strand
AAAATACATGACCCAACACTTTTGAACACATACTTGCGTTAATCATTTCTGACAATCATTATGTCAACCAAAAGTATCATAGTCATTCAAAGAATTAATCAAAAATCATTTATTTTATATTGAATAGATGAAACACCTATGTTTGTTAGAAATCACATAAAGTCGATTAATAAGGTTCCCTGCAATATTAGCTCAGAATCGTAATGTCTGGCATTTGAGTTCGAAATTAGAAATTTAGATTTTGAATTCGAGTAATTTTCAATTAAAAAATTCTGCTTCTATGCTTCTCATTGTAGTTTTCCAATGTTATGTGTTACTAATTGCCTTAATTCCAATGCAAGAGGATACTATTATATGCGTGTAACAGTTTAGAAGCCACTGCTTCATAGTTCTTCATTCGATTAAATCGTCAATAATACGGACATTAATATTAAGATCTTCTATGTTTACTTATAATGAGGAATAATACAGTTATTATCAGTTTTGCATGCTATATGCCGATATTTCTACTTACTGATTGTTAAATCTTCAAATTTGTAAAATCACATTCTCTTCTATTATCATAGTTTTAATACAATAGTAAAGAGATATTGGAGAAAATGAGTAATTTTACATCAGCAGTTCGATTTATAGGTGTCATTTCAATTGTTTCATACATTAGGTACACTATAATAACTGTCAACAATCAAACGTTTCTGCACATATGAAGTTTATGTATTATTGAAAATTATTGAGGTACTTATTCGTGTATTTTCTATAACCAAATAATTTTCAATCACGTTGTACTCCTTTTCAATGAGATATTCTTGTAATGCAGGAACTCATGTTTCGTAGATATTCTACCAAACGCTAACAAGAAAGTAACAATAATTTAAACAATAAGTATAATATTCACTTAATACCCTGCAACCATCAAAACGAAAGTAGAAATTTAGGCTAGCTTATGAGTTCATGCTTATGAAGCCGGACAGAATTTCTTCCAATTTGTGTGGTTAATTAGGCAAGTTGTGCAACAGATGGCAGGACCAGATCGTTTCTAGCATTATATACAATTACTCAGGTTATTAGCAACTCTTTCAAGTATTTACATGTTTATGTAAATATTCGAAATGATAATTTTATATTTCATCTTAATAATACAAAAGCATATTTTAACTTTTCCATTGTATTATATATTATGATTATATTTAAAAAGTGCAAATGATGGATACCTATAAAGATATATCTACTCCTTTAGCCAAATAGATTTTTATCCAATATCCATCATATTGTTACAGATTTGCCCCCAATGTTTGATGGATGTTTGAAGAAATGATGAGACTATTGAGAACCGTCGTAGACACGACCACAGAGCTCATCTAAGGTTGCATTGTCGATGTTCAGGACATCGAACTGCCTCAGTCATTCTAGTTTGAGATCGTCAGAGAAGAACAAGAGTAGCAAGGCATTCCAGTCTGAGATCGTGAGAGAAGAACATAGAGTAACAACCACGTGTCGGCATAGTAGAGTTCTTTGCAAATAAGACTTATACATAAGTGACATTGACATTGTTGTATTCATATTTTCAGTTGTTAATAAAAAATATTTATTGATTGTTAAAAGTTATTGGAATTTATCTATCGAAACCCATAATTCGTAACACTGGTGTCAGAAGTGGGATTCCAATAACTAGAAATATAAGAAATACAACAAAAATGGAGGCAATGTTGGAAAAACTTTTGCAAAATTTGCCGAGCAAGAACAACGTCAACTGGAGAAGGATAAACAGTGGGAACAGGAAAAACTGGAAAAAGAAAAACGACGACTAGAGGAAGAACAAAGGCGCCAACAACAAAGGCAGGAAGACAAGCAGCAGTTATTGAATTTCGTTGCCAATTTGGGAAAAGACAAAGGGAAATTACAGGTTGAATTGGAATGTGAAATGAGGCCAGTAAGCGATGAACTCATGTGTCCAGGAGATGTGATTTCTAATGAAACAGGTAAAAGGATCCCAGGTAATGTAGACAATGTAATGATGGGATTGGATCAAAATATGCTGAGTGATGACAGGCAGGGAATGGACATACAGAATCGAGAGGAGGAAGGTCCAAAAAAGGTAGATTCTGATGTGACAGATAAGGTAGTAGAAGTAATGTCTAATAACGATAGAAAAGTGACTAATCCCCAGCAACGGAAGGATTACAAGGTTTCCTCTGACAATTGTCCCAACACGCAGTGTGATAAAGTAATTAATAAAGAAGCTATGAAGGACCAAAGTAAAAGTAAAGGTAAGAGAAAAGGAAAGGATAAATCCCTTAAGGAATTCGATATATTGAATCGATTGACCTATGTATTGGCTCCGGAAGAAATGAGGGCACAACAGAGTAAAGGATCTGTTAAACAGCAATGGAAGGATTACAAGGTTTCCTCTGACAATTGTCCCAACACGCAGTGTGATAAAGTAATTAATAAAGAAGCTATGAAGGACCAAAGTAAAAGTAAAGGTAAGAGAAAAGGAAAGGATAAATCCCTTAAGGAATTCGATATATTGAATCGATTGACCTATGTATTGGCTCCGGAAGAAATGAGGGCACAACAGAGTAAAGGATCTGTTAAACAGCAATGGAAGGGTTACAAGGTTTCCTCTGACAATTGCCCCAACACGCAGTGTAATAAAGTAATTAATAAAGAAGCTATGAAGGACCAAAGTAAAAGTAAAGGTAAGAGAAAAGGAAAGGATAAATCCCTTAAGGAATTCGATATATTGAATCGATTGACCTATGTATTGGGTCCGGAAGAAATGAGGGCACAACGGAGTAAAAGACCTGTTAAAGGGTTGAGGGACAGTCAGCTCAGGGGACATCGGAAACTGAGAAGAAGATCAACAGGATGTGATGTTTTGGTGAGAACCCTGAAATCTAAAGAAGCAAAAATATCAAGTACAAAGGTATTCTATCTGTATGATAAAAGACCCATTCTGAACGGTGAATGGAAGGGAATTATTGAAGAATTCGCAAATAATGGAGTGTCCTTTAAAGGAAAGACTTATTCCTGCGATAAAGGTTTTGACAAGAAGTTATGGTTCAGTTTAGGGGAATAAGACAAGGATTCGGATTGTAGAATATGGAGAAGTATTCCATATTCTAGTAAGCACTTGTGCCATAACCAATTTATTTGTTTTAGACTTGAAAATGATCCTGGGCGGTGTGTTGGAATTGTGAACCAAATTTAGAGTGTGGACCAAATTTAGACCTGTATACCCAGGGACAAGGTAGAAGAACTTCTCAAGGAAATGCATGGTGGAACGTCCGGTGCACATTTTGGTGTCAATAGACCATTGCAAGAATCAGAGAAAAGTTTTACTGGGTGTGTTGCCGTGATGACGTAGAAGCTTGGTGCAGGAAATATACCACATGTGCAGCTACAAAGGGACCACCGAAGAAAACCCATGGGAAAATAGAGAAGTACAATGTCGGATTACCGTTTGAGAGGATTGCTGTCGATGTTGCCGGGCCTTTTCCTACCACCAACGATGGCAACAAGTACATATTGGTTGCTATGGATTATTTCAGCAAGTGGCCAGAAGCCTATGCCCTGCCGAATCAAGAAACCCAGACTATTGCACGTACATTGGTAGATCAGTTCATATCACGATACGGAGTTCCATTGGAATTACATTCAGACCAAGGACGAAATTTTGAAAGCGATGTCTTCAAGAAAGTTATGGAGATACTGAACATCCCAAAGACAAGAACAACTCCTTTACACCCACAGTCTGATGGAATGGTAGAGAGATTCAATCGTACAATGGAACAGTATTTGTCAAAGGTAGTAGCTGATCATCAAAAAAAGATTGGGACAAACATTTACCAGTACTGCTGATGGCTTATCGAGGATCAGTTCATGACACTACAGGTCACACTCCGGCAAAGGTACTCTTTGGAATAGAATTACGATTGCAATGTGATCTATTGTTTGGTAGCCCCAAAGAAGTACGTTTGGAAGTAGGCACATATGCAGATGAGCTGAGACTGCATTTGAATCGGGTACATGAACTAGAGATAAGATTGAAGCAAGCACTGATCGAATGAAAACCAGATACGATCTAAGAGCAAATTCAGTTGGATTTAAAGAAGGGGACTTGGTGTGGTTGTACAACCCACAACGGAAGAAAGGTTTATCTCCGAAATTAACACAATCCTGGGAAGAAGCCTATAAAGTTATGAAACGAATCAATGATGTGGTTTACAGAATCCAACGCACTCCAAGATCGAAGCCGGACGTTGTACATTTGGATAGGTTGGCAAAATCCTAGGAAGGGAGCGTAGTAGAAAATTGTGACGTTGATCGGGACGATCAAAGCTAAGAGGGGGGCAGTGTTACAGATTTGCCCCCAATGTTTGATGGATGTTTGAAGAAATGATGAGACTATTGAGAACCGTCGTAGACACGACCACAGAGCTCATCTAAGGTTGCATTGTCGATGTTCAGGACATCGAACTGCCTCAGTCATTCTAGTTTGAGATCGTCAGAGAAGAACAAGAGTAGCAAGGCATTCCAGTCTGAGATCGTGAGAGAAGAACATAGAGTAACAACCACGTGTCGGCATAGTAGAGTTCTTTGCAAATAAGACTTATACATAAGTGACATTGACATTGTTGTATTTATATTTTCAGTTGTTAATGAAAAATATTTATTGATTGTTAAAAGTTATTGGAATTTATCTATCGAAACCCATAATTCGTAACAATATTATCCTTTTTTCTATCAATTTTTGTTGAGAGAAGCCTTTATATCTTAGAGCTGTTCGTGCTCTCTTCTTGCAAATATGCTTTTCTTTTTCAGATAATAATTTATTACAAAAAATATTATTTGATTGTGAAAATGATAATTTAATTAATAATTTTCATTATTAATGAAATCTCCAAATATCGAGAACTTGAACTCTTATCTCTATAAGGAATTACAAAAATCGGTGCTACTTTTTACATTAAGGATACTCGTACAATACTCATGTGTACCATATTACCTACTATGATATATTAACATCATTGTATAAATAACGGGAAGAGAGAAAAAAGCAACTATTCTTCAATTAAAATGAAAGAAAAAAAACAATGAATACATCACAATGTGGTGTCAAACAAGACACTGACGTCTTTTCAATATGAACAGAGACATAGAGTATGCGTCGGTTCTGGGTTGATATTTTTACAGTGTTGAAGTTCGGCACATTCAAAATAAACATATCAGCTCAATGCGTGTCCGAGTAAAAACTTCTCACTCTTATTCCACGAAATATAAGTGAACGTAATTGAGACAGCAAAAACGACGAGGCAATTAAATAATGAAGGATTTTCTACTAGGATACACCTCTTATGGCCAAAACCTGCCCAATGAGAATCAGAATTTTATTTGCAATGTATCTTGTAGGTCTCCAGTGATTTTTTGTGAGTAGATTGAGTTTCCATATTCCTCAATAAATATCCCATTCCAACGAAAGTATTGCTTGATATTTCCATGAAAATTTGGAAGCTAATTGAAAATGACAACACATGTTGTCTAAAAATTGTTGATACTCGAAATTTTTACATTTTTCATACTTTCATTTTCATCAGTGAAAGCATAAAACTTAAAAGGTCTCAGTTATATCATTGGTGCTCGTAAAAATTATTTCCTGACTATGATGAAGTTTCTCTATTGGAAATTAAAAAAATTGATAAAAAATTAATAAACTGATAAACTTCCATATATTGAAAGATTGGAAGAATAAATAAATTGTCGAATAATTTACGAAAGAGACATACATCGCCATCTACTGTTATGGTTGTGAACATAACAAAACTAGAGAGAAGAAATCTTTTCTTTTCTTATGCAGTTAAGTTAATCATGAAGAGAGGGCCCTTTGGCTTATATATGTGAGTTTTAATGATTGCAGTAATCGATTTTGATGGTTGCATAACATAAAACATTAATACTTCATCTCCAAGTACTATTACCTTGTAACATTTGAATAACTTATGTATTAGTTTAATAGAATGCTTGAAAAATTTATTACTTATCCAAATAATTTCAAATATTTACTTATCCACAGTAAAGTAAGGATAAATTCCCTACGGAGTAAGTTTGCGAAATTATTTTCAAGAGTTCATCAGACGTTTCAATCTTCAACTGATAAATTGACAGAATGTATTAATTTTCAGCAACACCGCAACTTCAACAACGGTATCAATCTGCGAATGGTAATTGTTGAATTTAACGATGATATTTATCGATCCATACATCTGAATCAGTTTGGGCAGAAATCAAAAAGTAACCTAATATCATATAGATTATATTTAATAGTTTTGGCGTTGTAAATTCATTATAATTGAATATAAACTTAAATTCAAACACTTAAACTTATGATTCACACTTTATTTGAAGTGTAAATCATAAGTTGTTTAGTGACTGACATTAATTATGAAGTAATAATAACGAACTGAAAAGGAAACTGATATGAGAAAGATCCAGATTTGAAAAAAGTCAATTTTCAATTCTTTTTTTTTATTCACTGGACCTACAGTTTAACGCCGTTTCCGAACGGCCATTGGGCTTGTAATGAATGTTCTTTACCCAGCATATATATCCTTATTTAAACTACTTAGATCATAGACAACACCCATGCCTTCAGCGGGGCTCGAACCCGAAACCTACCGCATCATAGTCGGGTGTTCTGCCGACTGAGCTACGGAGATCGGCGAAAAACTTTTTATATTAATGCGAATTCTATGCTCAGCTCTTTCGTTTATGATTGTTTAAAACCATGTCTATGCCTCCAAAGATTTGATGAAGATATAGCGGTTGTGCTATATTATACTATGATGGAAATATTAAACGATACTTGTATTGAGAATTTATATTTAATATTATTTGCAAGGAACGAACTATTGAACACGTGGTGGTTATTGTTGTTACTCGATGGAAGTGAGAGTGACATAGAGCAAATTCATAATTATACTCTATTAAACATAGAGTAACAGTCAGAGAAGAGCTCTGAGAGAAGAGATATATTGTTGACAGTTGCTGATTTTAAGTTGTGAAGAATCCAGATAATCGAACTTGGATAATCGAATTTGAATATTCGAACTTGGTTGAAAGAACGAGCAGAAAGCAGTAAGCAAACCTTCGAAGTTGTCAGAAGTAGTATCTCAATCCGACGTAACCTGAGAAGCTAGCCAGGAGTGCATTGAAAAATATATTTAATACGTACTTCACCTGTTTTATATTTTTATCTAATTTATGTAAATACGAGAGAACTCTTTTAATTGAAATTTGACTTTCAATAACCATCTAGCTTGTGAAAAGGTATATTGTAAAAATTTTCAATTTTGAATCTTTACACCGGTTTTCTGGGAGTGTTTCACTTATAGACACATAATAGTGATACAATTCTGTGATATGTCTTCTTCAATCGAATGACAACACAATTCCTTAGAAAGTCATCGATTAAAGGAAGTGGCCATATTATATGCAAAAAAGCGTGACTTCGGGTTCCACCAAACCGGTACTAGCCAAAAAATAAGACAAATTCATAATTTAAGTGCATTACTTGATAGTCCGAAAATTGAAAAATAGATATTGGTTTCACTATTTAAAATCAACTAAGGAAACGTCAAATCAAATCAAAATCAAATCAAATACGTTTATTGAAACTTTTTAGTATTTTACATTTCATGAAATTTTACAAATGATTACAGTGGGAAGTTATAAGGTTTCGTGACCTTCTACAACTCTAGATATTTAACATAATATGGAAAAAAAGAAAAAAAAAAAAAAAAAAAACAGATATTTGTATTGGATACAATTGTTTTGCGTCTGTGGTCGACTTATTCATTACGTGCCATTAGGTCAAATGTCTGATTTTCAATTCATCAGACATTTGATGGTAAAGGAAACCACAGAAAACTTTACCCACGTAATATGGTATAAAATCACAAAATTGATTGAATGTTGTATATGAATCACATGAAATATTATTATTCAGGTTTATGACAAGGATGATAGAAATAAAATAGTAGTCTATATTTCACGCTTATCCACTCGCGCACATTTGACTTTTAGCACACGGCACATTATCGCGCACTACGTCACTAATCACGCACGCTAGCGGATACGTAGAGTGTATTCTCAAGATGGTCGATGTTCTTTGTTTGTAGGCTCCTGTAAAGTCTGTAGAATTCGTGCTTTCAGGAATGGAAATTTATTTCTGGGTTTTCTGCTGAGTGCACCTCGGCGTGTGTACCATGGGGCCATCAGCGTCGCTTGGGCAACCAGTATGACCAACCAGTATAACTTCAAGCATATTGAGCTTGAAATTTCCTCATATATTCGAAAATTGGTGGCATCTTTTTGTGGTCATGTATGAGGAGAGAAGGGTATCGACAGGGCAGTCGGAAGATGTTGTGACAGATTGCTCTCTCGCAGCTTTCGATTTGTTTGACAAATCTTTTTTGGAGAGTCGCATAGAGCAAACATCTATACGAAATTACAGGACAAAGAAGGGCATTTTCTTTTAGGAATGTCTTGTAAGTGTTCAGAAGAGCATGAGGATTGCATCCCTTTATTCTGCCTTTGAGTGTCTATAGAAAGTTTGCACTATTGCGAATTTTTTCAGGGTTTTCTCCATTGTCGATTTTCCAGGAATTGTGTTTCGAGAATGTTACACCCAAGTAAGTGATTTCGTTCTGAAGTCTGAGGTTTTCGCCCCATAGCGTCAGGTAAACATCATTACTTTTGAATTTGGGCGAGTGTGAATAATAATAGTGAGAAAATAAAATAGACTGGGCTTTACTGGGGTTGGTGTAATTCTCCAGTTGCTCGCCCACGTACTGTAGACATCTTGTTGTCAAGGAAACGTGGTTTCATTAAGTCAAAGGAAGATGAATTGTATGCCTAAGTGTGATGATATGGTAGATAAAGTACTTAATTTTCAAAACCAGTTTCGTTTATTAACACTGTCTTCATATTCTTTGGAATATTTGATGTTTTCAAAAACGATCACACAATAAAGATGAGATTGGAGCTCAGAAACACACAGACCCACAATCAAAAATATCAACAATCATATTTTTAGATACCACTACATTAATAAAGTCCCACAGTAATAGTTTTTCTCATATATCTTCCATTTACATATAGAAATCAGTAATATATTAATTATATGTATAGATTTCAGTGTTTAGATGTAGCACGACACATTTGCATTTTGAATAAACGTAAACAATTTTGAGGTGAAGGACATCAAATTGAACTTGAATTCGAACAAAAAAATTATTTGCATAATTTTCTTACTTCATCGTTACATCATATGTTTTAACATGATTCACTTTTGACTTGACTGACCGTATAATACTACAATGAAAACGTCGTTAATTAATATTCAGGACGATCGCGATTGAATTAATGTATAACAACTGGTTGACATCCATTCAAATTACCATAAATAATGAGAATGTCCAACGAATTGAAATATGTGTATTTTTCAGTGATGCGGCATGTACAAGCAATACCCAAAAGGATTCGAAACAATTAAGTCAAATGATTTCCATTCGAGAAATTTACGATGTTTAAGGCAACTTTCGACGGGTTGCTTGAGTTACTTCAAAGGTGGAAGAACCAGTTTATGTAGAAGTACTTGAAAGTAATGAGAAATTTGACTGAAGTCTGATGGCCTGTCAGTGATATAAGGCATGGATGTTTTATTGTAACAAAAAACAGTTCAGTACGTAATGCTACCTTCCAGTAGTGAAATAATATGAGCACTTCAATAAGATGTACAGTTTTGATTTTCTGAAGAAGTTGATTTCCGATTTTAGTTTTCAACGAAGAAGACAGAATAATGGGATGAAATATTAGTAACAGACCACTAACACACACACACACACACACACACACACACACATATATATATATATATATATATATATATATATATATATATATATATATATATATATATATATATATATATATATATATATATATATATATATATATATATATATGTATTATTTCATGGTGAAAATTGAGAATTGAATTCACCTCTGAAAGTTTTTGAACTCCACTGGAATTCGAGCCCAGCTCTTCAGGTTTACGCCCAGCTTTACCTACCTAACAAATCTTTATTTATAAAATATTTACAATACATATATAATACATGAGTTATGCAAACATTTAACACTATATAACTTAAAATAATTACATAATCCATTTTTCATTACAATCTTAAAATTTTTACAGTTTCTACATATTAGTTTTACTGTACATTTACCTCGTTTTTGACAAATATCATCCTGATATATATATATATATATATATATATATATATATATATATATATATATATATATATATATATATATATATATATATATATATATATATGAGGGATCATATATGTGTAGATGATCGCTTTGCCTCTTGGTAAATATTTCTATGTTTTATTTGTACATTGTCATTATAGTTACATATTTTAATTCTACAATACAGGAAACTATTTGCGAAAACCTGCTTTTGATACTTATGTCGTCTGACGAATTGTTAGCTTCTGTATTCGATTATAATCATATCTAGAAGAGATCACCAAAGAATGCTTTTCTACGAGATTTAAATACCAGGTATGTGGTAGTGCGCTTTTGGTTCATATTCTCTCGTTGAATATAGGTAAATGTTGATAAGGTAATTTGTGTTTCATGTTTTCTGTGTTGAGTGCTCTGAGGTTTGTTATATTTTTAGTCAGCGGGTTGTTGTTCAGTTGTGTTTTGTGAAATTTGTTGGCCATGTTATCTATGTATTGTCTGAGCGGTTCTATATTCGCTTCTCGATGCAGTGTATCTATTGGGGTGAATCTGCCCATTTTTGTTATGAACTTTAACATTTTGTTTTGAAAAACTTGCAAAGGTCTGAGTGTTGCATTACTTACATTGCACCAGGCTGGTGCAGCGTATGTTATTGTTGGTCTTATTATTGCAGTATATATTAACCTCTTGTTATATTTGCTGAGTTCACTATTTTTATTGAGAAGTGAGTATAGGGTATAGCTAAGCTACCGAGGTCTCCACTTTGAGATGCAACTTCAATTCATATCTAACAACTCTTTAATTCGTCAAGCTAGTTATTCGACGCTCGGATTGTCGACTCTGAAACTGCAGGTAAAAGTGAGTGAACACATACCCATCCTCCCAGATGTATTAATTTTTCCTTGAGGAACAATGATAAATATAGTACAGAAATTTTTCCGTGTTCACCTACTTCGTGTTCTTTAAAGAAAAATTGATACATCTGGGAGGATGTGTAGGTGTTCACACACTTTGGTCTGCAGTTTCAAAGACAACAATCCTAGCGTCCAATAACTAGCTTGACGGATACAAGAGTGGTTAAATATGAATTGAAGTTGCATATCAAAGTGGAGACCTCGGTAACTTAGCCGTCAAGAGCAGTGAGGTGTACACCTGAAAACCTGGGTTAGAATCCCAGTTGAGTTAGAAGTCTTTTAGAGGTGACTTCAATTCTCAATTTTCACTGTAAAATAATACATTTCTTCATATACGCACGTGGTAGGTTAACACGAAAAAAATAACTTTAGTGTGTATAGACGAACAATCGATGCTTAATGTGTCCATGGTGTTTCATTAATTCCCCATGAGTGGAGTTGACATGTACTTGAAGACAGTTGAAGTCGTTGCACCACTTGACCATTGACGTCTAAATTACTGATGAGCTCCTTTTGAACAAAACAAGTGTTGGCATCGATTTTGATATTGTCTAACATATTATATTCCTTGAAGGATGAAGTATCACATCGTAGCATCGTACATGTTTACATAGCCAGATCTGCTATGACAATCTTTTGATTAATTCTACGAAATTTTACGGATAGAATTCATGTCCTAGTACTCTTGTATTAATGTCGAGATGAAAAAAAAAAAAAAAAAACACTTCAGTAAAGGAAGTCACCACTTTTAGGCTTTCACATGAACTCTTCGAGTTTGGACATTTGGTCAATAAAATCAAAATGTATAACGGCAACGCCGTTCTGAAGAGAGTCAACAAGTCCAAAACACGTGTCAACGGCTGCTACCAATTGCGGGCTATACCGATAATTCTGTTTTTGCATGCGCTTTCTCCCACGATAAACTTTTTCTTTGTGACACAGTGACAATAAGTTGATGTTAAATTTTAATTCAAAGTTGAAATAAAGAATAACTCTGTGATCGGAAGCTTCTGGATATCTCTAAGAGAAAAGGAGAATTTATAATGTGACAATTTATAATCATCTGATGCCTTAAACCTTTGCTACTGAATAAGAAGTTGTTAAAGCGATATGTGAAACCGTCCGATGAATCGAAATTAATTATCCATTTCGGTATAAATGTCTGGGGAATCGCTTCATTTGTTGTTTTTGAAGTTTGGTGCCATAATGGCTTTAATAATTGCAGTTGAGCACAAAACAGGGTTATAAAACGTACCAAAAATGGCCAAATGATTAAACTCGTTGAATTTCTTCAGTGAATTCACTTCCTCAATGTGTTGTAAGACAGACGACAGTTGAAGGACTCCGTGTTCAGCCCTAAGCGGTACTGCGTGACCGTTGTAAATTATCACTTTCTTTCACATTCACCTTGCTATTTGGATCAAAGGCGTAACATTATTTTCTTGGCTGAAATATATGCAAAAATTTAACAAGAATGACGCTATGAGTGATACGTTTTCTACAAGAATGCTGAAAATAACTCTAGGAAAATGAACAGTGTTCATTCTTTATTTCATAACTGCCTGATGTTTCACAAGAGTCTTCAGTTCTTTTCAAGGAAAAAACTTGTAGTGACTTCATTTTTGGGATACAGTATGTTGACAATTCGTTTTTATTTTTCTTCTACGTGAATAGTTTTTGAAATAATCTCAAAAATAAAGCGAAAACTCAAAATCGCAAAAATAAAGCGAGTTTTTCAGCACGAGTAACTGAAATTTGATGTCGGTTTGGTTATCAGTTGTGGAGGGGCTAGCTATAGACAATTTTCCCTTTCACATAGACACATGCTCGGGAAAAGTAGTGGATTCTTTTGCCATTTTGCATGAAAAAGATTCTCTTGTCAGAAGTCGCTACGAGTGGTTGTTTTCGAGATATTTTGATTCAAATTATTTGATGCAGTTTTCTTGACATTGATTCGCACACACTTTGAAAAGGAGAGTAACAAGTAGACCAAAATGTTTATTCTAATATTTGATGATGTTGTCATATAAGAATAAATTAAATGCATATAATAAATATAATAAAATAAATTTATTGAGAAACATTCTTTACATTGTAGAATTACATTCATTTCAATTGATACAATAATTACAACTAGGAAGAATGCTCTCGAAAGGACTGAATTCAGTTATGAGTCTGATCTACCATTCAGCCCGCGAGCAAGAATATTGGTTAAAACAAAAATATCGGTTAAATTTATATTGACAATAATATACAACTTTATTTGAAAACAAAAGAAAGAAATTACCTCAGAAATATTAAACATTTGAGACAATTTCACATGGTGAAGAATATTTGAGTTTAAAAAAAATATAAAAACATTTGATACAAAAAATTGATTCATAAATTATAGCCTACATTCAAATCATCGAAATACTCTGCCACACTATAGTATGCCTTCGTTAAGAGCAGAGATTTAACTCTCCTCTTAAACAAATGAGCTTTCAGTACTTTCAAATTCGATGATAAATGGTTGAAAATTTTAATACTCTGATAATAGAGAGAGCTCAAATTTAGCTGTTTGATGCAGAGGAATGAGTACCTAGTACATCCCTGTTCCTTGTTGAATACTCATGATTACTATTCAATTTAATGAACCTATCTATATTTTCTTCAACATATAACAAACATCTATAATAATCTAATTAATGAAGATAGGTTCACAAAATATTCGTACATTAATATTGAATATTAATCGAAGTATTCGCTTCTGTATAATAAACAACCTATTCATTTCTGTAGAGCAGCCCCACAGCAGAATATTATAATTAAGATGACTTTATATACAAGACTGTAATACACATTCATAACATAGTTTCTAGGTACGATGTTCTTAATTCTAGAGATTGCAAAAAATGAGTTACTCAATTTTTTACATAAGACCTCAATGTGTGATGTCCATCTCAAATTTCTGTCTTCATATATTCCAAGAAACATTGTTGATTGGGACGATGATATAGTGTTGTCCCCATATTAAACATCCAAGGTACTAATTCCATTGCCCTTCAGACAAAAATGAACACATATAGTTTTGTTAACGTTCACCATCAGATTGTTCATTTGACACCAACTAACAAACTCCCTCACAATGCATTCACATGCCTCCAGAAGTTCTTCAGAACTCCTGCCAGAAACGACCACCGATGAATCATCGCCATATAGTGTCACCAAAAACCGGGACAACTTCGCAGGAAGATCGTTTATAAACAATATGAATAGAAAAAGTCCTAGCACATAGCCTTGCGGCACCCCAAGAGCAATGTCATGTCTCTGAGAATAACTCTCGCCTATTTTCACTACCATTGTTCTCTTTTCAAGATAACTACGTAATCAATTCAGAAAAACACCTCTAAAACCTAAATTGTAGCGTTCAAGTATGAATTCAAAGGATAGTGAATCGAATGCCAAAGATAAATCAAAACATAACCCAGTCACAAAGAAGTGTTTATCCAAACACTCATAGACGGATTCGAAAAACTTAACTGCAGCTGATTGAGTTCAGTGGTTGCTTCTGAATCCATGTTTCGCGGAGTCAATTATTTTGAATCTATTGAGATAACTCATCATTGTGTCGAAAACAATTTTCTCTATGAGGCTAGACGTTGGTATGAGCGGCGTTATAAAACCCAACAAGCCCTACGTCCAAATTTGTCCAAAATCTACACTCGGTAAGGCAAAAATGATGTTCGAGAAAGCGTATCTCCTGTCCAGCTCATACAGGATAGTAAGAAGCTTTGAAACCGATGAAGCAGTATGGTAGTAGAACATCGTAAACTATCTTTCAAGTTCTGTTAATAGTTTTCCTAGACTTTTTTTATCCACCATTCCTGAAAATGGTGCAATAGATGAATAAATTAATGAAATACTCAATCTTGAATTCTTCAGGAGATGCAGGGAGGAAAACACACAATACAGTTTCTGTTTGTTCTTAAAACACGCAAAACATGTATATCTCATTAGTTAGAATTGAATTGATGGAAGAACAGAAAGAAACAGAAAAGTTCGTCAGTTTTATTCAGCCCATTATTTCATGACTATATGTATATATTTGTTGAAAATTTTGAATCAATATAAAAATCGAAATAAGTACTGTACACCATCAATATTACAAACAAATTTCATATTGTTCTTGTCATAGAAAACGGAATTGGAACTCTCCGCCAATGTTCAAATGTCAGAAAGAAAAGCAGATATAAACCTATATTGAAACTCTTTTGTCTTACCCAACTAAAAATTATAGAGCAATACCATCAAAGGAAGATTGTTAATGTCTCTATCATTACGTAAATCGACCATGATGTGAATAATTCACGCAGTACATTTCCTGTTCCATTTGGTTACATATTTTTAATGTCACTGTCACTATTACTTCTTGATACTCGCAGTTTTATTCAGTTGAAATCTGAATACAAGAAAAACATATCTATATGTAGATAATGCAACAGTAATTGTCACTAAAAGAACTGAATCAGGATGATTTCAATGTCTTGCAGGTTGAAATGAATTCTCGCATATAAATGAACTAAAAACAAATTTTACTATCTAAGGAATATCAATTAAAATATAGGAAAACTGAACGTGAAATTATTATTATTTTCATTTATTTGAATTAACTTGCCTCGACTACTTGGTCATTGACACATGGTACAATTATTACAGTTTCATGTAATAGTGTTAATGCTACAGATACTTAAATATAATTGATAATTTAATTGTAGTTGAATTAGGCGAAACTGTTATTCTTTCTACATGTGTAAGCTACCCATGGTTGTATAAACCACATTTCTCGATAAATTTTAGTGTAACTTCGATTTGGGCTGTCGTGCTCAGAATGTCTTTGATGTTGTTGTTTAGTCCTAGTTGGTTACGAACTGCCTCAATTTTTGGACACTAGATGAGTTTATGTTCAACTGTAAGGGTGATATTATCACAGTATTCGCACTTGGGTTGTTCGCCTGATGTCATCAAATAACTGTGGGTCAGTTTCGTATGATCTATTCTTAGTCTCCTAGCTACTATTTTGTCTCGTCTATTCAGGGCTTATCTCGTTTCTTTTTGAATTTTAGGTTGAATTTTGTGCAGCTTGCTGGTATCATTTTCCCATCGAACTTGCCATTCTTTAATGATTCTATTTTTTATTGATTGAATTAGATCTGTATGAACCACAACGTTTGTAACATCAAGATCTGAGGATTTTGCGAGCTTCGCGGATTGGTCCGCTGCTTCATTCCCTGGGATACCCACATGAGATGGAATCCATATGATGGTAGTAGAGATGTTCCTGTTGTTTTCTAGATCGTGTGTGGCATTTTTCTTGGATTTTTTGTACAAGTGGGTTTTTCGAGTAAATGTCAGCTATAGATTGTAGGGAGGAAAGGGAGTCTGTGCGTGAAATTAAATAACACTGAATTAAGCGAAAGTAGTGTAAGATTTTTGGGAAAAAAAGGACTCCTTACGCGGGGAAAACACTGTGAGGATGTATGTACTGAATTCATTTTATTAATGACATTTTTAATGAATTCCTTTTGACAATGGAACAGCTCATATAGGTATACTATGCACATCAATGTTCCTGGAATTAATGACTTTTTTTGTGATTTATCTATTTATCTAATTGTAATTTAAATATAATTTTAACTCATTCATAATGAATTTACAATGAATCTAAATAAAACGAGAACCTTCTGAAATAATTGCAATGACTTCTGAAGTTAATGATTTCGATAAAAAAACTTTACAAGAAATTATTCTGACAACTCCCTAGTCTGTTCTGATCTCTTCGGCATGTCAAAGTAATTCGCGAATTAAACAGGTGATGTGAAACAAGTTTGGTAAGAACAATTTCAGAGGTTGTCCAGCTTTCACCATATAAGGCGCACCTTCCGGAAAAAATCTTACGTCCATTTATGAATTGGAAATATTGATTTCAGATGATAATAGATACAAGCATAACACATTCGTTTACTGAAATGTCTATAAATAAAAATTCAGTTTTATGTGACGATGCATATCCATATAATCATCCACTATCACTATTATTTGAGTTTAAAGGCCAGCTTACTCCAAAAAACATAATTTTTTTCAATATATTTTATTTATAGTACAAAACACGTTGAGTAATCAATTTATTTACATTTGAAGGCACATATATGAAATTACTTGAAAAAAAAATTTTTTTTTTTAAATGGAGGTCCTGAAAATGGCTGCTGAAACTCATCTGAATCGGAGATGAATGACATCGTTTCTTGGAAAAGAATTATCTGAAAGCAAAAAACAAAACGGTTTCATGTTCTTTATCGAATTGGCTATGACATTCTGCTTGAGGCAGAATGAAACATTTTCAATGAAAAAAACAAAATGGCGAACTTTTGAATTTTTTTACCCTTTTTTTCAATTTGAATAGTATTCATAACTTTTTCAAGTAATAATGAATATTTCTGGTTCTGCTTGAGGCCATAGCCAGACATCTAAAGAGTAAAATGTCGTTTGGTTCATATCAATAGGTGCAATAGTTTTGAAATGAGAGTGTGATTCATGCGAAAAAACGTGGTTCGGAGAAAAATCAGTTCAAAATTTTTATTAGTGAAAAATCGTAAAAAAGTGAATTTTACTTACATATCCATTCCAGCTTCATACACAACTCCTTCCTGGTCTTCGTAAGCATCATTCTGAAGAAATCTTGCATTTGTCATAGCAATTCAACAAAATAACAAGACAATAACAATAAAACAAAGTACAAAACAATAAGACGACCCGAACTCTCTGCCAGAAGCACCGCAAGAAGAAAGTTTGGAGATAAACCATTATTCCTCTGACAAGTACGACTTTGATAAAATGGACAAATCATCATTTTGGATCAAATATTTCAAAGTGTACCACGAGTATCAGAGGCAGCTATTCGATTATACCTCCCTTTTTCGAGTACCTACTTGTGTGAAAAGGCATTTTCCAACCCTCGGTGCAATTAAAACTGAGTTCAGAAACAAACCTCATGTTACCAGTGACTTACATTGTACCCTTAGTAAAACACTACCAATAATAGGTTTACTAGTGAAGAAAATGCAAGTCCATTCATCTCACTAGTTTACTAGTTTATTATTTTTTTTGTCTATGTTTTTCTCTAACAGTATTTCTTTAAATTGCCTCTTCAGATGTTGTTCTTTGTGTTATTGAAAATACATGTTTTGTTTTCAATGTAATTTCTGGGTTTTTTCACATGCACATAAAATTTACTGTGAAGGGGGGTGTGGATGGTTTCTATTTTGACAGGAAGAGGCGTAGTAAAAAAGTTGGGGAACCCCTGTTTTAGGGTATATTTTTGACAAATTCGTACTTTTTCAACGTTCAATGAACATTTTATTCGTTTTTGTAAGAGTTAATCCAAATTACTTCATATTTAGACTCACCAATAAAATTATTTTCAATCAATTTCGACATTCTTCTAATGCTTTCTCAACTGTAACTTCCCATCAAATTTATGATTCATCAACTTTGTAAGCTCGTCACATGTTGGCACACTTAAGAGCGGTTAATCGATATTATTTTTATTACGAGCTGAAACCTCGTCGGCGGTAAAACCGCAGCTAATTATATTACAAAATTATTTGTAGTAAATATATTTACTCAAGCATGGATCTTCTACTATACGTTTAAAAGTGGGTTAAGTTTAACACATAGTAAACAACATTTATGTAACATAAAAACAATCTTGGAATTCAAATTATTCTAATTGCACTAGATAGCTTCTATAATTTTGCACAATCACTGAAAGCTACATGATTCGTCGTTCCGCAAGTAGAATTGAAGTGTCTTGTCACTCCTCTACTTTTCTATATTTTCTAGCCTCTGTTTTCAATTCTGGTTTCTTGTGAATGGAATTAAGTTATCTATTACATAATAATCCACTTGTAATAGAGGTAATTATTTGAAAATCATACTGTAATGTTCGTGCTTGTGAATGTGTGATACTACTAATCAATTTAATGTATACAAATACGTGGACTGCTTCATTGTTAATTAAACGAAAACTCAAGACTTATTGAGGTTATGTGATGAAGAAATATAAGGGAATTTCAGCGGCTACTCTTATGAACTATATATATATATATATATATATATATATATATATATATATATATATATATAATTGATTTATTGCCTGTTTAAGATATTTTATTTCGATTTCGATATGAAAAATTTTATTTTTGTTGACGTTTCGTTGGAAACGTCAACAAAAATAAAGTTTTTCATATCAAAAAAAAAAAGCCTGTTATTGCTAAAAACTTTCGAAATAATAATAATAATAATATATATATATATATATATATATATATATATATATATATATATATATATATATATAACATATGTGAAGGTTTCTTGGGAATGAGCACAGTTTGAAATTGATGTAGTAATTATTACGTTACGAGTTTCCAACAAACAATAAACATATAATATTCTTGAAAAAGGCCTAGAGCCGAAACATATGTCGAATAAATAATTACTACATCAATTTCAAACTGTGCTCATTCCCAAGAAACCTTCACACTTATGTTATTAAGCAAAGCACAAGAAAACTAAACGAATTATATATATATATATATATATATATATATATATATATATATATATATAATTCAAAAAGGTTTATAGAGGTTCATTTTATGAAAATAGAAAAAGAAGCTTGTGGTATAGACCTGCAATGTTTTGTAACAGCCGTTGACAAGTATGTTCAAGCTTCAGGTGTTCGAACTTGCAAGTTAATTAGAAAACACAAAATTTTACGTGAAGAATCGACGTCGTTGTGGCTTGAAGTGAACAGAGTTCTGTTCTACTCTGTTCTGGAAAATGAATCACTTATCTGCCAATGAGGCGATATTTACCCCTTCCGGAAATTTTGTATAAACCTTTTTAAATTATCCGAATTGTCAAAGCGTTATGGTCATTCAAGAATTAGAGAAATACTAAAACAAGAACGAAAAATTCTCAAAAAGATTTACGGGTAAAACAATAAAAACATTATTTGTTCGAAAAGAACTCAGAACGAGCTTCATCAAAAGATGAATCAATAACGGCAGAAATTAGGCAACGTGCAGCAAAGTTCTAAGCACATTTGTACAGGATGGAACTGTCCAGAATACCGAAGAAACTACTCGATATAATAACAAAAAGTAAATGCGTTACGAGTCGCTAAAAGAGGTCCAAAAGCATCTATAACAGATCAATATAAAAAATTGGATTACCGAATCGAATGAACAGAAGAAAGAGCATTCTGAGCGTTTAAAGTGTTTTGGGAGGCTAAAAAGCTGAAGCATGAGCCCTAAAAATTTCAAATTCAAGTTCCATCGCTCACCTAATGGCGAATATATCGTTAGTGATGTTTCGACTTCATTTGTTGAAATATTTTATATCAAATGAATATTCATTCTATTTTCGAAATAATCAAGATTTTCAAAAAGAATATTACCGACTCATTCGTCAATAATTTTCGTCTGTAAGTTCATGTTACCAACCTAAATTTTTGAAGCTTTTATATATTGAATAAAAGTTCAATAAACACAAAATTCAAAGAAAAAGAAATATTGAACAACGAGTTACCCAACTGAATTCAAAAGCGAAATAATGAGCATTAAATTAACTGCCTAAACTCAATTTGAAGAAAATTTAAAAAATTAACCAAAAATCTAAAATAAAATCTAAATTCAATCAATAGAAGATGATTTGAAAAACGAACTAAACTACCTAATTCGAATTGAGAAATATATTGAAAATATTTGGATATTTCATTGTATTCGTTAGAATTTATTTGAATAAGTACCTTCTTATTCTTTTTTTCACTCCTAGTTTAGTTACAGACCCATATTTTAACAAAACATCATCTTAACAGAGACATTAACAAATATTGATAAAAAGTGTTTGTCGAAATGTCATATGATTTAATATTACTCATACAATAGTTCACGATGAAACTATCGAGAGGAGAAATTGGACTCAAAGTTTTCTTAGTAATTATATGAAGTAACAAATCAAAACGAATCTGAAACTTTCGACTATCTTCTGTAAAAAATTAAGATTGATTCAAATAGACGTCTTTTTCTGAAATTGATCGTACGAGTTGAATCAAAAACATTTGGCTCAGAAAGAAGCTCATTTCAACGCCCCGAAATAAGTGGTCTTATTCGATTCATATTGAATGTACTATGCTGTTCAAATTAATTGGGATAAAAATTTTTTTTTCTTAGTTTGAGTTACTGTAGTAAATATGTGAGACTAGGGTGGCCCAAACGCCCTCACACCTGCTTGTTTACTACTTGAGGTGACATGAGGGTTCGACCTTGACCATCATTTACATTATGACTGGTTTTACTTCGCCAGCAATTCAGTTGTGAGCCTACCGATGCGACAGTTGGTGGTTTCAATTTTGATACGTGCTATATTGTCTTATCCAAAGATGGATATCACTCCAAAGAAGCGTTCCAAAAGTACCGCGCTTAATGAAAACACATCAATGACTGTGAGAGAGAGCTGAAGCTGTTGGCGAGGGAGAGTTCAGCGTTTCGAGAATTTAAAAACATTTGAAGAAAGTGGCTCATCGACTCCAAAAAGAATATCAAACTGGCCGCAAACCCAAAACTACTCCAAATAAGACAAATTGTTGATAAGAAATAGCAAAATTAATCCGAGAAAGATAAGCACTGAGCTTCGAAGGGATTTAGTGGTTTCTGGTGTGAAGGTGAGCACCTCAACTGTGCGAAAACGACTGCTGGAGTTTGGACGTAATGCAAGAAGACCAAGAAGAAAGAAACTTCTTACCCAGAAAATGATGAAGAAACGTTTGGCATGGGCCAAAAAGTACCGTGCGTGGACTGTGGACGACTGGAAGAAGGTGGTTTTTAGTGATAAGACACATTTGTTTGTTCAAAGGTACAAATCAAGTGTTGTTAGACGAAGTGATGGGGAAACTTTGCGGCCTGGTCACATCCAGCAAACAGTAAAACATCCTTCGAAACGAATGTTTTGGGGTTTTTTCACAACCAATGGCACTGGACGATTAGCTCCTGTAACAGGGATGATGAATTCAGTGAAATATATGGAAATATTGCGCACCAGGATTGTTCTATTCATGAAAACGTTTGATGGAACATTTCAGTACGTCCTGGCTCCCTGCCAAAATTCCAAACAAGTGCAGGCCTTTATCCGTGAGAATGAAATAAAAGTACTCGATTGGCCGGGGAATTCACCTGATCTCAATCCCATTGAGCATTTATGGAATATTTTAAAGAAACGACTGGCAAAAAATGGATTGCACTACAAGAGAAAAAATGATTATAAGTGCAATTCAGGTGTGGTTTCATGATGATGAATTGAAGAAAATCTTCGCTACGCTAGTGGAATCGATGCCTAGACGAGTTCAAGAAGTTATTTCTGCGAAAGGAGGACATACTTCATATTGATATGAAGAGTTTACGCGATTTTGTATGTATTTACTCCATTAAATGCTAAGACTTTACGAAAACATTGTTTTTATCCTTTATCCCAATTTATTCGAACAGCATAGTATAATATAAATCCTAACGTGATTTTCGGTAATTATTCCCTGTACTTGAAGAATCTGATGTTACAGTGATTGCTTAATCTCTCAAACAATATTCATAATAAATAATAACAAAATTCTTCGTTACATGGATTTGTAAAAGATAATATCTGAATATTTAATTAAGGTAAATGATTGCGACACATATCACTTTTTAATAAATCTTAATGTGAGCAATACCTGATATCTTAAATATTCATAATTATTGTTTCAATGTTTTATTCGTTGTGTAAATCATTGATTTGAATATCCATCAAAAGATGCGGACTTTGCCCACGAAAGTTTACTCCCACAACAAAACATTGCGGTATAATGATTGCATTGCAGTGGAAGAGACGAACCATCATCTTAGCGAAAGTGCTCATAAACTTCAATCAGAATATTATATTCGAGCTGCCCAACTGGGTCATAACTTGAACTGCCAAAACTTTTGATTGATTACAGTTATACTCATCTATAAATAAGTATTACATGTCAATAATCGGTATGTTGAATTTAGGATGAATTTTATGTAATCTTGTGAGATAACTATGAAAGTCATCATGATGCAGAATTAGGATGACTATTATGTACTCGATGATATGTCTGGTTGGTTAGTGCTTTATGCAATCTTCTCTAGTCCAGTAGTTTAAAGGACAAAAATTCGTCCACGTCGAAATTAAAGACGATAAATAATAATAATAACAGTTTTTTATTGTTTGAAAAATACACACAAATTGCTATCAACCTAGGGTCTTTCAGCCTATTTAATTACAATCGTAAAATGTACTGTTTTTTAGGGAATTTTCTTCCTGGTTGTTGTTGTGAGTAGTGCACACAACAACAACCAGGTTGTTCTTTCATTCTTATGTAGAACTCTTGGTCCAACTTCTGAATTCTATCATTGATTGGTTCTACGTTCGTGATTGTGCACAAAAGTTCATTGGAGGAGTTCTAAAGTCTATTTGGTGGGTGTCTTATTTTTGTAATGGTTATCAGAGCTGATCTTTCTGGTCTTTTGCTTACATATTGTTTTGTGTATTTCAAGTACATTATTACCACAAATTTCTTTGTTTCTTTGTATAATGCACCTGAAATGTTTTGCTCTTGTTACCGTTTTCCGAATAATTGCCTGTGTTCATCTAGGAATAAAATTAATTGTCAAACAATATGATAAGCTACATTGTCAACTCGTATAAAACTTGCTTTTGTGATTTTGAAAGATTTCTCTAAAGTCTCATGAAATTTTGCGTCCTAAAATATCAAATTTTAAACAACGTACCAGTTTTTTGCGAATATCACGCTTCATGTGGGTTCAAAGCTATTTACATTCATCATGATAATTAAAATCACATTGTTGAGAAAGCTTGAAAATACACACACGGCGTTATCTTGTCGCGAACTAATTCTTATCAGAAACCAACATACCTTCATTGCCATCGTAATTGTTCAAAATATCTGGAAAGGCACAATGACATGGAAGGGTTGGATATTTTTCCTCTATAAGCTGTATGTTTCAATATGCATTATATTCTTTCAGAAGACCTCTCTAAGAGATCTTCTTTTTCTCATGCTTTGTGCTGTGGATGCTGCTTTATATTCCCGAAGGACGCCATTTTACTGTACTTTTGTGTATCTGGGTTAGTATCTAGTAACTCCCGCTTGCTGATATTGATACTTTTGACTTCTGAATCGGTGTTAAATTGTGCGTCTAAAGGAGCTATATAGGTAAGTCTCTAAGCTCCGCTCTCAGAACAATGATATAATGCAATGATATAATGCATATTAGACCAAAACCGGTCCATACAGTACTTCAATAATAATTTTTGATAATAACACAGTATAGAATATGTTACAGAAATAAAATATTTGGGCATAGTTATGGACAGACATTTGATTTTTCACTCACAATGTAAATATATTATGAACAAATTATCTGAAAAAATCTATTTTATATATAGAACTGGTAGAGGCTCGTCTATTTCAACGAAGTTACTTCTTTTTAAGAATATTACTTCTCCACATCTGCAGTTTTTTTCTACTATTTTGTTTAATCTACCATAGGATAAAATAAATGAGATGCAAAAAATATGTAATAGAGCAAAAGAAAAATATTGAAGTGCAATCACTATACGACGATTAAAAATATGCTAGAAACTTTAGGCTTGTTATCAGTGGATGATAAAATATGTTTTGATGAAGAGATTAATCTTTACTACATGCAGGTTTGGTTGAGTTCAATAGTTTGCCGAAAGAGTTAAAAAACAGTGTGGATATCAAAAATTCAAGAGAAACTTAAAAAAGTATTCAATGACATTGTAATTGTACATATAAGTAGATAAATGACTCTGCCTGGATTTGTTTGCTTGTTATTATTTTTGTAGTAGCGTTGATGCTAAATAAAGACTTATTATTATTATAGTTTGATGTGATACTGTACTAGGATTTTCAAAGACCTGAATTAATTTCACACATTTATTGTTATAATGTAGCGCGTTTCGTGGTGATAACCGACTTCAGAATATGATTTGATATTATGTTAATGTCTGAAGAAGTTAGTCATACTGACGAAACTCGTCGTGTTTTGACAGTAAGAGTGAAATACAAAATCAAGTGTTTGTATTAGTTATTATATATGGTTATTATAATGGACTCGCGGGAAGTAAATGCCAATTTGAAATTTGATGTAATTATTCATTGAAAAAACTCGGATCATATACCGGAATATTGATATTCTGCCGATAGGTAGCAAATTTCGCTATCAGTATAGACGATAATCAGAGAAAACTTCTTGAACTTATCATCATAATGACATAAATAATGAATACCTTGACTAATAAGTAGGAAACTAAAGAAAGTACATAACAATTGTCTTCGGAAAATAATCACTTCCAGCAGAAACTATTCTCGATTTAATGTTCCCTTAATTATGATGTACATGAGATTCAAATAGCGTATAATCTTACTCTATACACGGAGTTCTACAGTTGAAGTATGGAGTTATTTGAAAATCAATTTTTTCATAATAAAAGTAAAGTTTTTTATTATTATCGAGTGGGCCGCTACTTGATGAAAATCTAAATACATAATTTAATTAAAACTGAGTAGTTTTTCTATTCACACTAAAATTGATTCAAAACATGACAATATCGTTTTACTGTTTATCATCAACATCTGATGAAGCCACTATGTTGGGAATGATACATGGAAACGATATTGTCATGTTTTGAATTAATTATATAGTGAAAATCGAAAAACTATTTAGTTTTATTTAAATTATTTTTTATTATTATATTATAATTATTACCATTCTTCGAAAAGCTCAACAAAATGTTATTGAATGACAAAGAGGTTTCGTTTATAACGTGGTTAAACATTGTGTTGAGTAAATTGAGTAAATTAAAATAAAAAATCTTGGCTTAAGGTACACTGAATATATAACAACTTTAAATATGTTTCGGGTATTTCAGTATTTCTGTTGAATATTGTTGTTAATGGGATAACCATCAGAAACATATGTAGGATTGTTAGTATATTAATAATTGATGAAGCCGATACTTGATGTAAATCGATAAACATAATGAAATAATTGTTAAGCCAAGATTTACACATATATTAAAAAGAATACTGCATGACGCACGTTTCGATTATATTCACCTTTTTCAAATGCTACGTGCAGACTGATGACATTTCTCGAATACATACAATATATAAACTCAAATTATGAATACAGAGAAAACAGGTAGATAACAGGTAGAAATAGAAATGTCATCAGTCTGCACGTAGCATTAGAAAAAGTTGAATCTCATCGAAACGTGCGTCATGCAGTATTCTTTTTAATATATGTGTAAATCTTGGCTTAACAATTGTTTAATTTTGTTAATATATCCAATGAGGCTTAAGCAAAAACTATCCTAATAAAGCACATATCTTATTTATTATTTTATTTTCCACTTCTTCTATTTCCCCTTTGTTGGTTTTACTAAAAAACATAATTTGTTTTCACTTACTTAATAAATCCTAGTTGAAATAGGTTTACGAATTTTAAGTTTTTTGGTAATTAAATGTTTACATTTCATTTGTGATTTTTCTATATTGTTATATCTTTATTATTTTATCATTATTTTATTTGAGAAAAACATTTTACAGCTTTTCTCAAAGATTGGCAGATGTTGGTAAGATTAACTGTGTATGAGTGCCTAGAGCTTTCTTATTTTGGTGATTTATTTCGTCAATTCTTTGACCCTAGCTGTGTTACATATAACTCATTAGCAATTTGATTGAGGTAGTTTAGCTTCTTAGATTTATTCTGGTGGATCTATCCATTTTTTGCGCCGATTCCAAACGGGCCAAGAACACGGTGTTGTTCAACTCGCCATAAACTGAAAGTGTTTTAGTCATTTTACCGTTCGACTACTAAGCCTCCTATATGGGAAACCCTTTTCTATTTATGTGCTGGGCTAGGGCTTAATAAAAATTATGATCTGATTCATTCTCTTCGTATCTTCATATTTGATATCTTTGTAAAATATCAAATATGAAGTTTAAGTGAGATATAAATTTGATATACTGTGAAAAATGTGGAAAGACAAAATATTTAATTTTTTTATCCATGGATTTCGAAACGGATGAAAAAAATTTTTTCTGTTACGAAATTATGGATATGAAGTAGAAGAAACCATAGAATTTTAGAATTTGAGTTCAGCAATAAAATTTTCAGTCAATATTATAAACTCAGATTTCTCCTTCTTCAATTAGTTCCACTGGCCTCTTGAAAATGCTTGATATGACCGAAACATAGTCATCTGTGATTATCAATTTTTGTGAAATTTAGACCAAGATTCTTCAATTTAATAATACAAATAAGTAAAAAATGGATGTTATAATATATCGGAGGGGATTAATAATAAAAATAATTATAATTATAATAATGTATTTATTTAGCAGAATTGCTACATCATATTACAAAATATAGAAATAACAAGTTAATTGAACATTAAAATAATGAAAAGTAAAATACTGTGAATTAAGTAAAGTACCAATATATGTAAATAACATAATATAGTAGAAAAACAAAAACGTTATACTTAGCACCTAATTAATATTACATGATAAACATCAATCAGAGTACTAGCAGAAACAAAGCCCAATTGAATTAGAGTGACTTTAAACTGTATTGCATTTGGTTGAGATGAACGCTCTCAAAAGTCTTTTAAATACTTTTAAACTTTCACAGTATGCAGGAAGTCCAATGAATTCAATTAAACCTTTATACAAAATAGATTTTAGCTTTTGTGTGGTGTTACGTTTTCCAAGGATAAAGTCTGTTTTGAATCTCGTATTATTATTATGTACATCTCTAAATAATTGAACTCTATCACTAATGTAGGTTTGTAACATATTTCCTTTCAGTTTAAAAATGAACAATTGTACATTAAAAACAACTCTTTGGCTAACAGATAACATATTTAACGCATTAAGCATGGATTTAACAGGTGTATATCTATTTCATTTTAATACAGATCTCATAGCCCTATTTTGTATTTTTCTAATCGACTTATTTTGATATTGAGGACAATTAAACAATAAGGAACAATAGAATTGTAAATGAGGAAGTGCAATGGATTTCTAGAGTGACAACTTTGTACTCATAGACAAAGATTTGCTCGTTATATAATCTGCGTGTGCGTGAAGTTTAAATTCGAATCCAAAATTGCACCCAAGTATTTGATATGTTCATCGTGAACAATGGCTTCTCCGTTTACAGAAATATATATATATATATATATATATATATATATATATATATATATATATATATATATATATATATATATATATATATATATCAACCTGCACATTTATCATTCGTGATTTCTTGGCGAATATACTAAATTTTGATTTTCCTCCATTCAAACTTAATCTATTATCACACAACCACGCGAATAACTTGTTCATTTCAATGTTCATATGCGATACCATTTTATGTGAATCTTCCCCCACTATATACATCATCGTATCATCAGCAAACATAGTTATTTTAGATTTTGTGGCTACCTGTACTATGTCATTAATATATATTGAAAAAAATAAGGGACCCAAAACTGTTCCCTGTGGTATACCGTGATTTACACTTAATATCTCAGACCCACAGTTTTTATACAGTATTCTCTGTACTCTGTTAGACATATATGACCTGGACCAGTTCAGTACTTTATTCCGTAAGCCTATATTCTCTACTTTTTTCAGTAAGATTTTAATATCTACTGTTTCGAAGGCTATCTTAAAGTCCAAAAACACCGCTAATACATAACTGCCATTGTCAACAGCTGATAAAAAATCATCAGCGATACTAACAACCACAGACTCGGAGGAGTATTGTTCGCGAAATCCGGATTGTTTAGGAACAATTATATTATTTTTATAGCAGTAATCATGGAGCTGTTTCCTCACGCAGAATTCTAATAATTTTTCATATATAGGCACTGTATTAACTGGGCGAAATTCATTGCAAATATTTGTATTCTGTACCTTAGGAACAGGAATTATGGTTGATAATTTCCATGAATCTGGAAAAATGCCGTAATCGAGAGAACTGTTTATAACATCTAAAATCAAATTACGTTCATTTATATGGATATGAAATCTTTATAATGAACCAAATTTGTTGAAGAGAGCTGTGGGATTATTTTCAATACGAGCAAGATCTTCACTTCGAGTGAAATCGTGATCTTGGACTTTCAATACTGTAAGGTCGTTATAACAATTTCTAATGCTATACTCATTCACAATGAAACGGAAGATCGTAGTTTCCTCTTCAGTTCAGATAATGAGTTACATAAATTAATTCCATGCTATCACTTTCTTTGTTTGTGCCTTATCAGTGTACACATCTTGGTCCATTTCAAATTGCCATTTAGAGAAAACAGTACTACTTTGTTCATTTGGTTTAATTTCTCTCAATTGATACTCATTCATTAATTTTCAACATTTTATATCTGTACATTTCTCCTATTTCTATGATTATTATTTCTTATTTCATTACTTCCATTACTGATTTTTATTGATTTCGTTAAAATTTGTTTCACCACTTTTTCTTATATCATTTTTTCATTACATTTTTAAATCATAATTAATATCAGCTGTTTTGATTCCTTTTGTGTCCAGTTGGCTCATTGTTGTGCTTCTAAAATGATCTTTCTCTGTACCCTTTTTTGTCTTTTTTTGTTGAATAAGGCACCGTTAATCTCTCTCATGATTTGGTGAAATATTTTTTTCTCCGATCTTTTCATTTTCTCTTATTTCCATATTGGGTCTCCTATGTAAATATCTTATTTGCAATATCCTCTATCTCTTTTAATACTCGTATTATTCACCCCATTTCACTTATGTTATTTTCATTTGATTTTTATCCTTGCTTTCAGTATTTTTAATTTTAGTCTCAAATCTGCAATGATTTTATTTTTTAGCAATGTTCGTCTTTCATTATTACATCCTTCTAATTATTAAATTTCGACATTTAATTTTCAAATCAACATGTCTCTACAATTTTTCATATTTAGTATATTCCTGTTTTCTTTTGTGATGTGAATTTTTTTTTCACAGTAGCATACAATTTATCTCTAGTTCGAATGTTTATTTCTAGAAGAAGAACATTAATTTTGATTAAAAATAGAATGGATATTGATGGCTGTGCAAGAAAGAAGTTGGAATTAAAAAAGCATGTCAGACTAAATATATTCTTCGTGTGGTCATTTATAAATGAAGGTTATATCTGTTAAAACAGAATTGCGATGTAAATTCTTCCATGTAGTCAAGCGTTAAGCTATTTAACGCTTTGAATTATGTGATAAATATTGCATAATTGGCTACTTCTAATATCGATGACGGCTAGATAATTGTAGTTGTTAAAATGTTCTCGATATATTCAAGTCTTGAATTTTATTAGGATCCGTTCTAATCTGATTGCCCAAATGACTCGATTACATAATGCACGGATTTTCATAGGGTGTGTTTCTTCTCATGTTGGTATTAAAGATATTTACTCAATGGGAAATATTGTGAGCAATCAGAGGAAATTATTCGTAGAATTTCAATACAATTCGTCTATTATTGAGAACTTTAGTAGCCACCAAAGGAATAGAAATTGTTGGTTTGCTTGGAATACTCTGAGTTAAGTTATTTCTCAATAGGAATAAATTATTTCTCAATAGAAAGAATTCCATTAGTAGGAAATAGCTTTTGTATTTTCGTGAGTAAAAGTCCCGAATTTTTCAATTTATTGATATGTAACGATTCTAGAAGAGTTTTAGTTTGGAACCTTTATTCGCTCTATTTGATATTTCAAACTCTGAACTAAATATGTGAGTCTCCTCTAATAACTAATAAGTGGTTGGCATAATGGGAATCTGTTTTCCGTTTTTCGAAACTACGTTTATGTTCAGATTTGTTATCAGAATATGTGATTTGTTAAACAATCTATATCTATCTTTTCTTTCTCTATTCAGTAGCACTGATTGAAACTTTACTTTTGAGATAATGGTCAATATAAAATTATATAGACCTATATACTACCAGACTATATATTATATAAATTTTTATAATACTTTTATACTTGACGATATTTTTATAATACCTTTATACCTGACGAAGTTCTGATATAGAGCGGTGAAGTAATGAAAGATATGTATTTGCTATAGAAACTGGCTGCGTCGTTGATGAAATACTGTTTTGACTGGAGACGGAAGTGGAGTGAGGACTTACCACTTACAGTCGTGATTGGTTTAGAGCGATAATCTTTTCTTCTTCGAATTATATCAGTTATTTATGCCAATGTTATGATTATGAGATTGTATCAAATTCATTGCGGTAATTACAACCATCAATTGAGTAGGTTTCGCTAAAAAGTATCACTGCGTTCATTTACTATTGATTGATGAGCGTTAGGAAGTTCGCCGAATCAGATAGACTTATACCGGTGATTTTTGAAGAGTTATGTTTTTCAGATTGGCGGCACTGGTTGGTAATGGCATCCAAACGTAATCTGTCAAAGTGAGTAGTTTTCAGTATACTCTGTAATTTGTGTCTGTACAAGGTGTATCATAATGTAACATAATGGACCAGGTGAATCAACAATTCGTGATGTTATCACTAAATTTTGCACCAAGTTTACTTTGTTGGACATTAAACCATTGTCTCGCATGCGTACATGCGTACAGTGCGTACTGAAGAGAATATTGCAGCTGTATCGTACAGTGTTAATGAGGATCGTGAAATGTCAATTCGCCGTGTTGATTGTCAAAATTTTACGTGTTGAATTGGGTTTGAAAGCCTATAAAATTCAACTTCTGCAAGAATTGAAGCCGAATGACCTACCACAAGGTGTAATTTTTGGTGAATGGGCCTTAACACATCTTAATGAAAATCCGCTGGTTCATCGAAAAATTGTGTTCAGAGATGAGGCTCTTTTCTTGCTTAACGGATATGTAAATAAACAAAACTGTCGCATCTGGAGTGATGAACAGCCACATGCCATACAAGAATTACCGCATCCCGATGCATCCCGAAAAAACGACAGTTTGGTGTGGTGGCATCATCGATCCATTTTTCTTCAAAGACGTACGTGGAAGAAATGTTACCGTCATCGGCGAACGATATTGAGCCTTGATACGAATCCTTTTTTGCCCCAGTTGGACGAGTTGAACTTGGTTGACATGTGGTTTCATCAAGAAGGTGCCACATGCCACATAGCTTGTGAAACAATGGACATGTCGAAGGATGAATTTGGTGAGCAGCTTATCTCTCGAAATGGCCCTGTGAATTGGCCGCCAAGATCGTGCGATTTGACGCCTCTGGATTATTTATTGCCAGAGAGACGGGTCAGGGACAAGGAAGTGAACCGATCAACACTCGGCCCACGGAGAAGTCCTCCGGAGTCAGCCCGTCCATGAGAACGGGGAAGAAAGCGTAGATGAAACTGGTCAACACCCAGTCTCCAGGGAAGAGTTCTCCGAAGTCAACACCTTCGGTGAACTATTTGAACCTATAGAGAACAGATTGATGGATTTGATGCAACAAAATTACACAAAACACAGAAAGACAGCTTCAAGAGAAAACAATTTCAGTATATTCCGAATATCTCAATATGAACTAATATAGAGAAGAGTGCCATTATATTGATTTAATTAAGAGAAAGAATCAGCGGAATAGCTTGAATTATTTTCAGTTCCATAATTCCGAAACAAGAACACGTGTCTAATCGAAAACGTAATATACTACTTTTTCCGTTTAGACAAACTGGTCTATTAATATCATTAAGAAATAACTATTTCCTCGTCTCATTACTTCGTCAAAGTATTTCCGCTGCATGTTTCCTTTTCAGTTACTAGTTATACACTGAAAAAATTATATCGTTCATATCGTCTCACCTATATCTAGTCAGCGATCAATAGGTATTTTTTTCACAGAAAAATTGCAATCATATCGATGTATGATATTATCTATCAAATTGATTAAATTCACTCGTAAATTTTACCTTTATTATTAGGAGATAAAATAAAAAACAACAATTAAAAAATACTTCTGTTTATTGTGAAAAATTATAAATACAAAAATTTTTACATATAACAGACATATAACTATGATCTCCAACTTCTGAATATTCTTCGTCGTCACTCTCAGTTTCGACAATGTCTCCTATATTTAAAGGTGTAGGATCTCCAATGAATCCTACTGGTTTCAAATATTCAAGAACCAACCGCTGTTCACAAGCTGAAGTTTTACGCATATTGGATCCGTTTCATCAAGCCACATGGAATTTACGAAAATAGTTCGTAAAATTTTCTGTCTTAATGATATCCGGCATGATGGTATGGAGTTGGAGTTGAAGCCTTTTATTTTTTCAAAAAAGTGCTCGCTGTCTTCTTTAGCACAATAGCACCGGGTAGCTCAAGAAAATTGTAATTGAGTTTTTTTTCTACGAAAAGCTAACTTTAATACACAGTTTGTAAAAGTTTCATCATTAAAATCAAATATGTCATCATCCGAGTCACGAACACTCGTCTAATCGAAACATGCATAAAAAGATGAACACACACATACATATGCATTCACATATTAACACGTATACACACCAACAAGTATATGAGTGAATACTTACTTTACTTTCCGAGTCTGATCATCAACTTTAATGTCATCAGACAATGTCTTCTGCTACAACTACTCCCGCTTGGCTTGCAGAGATGAGATCTTCTTTCTTCATGAAATCTCTGCGTGAGGGCAAGCTAGAAGGTGGTTCATGGTTTGACAGATCCACACTCACACAGGTTGCTCTCAGTTAGACTCCATCTGAACATATTTGAGGCACAGCGGTCGACGCCCGTTCTCAGTCGGTGGAGCCACTGGCCAGTTCTTCCTTTATCTCAATTATTGGGTCCGGCACTTCCTCTTTCCAGAGTTCCATTCTTCTTTCTTGTGGGTTCAGCTGAAGCTCATTTGATGTAGCAATGCAACTCTTTCTTGACTTTCACCCTCTTGGGTATTGTGGCTGAATATTCATATTGAGTGGATATGAATCATGTACGCGAATACACATAAATGACTGTTCTAGCAAAAATTATGCATATCAAGGAAACTTGCCCTAATATCAGAAACAGAACGGTTGAAAACCTCCACCTTGGCTCCCAAAATATTAAATTGTTTGTACATCGTGTGCAGTGCTGGAAGGTAAAACGTGAATTCGCTTCTGGAAGAAACTCTTGGAACAATTAATTTAAATCTTTTGCAATAATTCCTGACATTTCTTCACTTTATTGTTGATTATTTCATGCAAGACGATCATTGCATAGCATTTCCTTCGCCCACTCTCCCCACTTCGCCCAGGATCTCCAATGAATCCTACTGGTTTTAAATATTCATCTAAGAACCATCCGCTGGTCACAGGCTGAAGTTTTACGCATATTGGATCCGTTGCATTAAACCACATGGAATTTACGAAAATAGTTCGTAAAATTTTCTGTCTCAATGATATCCAGCATGGTGGTATGGAGTTGGTGTCGAAGCCTTTTATTTTTTTGTGCTCGCTTTCTTCTTTAGAACAATAGCACTGGGTTGCTCAAGGAAATTGTATTTAAAGTTTTTTTTTAAGAAAAGCTAACATTTTAACAAAGTTTGTAGAAGTTTCATCATTAAAATCAAATATGTCATCATCCGAATCACGAACACTTTTCTGACCGAAAACGTAATATACACCTTTTTCCTTTAACACAAACAGCTCTATTAATATCATTAAGAATTAACTATTTCCTCGTCTCATTACTTCGTCAAGGTATTTCCGCTGCATGTTTCCTTTTCAGGTACTAGTTATCCATTAAAAAAATTATATCGTTCATATCGTCTCACCTATATCTAGTCGGCGATCAGTAGGTATTTTTTTCACAGAAAAATTGCAATCATATCGATGTATATTTCATATTATCTATCAAATTGATTAGTTTCACTTTTCATTTCCGCTCTAGTAATGAATTAGGTCTCACTATTTTATTACAGCTTCCTAAAATTATACCATTTCTCTGATTTGTTGGTAATTGATACATCCAAATATATCAATAAAAGTTACCACACCTAGCATTCTTCACCTGTTATTGTAATCGTATTGAGATAAGGATTTCACAAGAATGTGTTTAATGGTTATCAATCTATTTTTAAGGTGTGAAATTATTATGCATAATCATTTGAATTTTTATCTATTCCAAATGTAAATTTGGATATCTCCTTGTTAGTTTACATTATTTTCATAATATTTCAAACCTTTTCTAATCTCTGTTGAAAGTCTTACTATAACTTTGTATGCTATCATGAAGTGGTAATATGAAATAATGACTTATTATGAATTCAATGAAAAATACTTTACTCATTTTCATATAATTATATTAACATATAATTTTATGAATTATATTAATATTAAATACGATTGATAATTGAAAATTTCGAGAAATTACCCAATTCGCAAAAATTTAACTAATAATTCTGGTAATATATTTTCAAACGTGAAACTGTTCATTTAATGGGATAACACCCGAAAACAATTGTCAAGCAATCAATATAATTGTGAGAAAATCAGCCAAGTGTTTCTTATTCAATTTATATCGAAGCATGTTCCACGGAGAGATTAAGCGAATCATGAATTAACTCAAACAACTTTTCAAATAATTCTTTTGTTGTGTACGTAATTGCCGAGAAAATATTTTTTAAGATCCATTTCGCATGCATTTTGAAAGAAAAATGTCAATGGTGGTATATAAACATTGATACTGATTTTTACATATAATTTTAGGTAATTAGACATCTTGAATATCAAATTAAATTAAACTCTTGGCTTAATGTTTCACGATTATATTTAACAATATGAATTTGTCAACATGTTTAGAGCGTGAGCTCATTTTCAAGACTGAAAATGAGTCTTGAAAATGAGCTCACGCTCGAAACAAGTTGACAAATTCATATTGTTAAATAAAATCGTGAAACATTAAGCCAAGAGTTTAAATTAATTCAATATTTAATTATGTTTCATCCAGAGTTAAGCGAGAATTCAATCTCAGCAACCTGTGTGAGTGTGGATCTGTCCAAACCTTCTTCTAGAAACCACCTTCTAGCTTGCCCTGACGCAGATGTTTCATGGACCTTACAAGATCTCATCTCTGCAAGCCAAGCGGAAGTAGATGTAGATGTAGATGTAGCAGTATATTGGGAAGACATTGTCTGATGACGTTATAGTTGCTGATCAGACTCGGAAAGTAAAGTAAGTATTCACTCATATACTTGTAGGTGTGTATACGCGTTAATATGTGTGTGTTTATCTTTATATGTATGTATAAGTTTGGTCAGCATTTAAGTTTTTTTATTCCTATAATTGTATTTCATTTTATCAGTTGTGATTTCATATTACAAACTCTTTCTTTTAAAATTGAACTTTAAAATTTGAAAGTACAAAATTGAAACTTTTGAACTTTTGTACTACCAATTTTGTTTTTAGTATTTGCTGTCTTTTCTGTTTTGTAATTAGGACCTGTCCTGTGAAACAGTGTGCGTTAAATAATAAATGAATTTAAAAAATAATCCAATACCTATTATGTATGTACCATGCTCCCAAACAACAATCAAAAATTGATTGAATATAACTTAAATTCAAACACTTGAACTTATGATTTACACTTTATTGACTACATAGCATGACGCGTTTCGTCGTTACAAACGACTTCTTCAGATGCTTACAGAATGAAATATAATCAAGAAATGATTAATTAATTGTTTATCAATTGATGGATTAATTTATTAATTAATTAATGTTATCACGAATAAATGAAACTATGTTGAAGCCTTTTTTTATTCGACTTGAATATATGTCGACTGTAAAAAAAATGCAATCATACCTACACTATATACTTTCAATACAGGTATTCTCAAAAGCAACAATAGAAAATTGAATTGAGAAACAGCTGAGAGAGAGTTTCAAAAATTTGGAACCAATCTGCTCGAAACGGATGTTATGTTTCGATAGAATATAGTGACAATCACAAAACTGTATCAGTTTCATTTACATTATTCATAATAATAATATTATATTTAATCCCAACATATATACATTCAATTACAGGGAAAACTGAGAAAAATTTACACAAATAATAACGAATGAAGCAAAATTGAAGAAAAAACAGAAAAGAAGAGAGTTTAAACGAATATTTAACGGGTCTTTTTTTAGAGGTATAGAACTTTAAGTTGGCATTGCTGTTGAAGATGAAGACCGATTTAACAGCTGAGAAGTGATTTATTCTCAGTTTGGTTTGACAATTCAGCATGAGACTCATAGACTCACGCCTGAACAACGCTTGCAAATAGTGCAATGTCGTTTCGAAAATAATGATTCTGTGCGAAATACGTATCGTCCACTACGTCCATTTTATCGACTTAGCACTTCTAGTTGAATGGCTACGTCAACAAACAAAACTGCCGCATTTGGAGTGAAGATAATCCTCATGTGTATGCCAAAACACCGTTACATCCAGAAAAACTGATTGTTTGGTGCGCTTTATGGGCTGGTGGAATCATTGGTCCGTACTTCTTCAAAAACGAAGATAGTCAGAACGTTACAGTCAATGGTCATCGGTATAGAGAAATGATTACTAACTTTTTAATTCCTGAATTGAACAACCATGATGTCCAAGAGCTGTGGTTTCAACAAGACGGCGCAACATGTGACACAGCTCGTGCCACAATCGATTTATTGAAAGACAAGTTTGGTGACTGCCTAATTTCACGTTTTGAACCTGTGAATTGGCCTCCAAGATCTTGTGATGTAACTTCACTAGACTACTTTCTGTGGGGCTATGTGAAGTCATTGGTCTATGCGGATAAGCCACAAACCCTTGACCATTTGGAAGACAATATTCGCCGTGTTATTACCGATATACGGCTACAAATGTTGGAAAATGTCATCGAAAGTTGGACGTCCAGATTGGACTACATCTGAGCCAGCTGTGGCGTTCATATGCCATAAATCATATCTAAAATTTAATGTTACAAGATTACCTTTTGAATAAAAAAAATTCTTGTCAATCGAATGATCCATCGTTGTTTTATTGCAATTCAAAGTTCTGTTCCTCTAAAAAAAAACACCCTTTACAACGAAATTGAAATTGAAATAGTAATAAACAATAACAAAATGGGACAAACTAAAAATAAAATATTATCAAAGTCACACGTAGTCAACAGAAGTTAATGAAATGTAGTTGATGAAGTCAACGAAAATAAAATTGAAATCTATTGCAATAGTAATATAAAGTAACCAACAGAACTAAAATTAAAATATTAGGTATGACAAAGTCGTAAATGTAGACAACAGAAGTTCATGAAAATATTACGGCATCCCATTGCGCTGTTCTGAGTGGCATATCAAAATCACTGATAGCCCACATCGACCGCAACACCCATCATAAAGATTACATATACAGTTGATAGGAAAGAAAGCGTGACATAACATTTGATCTGCTGTAAATGACACAAAATGTATTATTCTGCCTCAGACCAAGCCTTGGTACACGAATATTTATTTTGCTGAGAAGATATTCGGATTATCATCGAAATTTGACTATTTAGTTTCTTTTATTTCAGTTGAAAATACCGGACTTGCTTGGGGAAGCCTCCGAAGCAGTAATTATAGGTGATATAAAGGAAGTTGCTGAAATTTTAGTACAAATGATTGTGTTTTAATGTACTATCCACAATACTGAAACTATATAGGTTTTTTAATTTTTTGATCGTTCAATTTTATATATTTGATATTATTGTTTGTTGATATGTGGTCACGGTGATTTTTTTGATGAAATATGGAGTACTATGGGATTATTGCATTAGATTGTTATTATTCTGATCATACATTAAGGGTGGAGGTCAAAGACCTGTATTGCTCCGTTGGACCTACAGTTTAACTCCGATTCCAACGGCTCAAGATGACGGGGGGAATCGAACCTATCAGTACGAAAGCTATACTATCAAGTCGAAAGCGTTATGTACGCTTTGAAGAACCCCTATATCGCTCCGCCACTGAGCCTCTAAAAAAAGTTTGTACCCCTGGTGGGACTCGAACCCACAGTCCCCGGCTTAGGAGGCCGATGCCTTATCCATTAGGCCACAGGGGCTTGTTATTGTACGCAGATTATTTTTGATTCAATCTACTTGTATCAGATGTTTTCTGTCACTGTTCTCCTGAAATTTTTTCGTATATTATCTAGTTCTCTATATCTAGTTTTTCTATATCTATATTATTTGTAACTTGAAATTTCTCTCAATCTTCTTCACAAGAAGTTGGAGTTATATGCAGTTGGAAGAACTGCATAATATTGTAGTACCTAACTGAATTAATCAGAATCCGTGTTTTATGAATTCATAACTTCTATAATTGTATTGTTAAGGACTGAGCTTTAGCTTTTGGAGAAGCTGATTTCGTAATTTAGATATCATTAAAATAAAATTAATTTCAATTAGAAAATATTAGAAAAAAAAATGAAATAATTACCAATTTTCATAAAATTTAACAGTGAGACTTACCAGGTATACAGGCTGTAAGGAAACTGACGAAAGGAGATGATTTCACTGCCACAAGTCTGAGTTTTCTTCGAACCGTTTTGGTTTATCATAGTTTTAATGTAGTCCGGTACCGGACGAAGTAATATAATAATCAATTATAGTCTTAAAAGGAATATATAAACTGTAGTTCGAAATATAGTGAAACAGAAAAAAAAAGAATATCAATTGTGGTACGAGAAAAATGAGAAGGCCCCCGTCTTGATTAACTTTCTTCAACGGCGTAATTTTTTTCTGTCGCTCTCTGTCACACGTTTCTTCTCCGTCCTTGTGAAACAGGTGGTGATAAGGATATGGGAGGAATACAAACAGGGAGCGTAAAAGGTGTAAAAGTATGGAAATCTCACTATAGTACAGTGAAAGATTCAAGAAAAGTAAAAAGTAATAAAAAATGTAAAGGCGCAATGAAGAAAAATAATTATGTATGATGAACTCCACTAGAAGATTTCACCTTGTAAATTAAGATTGCATCAAGTATATGTAAGTAAGATAAAATAATTTGTAAAGTTATTATTTCATGTATGAAATGAATTATAATTAATAAAAATGTAAATTTGTGAAACTAAAAATAAAATTTAAAGAGAAAACTGAACAATATTGTTCTCAAATCTCATATATTGGTTGATTCGCTGAAACATTTATCTGGAGTAAGTATATAAATCTCAGCTCTGTGTTTACAGAGTTGATTCGACAAATATTCACTGGACGAAAAATTAAGTTTACCGTAAATCTATTGCGACATCCGAAATGAATAAAAATGAACTAGATTGAAGAAATGCTTTCTACTCAAAATATGTGAGCTAATATGTGAAACTGTATTATTATTGAAAAAAATGTTGAAAGTTTTCACCAGCTGGACACCGCCCAGGACCAGTTTGAACGGATTAATGAAACTTTCTGCGGAGTGTTATTATATTATCTAAATTTCATCTGAAGACGCAATTGATCGAGGGAACGAAAACCAGTTATTTATAGATCTATAGGAAGTAATACGAGGAAATTCGGCGGAATTAGATTTTTCACTCTCAATATGAAGTAGGTGACAATTTGGCGACTCTAATTAATCATTTCACTATCCTAGTCTTGAGTTTATATCACGTGAATAATTCTTATGTTCCTATCTTCAGTCTGGCATACATCTTGTTTATCTGAATGTGACAATTTCGCTGTTATAATATTCAGTTACCTTTTGCATACATATGTTACAAATCCTACTGCCGTTCGAGATTGGCGATACTTTCGCCATATATACGTAGATATATATACCTAGATCTAAAATAATATAGATAACAATCAAATTATAATACCACAACGAGAAATTTTCCTTCGATTTCCCCTGAACTTGACAGGCATGTGTAATGTCCAAATTCATTTCGAAAATTGATATAGAAACAACTCTGATCAATTACTTGGTACAAAAATCTAAAAACAATACCTAATTTTTCATCAAATTGTACTGAAATTAAAAAGTAATTTCGATTTGTTTTCATATTTATCTTCATTTGTAATTGCAAGGATTTTAGGTCTATCAATTTTTCTCATTATGAAAGCAGGCGCAAGGAAAACTTTTAAATGGTTTTCTCGTAAATTTTGACTCAAATAGTGTTTGGGCATTGAAAGATTATTTCGCATTCGATGTACAAATTAGTTTATCTAGGTATTTTTCTCGTTGTTAAATTTGCTAAAGGTTTGTAAGGCCTCAATAACAACATATTTGGCAGAGTTCTACGTTTAACTATTGTTAACTTTATACAGTACTTACTGCTGCATTACTTAAATTACTATGAGATGCCACTTATTTGGGCGAAGACAATCAAATGATAGTAATCTGCACGTATTTTGAGTTATACTTTTTTTAGTTTCAAGTAAATGTTAACGCTTTGGTGATTAGAAGTCTACCCTTCTTTTCACAAAGACTTCACACACTATTAAAAATGATGTCTGGTTCACGTCTGTCCTTTGTCCTCCGCACAATTTATTAGTTTCACCTGGGTATATCGATTTCTTAGAAGGTTCTCTACCATATGTGGAGGGTCTTTTGTCCTTCAGTGGTTTAAACACTCGAATTCTCAACACTCGCTCTTCCTCCAACATTAGTATATTTACACTTTTCTTTATGATCACTTTTTCAATGGACAATTGTCATATACCACCTGTGAATTACCCATGAATAACTAATGAACCATCTTATTGGTGAAGGAAGGAAGGAATTGCGTTAAATATCCAAAAATTTGTGTATTCCGTTTTGAAATTGGGCTTGGGAAATACTTTCAAAGTTCAACGCTCTGGTATACTTCCTTTTTAATGAGGTATAATAGATAGAGGCTCAGTAGCAACGTTTTATGTAGACACATTTCAACTCTAACTTGTTTCGTTGTCCCCTTGTGTTACACACACATTATAACGAATCAAAAATTGAATTTAGTGAATTTAATCACAAGAATTCCTGCCGAATATTCTGTTCCATCTAGAAGCGATGCTGAATGTGCATTCATTCAATTAAAAACGGTTTAAACTGTGAGATTTTGTAGATTGAAAAGTATTTGGTGTAAATTGAAAATCTGATCAAGTGAGAAATCAGTAAATCTGTATAAAAATCAGTATAAACAAAAGTAGAAGAGCAAATAGAGATGTTGATGTGTCCTGCTAGGTTTACCATCATCTTCTTCGTAATCAGCTACATAAAAACAAATACAATTGTATTTTCTTTATATTAATCTATGTTTCTGACATTGAAAGGATATTCAATAGACGAGCCATTTTAGGCATTTTGAGACCATATCTGCAGAAGAATTCCTAGTGAGCTGAGTTTTTGTATACATATTTACCACGGTATTGTAATGAAGATGTTAAAACTCGACATTGATATCGTAGTAACAACTAAAAAAGGTATGAAGGTCAAACGGTCACTGAAATCAGTTTTATGCGAATACCTCGCGACCTATTGCTCGGAGGTCAATAAACGTATATATAAAAAATTTTTGTTGTGAAATCATCTCTTCGAAATATTTCCAGCATTTATCTGTGAAATTAACCGTTTTCGCAGTACAGCTCTGAGAACGCGACTAGAAAGCACTAACATACGGTGTATTTATATCGTATAATAATGCGTAAACTCCTCTTCTTTCCATTCATAATTTTAAGTGTCTTAAAAACATCTAACTGACACTTGGACGTTTTATGAAGAATAAACCCATTTCTAAAATCTACTATTCATATTATAAATGACCTCCACTGGCAGATATTCCGTATTTGATTGATTCGAGACTCGTCCTTTTTTACCTGAAGAGAAATTAATCCAAAACAGTCAGGTTGGGAGTTTAAATATAATATAGAACATCCAATAACAACTTCTTTACCACCAGCAGCTGATTGTGGTAAAGAAGTTAAGAAGTTATGGTGGTAAAGTAACTGAATATAATCTTCTGCAATTTTACAAAAGGTTGTGGCGGCAAATATGTATGCAGAAAAATTGTATTAAGATGTTCAAAAGTGTGTGGACATTGGCGTGGTCAGTCATGCTTAAACAAGAGTCAACCAATGATGAAAATGACGAATTTTTGAGATGTTCATTTCAACCGTTAATGAGATAGTAGAAACTGAAGATATCGACAATGAATGACAAAACAAAATTATATAAGTACCTAATGAAGTTTGAATTTGTTGAATGTTTCAGTGTTCAAAAAACTTTTTCACTCTTAGATGAAAAAACCTTTTATTTCATATCATAGATTATGCCTTTATAACAGGTGTTTTTTTTAGAGGTATAGAACTTTAAATTGCAATAAAACAAAGATGGATCATTCGATTGACAAGAACGTTTTTTATTCGAAAGATAATCTTATGGCATTACATTTAAAATATGATTTCTGGCATATAACCGCCACGGCTGGCTCGGATGTAGTCCAATCTGGACGTCCAATTTTCGATGACTTTTTCCAACATTTGTGGCCGTATATCGGCAATAACACGGCGAATATTGTCTCCCAAATGGTCAAACGTTTGTGGCTTATACGCATAGACCAATGACTTTACATAGCCCCACAGAAAGTAGTCAAGCGGTGTTAAATTTCAAGATCTTGCAGGCCAATTCACAGGTCCAAAACGTGAAATTAGGCGGACACCAAACGTGTTTTTCAATAAATCGATTGTGGCACGAGCTGTGTGATATTTTGCGCCGTCTTGTTGAAACCACAGCTCCTGGACATAATGGTTGTTCAATTCAGGAATGAAAAAGTTAGTATTCGTGGCTCTATACCGATTACCATTGACTGTAACGTTCTGGCCATCATCGTTTTTGAAGGAGTACGGACCAATGATTCCACCAGTCCATAAAGCGCACCAAACAGTCAGTTTTTTCTGACTTTCAGCCTTTTCAGTCAGGATTATCTTCACTCCAAATGCGGCAGTTTTGTTTGTTGGCGTAGCTATTCAACCAGAAGTCCGCTTCATCAATAAACAAAATTCGCTTATGAAAATCGGGAACATCGGCAATCTCGTTTTGGATAAAATTGCACTATTTGCAAGCGTTGTTCAGGCGTGAGTCTATTCATGATGAATTGCCAAACCAAACTGAGAATAAATCACTTCTGGGCTGTTAAATCGGTCGATTAACGACTTAACAGTAATGCCAACTTAAAGTTCCATACCTATAAAAAACCATCCGTTATTTTTGCATTATAATATCTCGAAGATGGTGAGGAAACGAGTTCATCGGCATAACGTAGTCAATAATATTGGCACTTTCGTTGAATTAAAATGAAATATTTCAATTCATGAAATTTAATTTATGACTGAAAATTTTGTCATATCATAACAATACGTCATTACTGATTGATTATTTATTGTCTTGGTGCATTACTCTTCATATGCACTTATATAAACGGAAAGTAAATGACGAGCAACATACTCGTACTGCTTGTTTAACAATCCAAACTCATGCATAATCAAGATTTAAAACATACTTAATTCTTTGAGATGTACTCGGAGTTCTTCAATTTCAATTTCGTTCAACAATATAACTAGTATAAACTTCATACTAATTCATTAAAATTGATATTTCCGTATCATTTCCTAATGGAATGATATTCACATAATTCTTTCGATGTAAGAGAGAATATTATAACTACTTATTAAAACAATGCATATGGATTGCGTAAAAATTTAATAACAATAATATTAAAACTTTTTAGAAGGAGTGCGTGGTATGTCATATGTCCTCTTGAAACGTTCAAAAGTGAAAGGACATGGGGAAAGAATTTCTTTCAATCATGAATCTCAATCTTGCTGCTGTAGTTCCGGTTTTTGAGGCATTCGATTCCGGAAATAATGTTTATCAGTTGTACCTAGCTATAAAGTGCTATTACGAACTGAAGAGATATTTGAAACATATATGGTTGTGTCACGTATTTCCAGTGTGAATTATTCTATGTATTATATAAAATGGACGAATATGTGAGTCCGGAGGACATTGACCACTATTTTCGCTACGTTTATCTAGCCCAGCTGTTCTCAATTTTTTTTTCGGCAACGGAATCCATTTAGAGAACGGAATAGTTTGAGGCACTTCTGAAATGAACAATTGAAAATGATGTAACTTCTTTACTATTAATCATGTTATTAAAAAAAAAGAGACAGGTTTATTACCATATTTTGCTTTCAATATTTCCAGTATTCTGGGGGATCCCCACGAAATACACTCTGTGTAGGGTCTAGGCTTATCTCGAAAAAGATTTCTCATACTTCAGCAATCATGAGACTATAGTTTATGAGACATGAGATTCATAGTTTATAATAATATTTATTTAGCTGAAGCAATACAAGAAATCAACATATTTTGAACTGTCAATTTTGAATTACACATCTATCTCATTATTTAAAACATACTTTCATAGATCACGCTTAAATGTCTCAATACTAGTACAAATTTTCAAGATACTTGGTAAATTATTGGAAGCATTAAATCCATCCATAAATTGAGAAAGCTTACAACTTCGGATATAAAAACAATCAGTATTTTTTCAAATAATAATAATAATAATAAAATGTTCTTTATTCTCAACTGGTATATTACCCAATTACAGAAAGTAATAACATAATGTTGAATAATAACTGAATATATTAAATTAAATTAAACTCTTGGATTGTTTCACGATTATATTTAACAACATGAATTAGTCAACATGTTTCGGGCGTGAGCTCATTTTCAAAACTGAGTCTCGAGTCTTGAAAACGAGCTCACGCTCGAAACATGTTGACTACTTCATGTTATTAAATAGAATCGAGAAAAATTTAGGCAAGAGTTTGATTTAATTTAATATTTAATTATGTTTAACCAAGAGTTAAGCGAGAATTTAATCCCAGTCACTAACTAAATAATTGAAATGAAAAATATATGACAAAGTTCTCAATCTGATCTAAAACAATAGTAACTAATAACTACATAATAGCATTTAATGAAATGAGAATTTAACCAGAAACATTGAATGAGATTGAATTCTCGCTTAACTCTTGATGTAACATAATTGAATATTGAATTAAATTGAACTCTTGGCTTAATTGTGAAACATGGTGAAATGATCTTCCGGGCTGATTGGCCGTGGTCAACTGGAACTCCTCCACTTCCAGACGTTTCGTCCCTAACTGCGAGAGACATCTTCAGTGGCGGCGAGTGCTTCGACGTAGTGGTGTACTGGGCGACGACTCTGGAGCAACCACTTACCACTGAAGATGTCCATGAAGGAGTTCCAGTTGACCACGGCCAATCAGCCCGGAAGATTATTTCACCATGTTTCACAATGGACACCGGCCGTGAAAGCCTACACGATTTCATCTTGGCTTAATGTTTCACGATTATATTTGACAATATGAATTTGTCAACATATACAATGGATGTAAGGAGGGAGGATAATTGAAAATCTGAGTGTTCATTTACGATGTCTTCTTTTTTCTTCAAAGAACTGCATATTTAAATTGCCTCTAAAAGGTCCTAACGTTTCCCTTTATTACTTGCGTGTAAGCACTTGGTTTTCTCAAAGTCTATAAAGTGGTTAGAGTTAATACAATGTTCTGCGAATCCGGTTTCATTAACATTGTACAAAATCGACCTTTTATGTTCGTCAACCCGAGTTTTTATTTTTCTACCTGTTTGACCGATATAAAACGCTGGACATTCATTACAAAAAATTTTATAAATCTCGCTTTTGTCTTCTTCATTTATCTTTTCTTTATTATTTACTAAAATGGATTTAATTTTTCTTTTGTTAGTACAAATTGTTTTTATCTCTTTTTTCTTTCATCTTTCGCAAATTTTTTCCGGTGAGTTGAGGTATGAAATTAATAAAATGATATTTTGTTTGCTTTTTATAATTTGAGATGGATAAATTGAATAAAAGAATTTTTCGATGCTTTTTTCTTATAAGATTATATTTCCTTCATAACCGTTATTATTGACTGAGATTGAATTCTCGCTTAACTCTTGGTGAAACATAATTGAATATTAAAATAAATTAAACTCCTGGCTTAATGTTCAAGACGAGTCTTGAAAATGAGCTAACGCTCGAAACATGTTGACTATACATATTGTTAAATAAATCGTGAAACATTAAGCCAAGAGTTTGATTTATTTTAATATCGTTATTATTTGCTAGAAGTTTCAAAGTTTCCACCTCTCTGTTAAAATTTCCATCGGAGAGCGAGATGGACAAAAGTCTATGTATAGAAGAATAAAAAGAGCTGAGTTTAATATTTAGTGGTTGATTACTATCTTTAGGAATTAAGGTATCTGTGCATGTAGGTTTTCTGTATATATCAAATGTTAGAGAATCATCTTTCCGAGTAATGGTCAAATCTAAAAAGTTTAATGTTTCTTGATCATTTTCTATTTCTTTTGTGAATTTAATGGATGTATAAAATGAGTTAATATATTTCAAAAAATTATCTAATTGTCTGTCGGACCCACTCCAGATACAGAAAACATCGTCTTCATACCGTTTCCAAAGAAAAATATTTTTTGTTAGCGTGATGTTTGAGCTGAAAATTTTTTTCTCTTAACTACTCATAAATATTTCACTTAGAAAGGGCTATAATGGTGATCCCAGGGGTAGCCCGTCTAACTGTTGATATACCGTGTTATTGAATTCAAAACAACTTTGCTTCAAACATAATGAGGATGAAGCTTACATTGTTTCTTTTTTAATTACATACTTGTGAAATATCATTGTTGAGATCTAAAGTACTACTTATAATATTTTTTATTTCTGCATTGGTTATAGAAGGAAAAAAGTTTGTTACGTCAAAAGATCAATTTTGCTTCAGCGGGAATTTTTAAAGTTTTCAATTGATTGATATATATATTGATTGAAGTTATAAGGAGATTTTTATACTGTGGACCGGATTGAATTAAGGAAGGTAATTTTGAGTTGAGATATTTACAAATTTTATAAGCTGGTGCATTGATATAAGAAACAATTGGACACATTGCGCAATCGATTTTGTGTATTTTAGGTAGAGTGTATAAGCTAGGTATGTGCGGATTCATAATCGACAAAAATGCTTTGTTAGTGTCTTGGAAAATAATATTGCAGTTATTGATGAGTGATTTTAAATCTACCTGAAATTTATTTGTGGGGACAGTTTTGAGTATTTCAAAATTTGAGGAATCAAACAAATTTTCCGATTTTTCTACATATATCTGTTTGTGCATAATAGTCACAGTGTTTCCTTTGTCCGCTTTACATATTATTAGATCTTTTTCTGAAATTTTGGATTTAAGTTTCCTTATGGTATTAAATTCATTAAATTGTTTAGCAATTTGAGGTTTTGATATGATATTGGCACATATTGTTTTTTCCAGGTTTAAAAAAATGTTGAGTACGTCATACACGTCGCTCAATTCAAATGGAATAATAATCCTCCGTGACATAATCAGTCCTTGAAAGAAGTGTTTACCCGATCCTCTACATTCCTGTAACGCAATATGCGTGAAAGTATACTGACTGAACGTGATAATGAGATTCGAGTTCTTATTGAGTTCGTATTTGGTTTATCTTCGTGTTCGTTTTGTCAATAATTCGAAGAAATTGATGGAAAGTATTGTGGATAGAATGTAGATAGATGCAATTCAAGTTTTTTCAAGGAATACAATCAGTGACTTCATGAAGTATTCTTCTTTTGAGTTGCAATTACGGTCAAGTAAAATATTCTCCATTACATGATTAATGAATACTTCAATATTGTTTCAGTATATTTTGCACTTAATATTTTTCATTCTGATCTTAGTTTCGAAATATACGACTTCTGATTCTTCATCTTAATCTCAAAAAAATTTGACAATTTGGCAATTCGAAACAAATATGAAGAGCATTCATTATATACGAACAGTGCGTAAATTGTATTTGAGATTTTATGTATTTCTAGCAAGTTAACTTATGTATTTGGATAATCTAATAATTCATTGTTTACAATCAATTAATCTTGCAAATATTTGTTCAAGATAGTTAAGCAAGTAGGGCAAAAACTCAATCAACGAACTGGTAGGCTTGTTAGCTTACTGTTCGTCAACATTTATTTATAAGGAAGTCGATTTGTGTTTACCATTTTGTGAGGTCTATATTTTTGAAAGTTTATGTAATGAACTTTCAAAGCAGCTCCTCCTTCGCTAAGGAGTGGTCAATTAAGTTGCGAAAATCAGTTCCGACTTCTTCGAGTGTAATCGAAATCATTCAAATCATGAATAAACTTTCTGATATTCTTGACGATTGCTGTCATTGAAGAAGAAATAAATTTATCATTTATAAGGCATATCGAATATCATCGGAAAATTTATTTCACCTTATCGCAAAATACAGAAAACTTGGCTAAATTCAGTAAACCTGTTTGATAGACTTCAATTATGATTCATATCAACCCATTTTGAAAGATTTTATTATTGTATAAACACATTCAGATTGGTTTTATTAGCATGAAACATCTTTCGAGAGTGTTGGCGTCTTGTGCAGTACCGCCTCTTCGGGGGTTGTTTTCTGGGTCATAACTCCATTTTGACCTTGTTTAAGTTGCTCCAAAAATAATCGGGGTTTCATTAATTGAAACGATTATATCGGTAACTGTACTGAAAATAAAAGAATCTGAACATGAAACAAAATTATATTAGAGCTCGTAAAGAAAAGCATTGATCAAATGCAACAAAAACTCACTGTAAAATGCCTCAAAACCGCCAATTAATCCCCCATTGGAATATCCTGGCTATGCTTCTGCTCAAAAGTGATTGTTATATTCCAAAATGTTTTTTCGAATGAAGACCACAGGCAAAGGACATTCTGAGTCACTTTTTCTTACTTTTGAGTAAATTGAAAATTAGTCTTTGAAACGTCATATGAAAATGGAGAATTGATAATTATCAATTTATCCATTATTATAATCAAATAATTATAATCAAATTAATAATTAAATTATAATTATTGAACAATAAATTTTTTTTGTACTGATCAAATAGATTTAAATTCGAAATAAAACGGTTCAATCTCCAGTTTTGGTTATATTTAATAAAAAAAAGTAAATCAAACATAATGTCATAAAAACAATGAAAAAACAGTCTAAGTTAGTTGAAACATGGACATAACATTCTACGTTCATACATAGGTTATTGGGAATTTATAAAATTTACACATAAACACATTAAAAAAGTCGAAGAATATAGGAAAATATTTATTATTTTAAAAGAATAAGTGAATATTCAAGATTATCCAATACAAATTTTCATTACTGTGGAACGAATTGTCATTTTAATTCATGTATGGAGAGGGTTCTAAGAATACTGAAATACAGAAAAGTTTTAGAGATACTGAAATACATATTATGAATTATCTATTCAAATGTAATATTCTAACTCAGAAAACAATAAAAATCGTTTTCAAACTGCCAAAATTACTTTTACAAGATAATGTTTCAAATTTGTCAAATATGTTTGTCTTTCATCTCGACAGTATTTCTTTGAAACCTGAAGATCATTGTATTTTTCATTTGATATTTTTAAATTGTCAGAGTAGACATTTGCTGGAGATGAAATTGATATTCATAGCCATTGCAGTAATATTTTCGTCGTTATCACTCATTTTGATCACTATCCACTATTAATAATAAGTTAAAATTCAATGAATTGACTTAAACAACCCACAATCACAACAAAGTACCTAAAACTGAGGTTATTATTTCAAAGTATCTTGAACAGCTGATAGTGACATAGAATATTCTTCCACTGTACATAGAATGATATTTCCCTGTATATGATTTTTCCCAGCTTTGACAACAGTGACACAGAATGTTCTTTTCCCTTGATGAGTAGACCAGGTTGTAGTACTCGGCCTTAGCTACTAGATAGCGCGAAAACCTCATTTTTGAAAAAAAATTACTTAGAATATTTTTTGCCTGTGGTCTCAAATATATTTCTTTCTGTTAATTAAGTTGAATAAAATATTTTAGACACCGTCCATTAATGAAGTTTTTAGCTTTATTTGAGCTTCCCCTCCTCCTGGTTATACTCGTACACAGTGAGTTTCGAAACAAAGCCATTGCTACTCAAAATTACGAGAATTTTTTAGTACAAATATTGAAAGAAATCAGAGAACCATTTTTTCAATTGAATTGTACCTATATTCGTTTATGTGCCATGATGGTTGACAAGAAAAACTAAATACTCGTGATTTTTGTCATTACACTCCCTATCCCTTCGTGATGTTTCGTGATTTTTTCCGAACTCCCACCCCCTTTTCGAACCACACCTGAGTAATTGACAACCCCTTTCAACATAATCAATAATCTTGCTATATAAATGTTAAAATGTGAATTGTAATATCACTTATAATTATGTCTTTAATTAATGAAACAATATTTTGAATTTCCTTATAAATTAACATAAATACAAAAAAATAATTGAAAAAATAATAGTATTGTGAAATTACATCATTTATTGATGAAGAAGTGGTGTCTACTTCGAAACGCGTCATGCGTATTTTTGTTATTATATGAGAAAATTGAAAATGTTGTTTCATTATGGATATTAATTTTTTCCGAGTATCGGCCACATCAATCATAAATATGAATATAAGTGATAAAATCTATAGATCGGGAAGAAAGAGAGGGATGGAATCAATTCAGAGTGTTCACCGAATGTGAACGAAATATTCTTTTACATTATTAATACTTTTGAAATTCAAAATTGAATTTTTTAAAATGAAACAACGTTCACTAGATAATTAGATTTGGTTCACTCTAGTAAAACTAGTACGTATATTTAATATTGAGTGTTATACTTAATGGGGATTTAATCATCTTGATTAACGGTGCTTAAAATCAGAATCAGCCTTATTTTTCACGGTTTTGACTGAAAATTTCCCATTACCGCCAATTTTTAGAAATTAACGAAGGATCTTGAATCTGCAAAATTCATATGAGTTTTGCAGGTCCTTTTATCATTTTTATTTTTGGTCTTTTATCATTGGTCCTAAACATATTTAGGACGACTGATGACAAATGAAAGATTTCAATTGAAAATGATATTGAAAAGCTCTAAATACCACTGAAAATATACGAAAGTTGAAAAATTTGAAAGCGAGAAAAACAGAGTTTCTAATTTTTCGTTAAGATAGATATACTTCGATCGGCATTTATATTTATGACGATATATGTGTCTTCATATATTTTTTTTTTCATTAATGCAGATTGAAATTTGTCAATATGTATATAAATTTTTTTTCTAGCATTTTTTAATTTAGTTGTAAAATGGGGTGCGAAAACATTTTTTCCTAGGACGCTCAAAATTCTAAAACCAGCGTTGTAAGTATATAGCGTTAAGAAAATTGATTTGATACTTTTTATCTGATAGTTATTGAAATTATTGAATTTATTTTATAATAAGAATAATTTTCATTTAGCTGAAGCTATACAAAAAGCTTACATATTTTGTAATGTCAATTTTGAATTATATACCTCCCTAATTATTTAAAATATACTTTCTTAGTTCACGTTCAAATATCTTACTAGCAGTACTTCTTTTCAAGATACTTGGTAATTTATCGAAAGCATTAAATCCGTTAGTTGTTTTTAGATCTAGAAAACTTACAACTTTGGATATAAAGACTATCTGTATTTCTACCATTAAAATTTTAATTATTTAATCTCATTTTTTCACATCATGAAATCAAATTTAATTTAAACTCATTGAAACTTTTTTAAAACTATTTCAGATAAAATTGAGTGAATGAAAAAGCCAAATAGAACCGATTCATTCTTCTTTCTGTTTTACTAATTAGCTACTCAAAAGAGATTTTGAAAACAGCAATTCTATCGATAAAAAACTTGATTTCGATGAAAAAGTAGTAACCGGTAACAATTTTCAAAACTAAAAATTTTTTTAGGAAAAATTTTAACAGTTTGATTGTTAGTAACTGATATTTTGGGTTCCATCTGTTGAAAAAGATATATTGATTGATTGGAAAAGTTACATATTTGACATGTAGAATTTGAAGAGATAATGAATTTCTCCAAGATAATCATCCTTATATTTTTGATTATTAATATATCCTATTTTGCTGTATCCTTATTTTTTTGTCCAAAAGGAATTATAATCAGTAAAACATTCCGTTAGATTACAATAAAAAAATTTTTTCTTGTCAAATTTCTCCCAACTCTCAATCCATTATCAAGAAATTTCATGTCTTGAAAGTGGGTAACTATTTATAATTTTCCTTTTGAATATGGAGAAATCCTAAACTCTCTCTACTCCTTTCGCTCTGATTTTTAGTGGTTGTTCTTCTTCAAGTGATCCCATATTCATGTGACTCTTAATGAATGAGTTTCTACTTGGATGAGAAGTACCGATTTAGCGGTTGGTTCTCTCTTGATACCCAGCATTAAAATTTACATACACGTTCACCTACTACAATAATTCTTTATCACTCATCAATAAGGAACCGAAAAAATAATACTAGTAATATTTTCAATTTGCTATGTTATTTTATATCTCAATACTTCCAAATGAAAAATATAAAACAGGCTATACAGAGGCGTTGACAAATTTTTGTTGAGTTTTTTTATAATATACTCTTCGAATTATTCCTTGAAATTATTTATGGATTATAGAAAAATAAGATGACTTCTTTAGACTAGAATTCCAATTTGGATTGTAGTCTAAAGAAGCTATCCTTATTGTGGAACGGTCATAATTGCTTAATAAAGTTGTATTAATCTAAAAAGAGTGTTTACATAAACACTCTTTAAGAACTTATAATGGTAACATTACCATCATAAGTTTTTGAATACGTAGGAAACTCATCAGTACCATCTTCAAGTTTTGTTGTTCAAGTTCATCGAAATACTTTGATAAATCAATGGAAAATGTACTCGAGAATAGTCTACTTGTTCTGTAGCTTAGTTTTCAAGTGAATTTAGAATGCGTTGGTTCAAACCTATCAACCTCATGGGTACTTAACGTGGAGAATCTTGAGAAAAGTAAAAAGATCAGGCGATTAGAGTGCTTGCACATTTTGATACACAATTTATTAATTTTATTATTGAAGAGTTAAATAAATAATGTGTGCTGGGAAAACAAAATGTAATGAATGGAGTTTACAGTCAATCTGGGATAATTGAGTATAATGTTTTTAGAAAACAGTACAGCTGATAGTTAGAATACACGATACAACATCTAGATATTTCTTCCTAGAACAAGGAAACATCAAGGATCACCTCTGTCTTCGCTGTTTTACAATATATTTGCCTTGAAGTCAGCAAAAGTCAGTATGTTCTACAATATGCAGATGACACTTTTTGGTAGCACATGAAAAAACAGTAGAAAAATGCACTAACAAAATCAGATCACACAAAATTCACTAACAATAACAATAAACGGAATGAATATAGCATCATCATTCATGAATTATCTGGAGTACTGTTTGACAATAAATTGAATTTCAACCTTCACACAAAATCAATTAAGAGGCAAACAATAACAAGAGGAAAACATTTCAGATGCCTAACGTATGGAAACAGAGGAATAAGAATCGAGGTTCCAGTTAAAATACAGAAAACCACATGTAGCCCTATACTAGAATATGTGCACACAATCTATGCAAACTGCAAAATATCGTGGCTTAAGACTATAGAGGTAGCAGAGAGATCAGCTCGGAGTACCATAACAAGAATAGAATACTCGCTAAACACACAACACAGTGTTTAGCGTGTATCACCCCTCTAATGCGCTGCTGTATTCAAGAACAAACATAGATCCAATATAAAATCGGCTTCAGAAATTTAACTGGAGGATGTTTTACAGATGTTCCAGAATACAAACAGGACCTATGTACGAAAATTCCCAAATGAGACCCTACTTGAAGCACTAAGCAATAATAAACGAATTTAATCAAATTGAACACAATATATTGAAAAGGCTGAAGGCCTAAGATCAATACTCTTTTCCATGAATTTTTCATACAATAATGAACTATTCTTCTTCCTTCGATTTTGGCCGACTTTGGACAAGTGAAATAACTTTTCATGAATATTCCTCTCCATTCTTTCTTTTCTTCCAATACTTCTTCATTCGTTCTCCATGCTTTTTTTTTCTTTCTTCTGTTCATTTTGCCCCAGTCTTCTTTTTTTACTTTTCTTGAAAACACCCGAATCCCTTGATCTTCTTCCTGAATTCTTCTCTCCTATTCACATCCTCTCCATAGATTTCCATTTCTTCCATGCCTCTTCTGACCTCCTTGATCCATGTTATCTGAGTCTTGGAGTTTCTGTCGAAGTAATTGAGTAGTCTCTTGGTCAGTCTTCCTTCATTCATTCTCTTAATGTGTCCGTAGAAAGTCACTCTTCTTCTCCTCATTGTGTCAGTTATCTTCTCTGTCTTCGTGTAGATCTGTTTATTGCTTCTCAGTTTCCATTTTCTATCTTCATACTTTGGTCCCCGGATTTTCCGTATAATTTTTCTTTCTTTTTTTTCCACCTCTTCTAACTGTCTGGCCGTATTCAGTGCAAGGCATTCTGAGGCATAAAGACCCTCTGGCTTAATAACTGTATTGTAGTGTCTTAGCTTTGCATTAATATATATGGACTTCATATTAAATATATTTTTTGTCAACTGGAATGCTAGTTCCATTTTTCTTGCTCTTGCATGGATAGCTTCTTTATCAAGGGCGTTTGATTGAATTAACTCTCCAAGGTATTTGAACTTGTTAACCCCCTTAATTTTCCCATGTTTTGTTGAAATCTGTCTTGGTGTAACTTTTTCATTGGTCATATATTGTGTCTTTTCATATGATATTTGCAGTCCAGCCTTTTCCGCTGTCTCTTTTAGTATATTCATCTGTCTTCTTGCATCTTCTAGGTTTTCGGCCAGTATTGCTAGATCGTCCGCAAAAGCTAGACAGTCAATTTCAAGGTTATCCTTCTTTCTTCCAATTTTTATTTTAGGAATTCCTTCCTCTTCCATTTTTTTCTTCCAGTCTCTCATTATCTTCTACGCTTATAATATAATAATGAACTCTTATTATAAATTTTAATTTTATTGAGAACCCTTATATAATACGATAAGTACTAAATACTGTCAATGTATGAACATAACTCATTCAAGACTTGACATGAGTTTTTGTATAATTTAGCAAAATATTTTTTATTGATGAATGGAACTTAGGACTATGTTCCTGAAATGTTACTAAGTTCAGAGTTGTGCTCATACTGATAATTGCACAGGCCAAAAATAATGAGATATTTTTGCGTATGCAAGTTCTGGACGGATATTATTTTTTATTTGGTGGTAAGTTGTTATTCAAGTTTGTAACTTCCTAAGATTGAAACTCAAGATTGAAATTCCAAACGAACTCGAATCGAATATATTCCATGAAGTTCATGCGCGAAATCGGTATTAATTTTTGATGCTCTTGCCGATAGCTATCAATATGTGAATATAAAATATTCTATAATGTTGTGCCAAACGATAACACCCACATAAAGCATGCAAATGATTACGTAAATTTAATACCGTGAAAGTAGTATTCAAATTGAGATTTCTAGAGGAATTTCTGAAATACGATGATTTAACTTTCGTATATATTTATTACTAATAATTACTAGCCTCAAGAGAACAGTAGATAGCCATATGTAGATAATTTACTGAATATCAGTGAATTTGGACATGGCTTTCTATTTTTTCGTAATCTGTAAATTGTTTTGAAGTTCTCTCATCTATCTATATTTTGACGAAAAGTGAATATTCTTAGCAAATAACCTTGAAATGAAAGTATTCATTTAAAATTTCCATTTCAAAATATTGAGAATTTCATTTCAATGTCTGTTAATTGAAGGCTTTCAATATATATATATATATATATATATATATATATATATATATATATATATATATATATATATATATGAAATTGAAGATTATCGGCATATCCCGCAGATTGGTAGCAGCCGTTGACACGTCTTTCGAGCTTATTGGCTCTCCGCAGAACGGCGTAGCCAAGTTCTAGTTGTAGGAACCTGGAGGTGAAAAACACAAGAAGAAAAACTAAGGAAAACTGACAACCTCTGAAGGAAGTCGCAACATTTCAGGCTACGCGTTTGTTCTTTCCGGATTGGGAAATTTGGAAACTGCTTTGCCCGTGAGGTGACTATTTATCCTTCAAAGGATGCTCTAAGCCCAGACGTTGAAAAATATATAAATAATATTTGACGCGGAAGAAAATTAAAATGAAATTGAAGATTATCGGCATATCCCGCAGATTGGCAGCAGCCGTTGACACGTGTTTCGAGCTTATTGGCTCTCCTCAGAACGGCGTAGCCAAGTTCTAGTTCTAGGAAACTGAAGGTGGAAAACACTAGAAGAAAAACCAAGAAAAACAGACAACCTCTGAAGGGAGTCGCAACATATTGGGCTACGCGTTTGTTCTTTCTGGATTAGGAAATTTGAAAACTGAAATTTGGAAAAATTTCATTTTAATTTTCTCCGCATCAAATATTATTTATTTAATTTTCAACGTATCGGCCTAGAGCATCATTTGAAGGATAAATAGTCACCTCAAGGGCAAAGCAGTTTCCAAATTTCCCAATCCGGAAAGAACAAACGCGTAGCCTAAAATGTTGCGACTTCCTTCAGAGGTTGTCTGTTTCTCTTAGTTCTTCTTCTTGTGTTTTTCAACTCCAGGTTCCCACAACTAGAATTTGGCTACGCCGTTCTGAGGAGATCCAATAAAGCTCGAAACAAGTGTCAACGGCTGCTACCAATCTTTCGGGGTATGCCGATAATCTTCAATTTCATTTTAATTTTTTCCGCATCAATATATATATATATATATATATATATATATATATATATATATATATATATATATATATATATATATATATAAATAGATTTTCCAATATTTTTTAGCTTCATTATATAAATTTCGAAATCTTTATCTCACTTGAGTGTTTGTTGCAAATTGAAGCTTTTTCAAAACTAATAATCAATGATTGAATTTTATAAATTACTACCGATTCAAACGTCAATTGTTATTTTGTCAATCAACTAAGCTGCTTTGCCTCAATACAATATTCAGGGGAATATTTCTGACTCAGCATTCGCTCAGCAACTACATTAGTCTTCTTCACCAGAAAACCTTTGAAAAACTCATGGTAAGACAGGTGATTCTAATGAATAAATATTATACATAATTATGTAAATTATACATAATGAGGAGGCAATAACTCCATATAGAAATATAAATATATATATATATATATATATATATATATATATATATATATATATATATATATATATATATATATATATATATATATATATATAATATAGATTTTCCAATATTTTTCAGCTTCATTTTCTAATATTTTTTAGCTATATAAATTTCGAAATCTTTATCTCACTTGAGTGTTTGTTGCAAATTGAAGCTTTTTCAAAACTAATAATCAATGATTGAATTTTATAAATTACTACCGATTCAAACGTCAATTGTTATTTTGTCAATCAACTAAGCTGCTTTGCCTCAATACAATATTCAGGGGAATATTTCTGACTCAGCATTCGCTCAGCAACTACATTAGTCTTCTTCACCAGAAAACCTTTGAAAAACTCATGGTAAGACAGGTGATTCTAATGAATAAATATTATACATAATTATGTAAATTATACATAATGAGGAGGCAATAACTCCATATAAAATATAAATAAATATATATATATATATATGAATTATTAATTCTTTTCGGATATTCGGTCTGTATGGAGATGAAAAGATTCAACTCATGTATTCTGACTTAAAACCTGTATATTTCGTTGTCGGTCGACAAATTCATCAGCAGGTTGCACCTAAAATACAAAAAACATCACATCATTGAACACTCAAAAGAAACAAAGAAAATAAACTATGAGGTGAGTCAAAGGAATAAAAAACATATGCTACTATTCAATCGATCGATCGCACATGAATGAAGCGGTCTTATAAGAATAATATCAATGTGATCAGATTGCTGTGTATCATCTCTAAAAAGGTTTGTTTTCTGGTATTACTTTCCCTTCCCATTATCTGGACGTTTTCGAAATCGAAAGGATGATCGTTATCTTGCATATGACAAGACAAAGCACAAGATCTTTTTCCGATTCTCGCGTCACTTTTATGTTGTGTTATTCTCTGTTGTAGAGTTTGTTTTGTCTGTCCTTTGTATATCTTATTGCATTTTTGGAGGTTTATTCTGTATATACAACGTGTGAAGTTTTCATAGTAGTTGTTTTGTATTTTATCTTCGTAAACAAGTTGCCTATTGTGACGGTATTATACTTGGCCACGATTATGTTGTTCACTGGTTAAAAATGTTTCAGAATCTAATCAGTTAGTCCCTAAGTAGGGTAGTTTTCTGTGAACTAAGATGAAGTATTCTTCTGTTGGCCCATCAGAAAGACCTGCGTTGTAAAAAAGTTTATTCTGTACCATTTTTGGATAGTCATTGTTTACAAACATTCCGAAGAGTTTTCTCAAATTATCACCCATAAACTTGGAATGGGATATGTGAATCATTGTCTTTTTCGTTTTTTTCAACTCAGTGCTGGCAATGAAAAAAAGAGTGATTCACATATCCATTCCTCGTTTGTGGGTGATAATTTGAGAAAACTGCTTAAATTATTTGAATGAAAAATTATAATGAATCAAGATAATTAGAAACACACCTTATTTATCAATTGAAGCTCAAACTAAGTGTGTTATGAATTATACTTTTTGACCTCTTTATTTTTCGTCGATGTGTTTTATATCCTAGATCAGAACTTAAAAAACGGAATCTTTATTGTAAAAAAAAATTTTAAAGTCAATATATAATAAACTCCATTTGTGAATCGCATAATGTAAAATTATTCGAGATAAATGAATCACTGAAGAGGAAAACGTATTAACAATAACAATAATAATTAATTAATGACTAGGAAGTTTCGCTCATCTCTTGATGAGACATTATGTTCAAAACAATAAATCAAAATTAACACACTTGGCTTAAGTTTCACTTAATATATTAACTCTACATATGTTTCGGGTGGTTAACCCATTATCAAGAGTATACAATGTGACTGTGTAACATTGTATACTCCGAAACATATGTAGAGTTTTTGATATATTTAGTGAAACTTAAGCCAAGTGTGTTAATTTTAATTTATTGTTTTTACAATAATAATTGTTAACTGAGATTGAATTCTGATAACCACCTCTTGGTGAAAAACGATTAAATATTAATTTTAAAAAAACTTTTGTCTTAATGTTTCAGGTATGTGTCGAAAAATAATACAATAAAACTATATTGTTGAGTCAACATACTTCAAGCGTTTCTGCGCTTCGAATCTTTATAATGAGCTGACCGCACGATACATGTTGACTCAACGTTATTATTTTATTTTACTATTTTTCAATTAATTTTTGAAACATTATGCCAAGAGTTTAATTCAAATTATTTTGATTATTATTGTGCATATTGTTTTCGTCTCATGAATACTCTCTATAGAAATTGAAATTCATGACTACCAAACGAAAATAACGAAAAGTATTACCGCATCAAGTTGTAAAGAATTTTGGCATACATATACACTAATGAACCCAATTCCTTTGATGGGAGAAAGTTGATCTATTGAATCTATAGCAATTATTTTCCAATTTTACCTTGCATTATACGAATTGCTGTCAAGGTCAGTGAATAATACATATTTTATTTATTTACTAACAAATGAACCGATCATCGCACAATTAATAGGAACTAATATCTCAACACGTAGATAACTTTTGACATCACTGTACTCTGCTACTCATATTTGATCATATCATTCCGGAAGTCTGAAAATGTACGACGTGTATATTGAGACTTCCGGAATTTCAGGAAATTAAAATAGAAATTGCAATACCATATAAATGATGTTATTAGATTGTGAAATAAGTATGTAAGAATAATTCGAAAATATTCACAAGATTTTCAAGGAATACATGAGGAGAAATTTGAGAATATAATATTAAAATATAATCTAGTGGGCTGCTGCATTTCTTGGGATGTTAACTACTATTGCTTCATTTTTTTCATTATCATTTCGTAAGTTTTTTCCGACATTTAGTAAAGAAGAATGACCCTCTCATAATTTAAAAAAACGACTGAGATTGAATTCTCGCTTAACTCTTGATGAAACATAATCAAATATTAAATTAAATTAAACTCTTGGCTTAATGTTTCACGATTATATTTAACTGAAAATGAATTCAGTCTTGAAAATGAGCTCACGCTCGAAACATGTTGACAAATTCATATTGTTAAATATAATCGTGAAATATTAAGCCAAGAGTTTAATTTAATTCAATATTTGAAAAAACCAAAAAATATGCCGATAGTTTGATTCTATAAAAGTATTTATTGAAAATAACTATTCAGAATTAAATAATGGTCTCCGTAGCTTAGTCGGTAGAACACCCGACTATGGTGCGGTAGAACTCGGGTTCGAGCCCCGCTGAAGTCATGGGTGTTTGTGTATGTCCTGATTCAAGTAGTTTAAATAATGATATATGCTGGGTAATGTACATTGATACAAGTTCAATGGCCTTTCGGAACCGACGTTAAACTATAGGTCGACTGAATTAAAAAAAATTACATCTGAATAGTTGTTTTTTATGTTATGATCATTTGTCGAATTAAGTAGATAATTAACTGAAGTTGTTTATGGAACAATCTTGTTCCAATCCATTTTGGACATTTTTTCATCTTCTTACTTAGGTAATACAAATGTAAATAGAGTATTGCAATTATAATTTAAATACTCTAATAAATATAATAAAAATTATATTTATATTAATATTATACATATATTTATGACCATCTGTTGGTTTTGCTGATACACAGGATTACCTAATTCTTAGATTAGATTTCATTGCTGTAAAAGAGGAATTGTTCGATGTGGTACCAGTATGCATAGCACGTTTATAATTGAAACATTTCTTGACTATTGACCGCTTTTCACTTCGATTGATATAACGCGTTTTCATAATGATTTCTATTGTCCTATTTCTGTATTTTTATTAGAAAATCGTGTATTGAATGATTTGAATAGTCAACGTAAATAAAAATATAGCGTTTTTCAAACATTAAAATAATAAACTCACTTCTTGAATATTCTGAGATTTGAAACTTAATCGGGTTGATTTTTAGTATGATTGTGACAATTTTCTCGAAGAAAATAAATATAATTTCCAATACCATTCAGTGTTCAACTTCATTCAGACTTTTGTCTTCGAAACTGTTGAATAATGAAAATAGTTACTCTAATTCTACAGGGAAAAACTCACAGGAAAACCTATTAATTGCTTTATTTCAAAACATTGTCAAAGCAAGCTGCACCGGCTTAATACTTGGTTGTACCTCTCTCTATGAAGTGGTGTTCAGATGATATCCCTGAAAATTTGCAGGGAACACTTCCTACAACAAAGTATAACAATTACTGCTACGAACGATTCATAGAAAATGAAAAAAGGTAACATCAGGTAAATCCAATCATACAGATATACCAGTAGGTTAGATCAGAAATATGAATTTACGAGCCTATTTCTAAAAGTTGAAACATTGGTGATTAGTTTTTCGGCATATTTCCTAATGAAACTGAGTCGTTGAACAACCAATGATTTCGAAGAACTTATTGTATTTTCTACTAGGAATTGAGAAATGATTTATGAAATAAAAGACATACACGTGAGATAAATTCATTCACAAATGGTATCTCTTAATAGACGAATATATGTACACGAATAGATTTTAACGTCTGCTACTTATAATTATTACTTTTCCAAACTGTACGTATCCACAGTAACGTCTTTGAAAACACCGAAGATTGATAATCATAATGTGAAGATGGCTGCTGTATTCGCGGTAATGTAAACTGTCTTTGGTTCACAAAGTGAAAAAGTTTTGATATGAATGAAATAGTCACGATAAACTTGGTGAATCACAATCATGTTGGCAATTCACATAGAGTGAAATGCCATATAAATGTCTTCGTTCCATTAAGAGTGGCATGAGATGACTCCAGGTAGACTTACAGGAGCAGATCCTAGGACAACATAAATTGAAATGTCACAGAATTGAAAAGGAATATCCTTAGATCGGAGGACATCAATAAGATCATGTTCCCTTCTCGTAACTATATGATAGAGATGGTTAATCAGTAGAAAGTTTGAGCGACAGGTTTAGATACGGATTTGTTCAGAGAAAATTCAGCACATTACTGAAGAAAATTTATTCCACGAAAAAAAGTGGAGACATGAACATATAGCCAAGGTTATAAATTAGGATATAACACTAAATAACTCTCGCCAAAAGAATGGAAATGAACCTGATGTGGTTTGATTGATAAACGAAGGTCGAATATATCACATGAAATATTTCTTTTCGTAATAACTGTAGATCCATACACCTCAACAACCTAGACGTCCTTTTCTTTTGCAGAAATGAAATATGTGATAAAATATCTTCGAATCGGCTTCCAAATGGTTCGAATTTAGATTCAATTACTTCGGTAAATGAAGAGCTTTGTGCATGAATCAATTTGTTGGATCATCAAAGCCTCTACATATTTAGAGAAACCGAAGGAGCTGTAATTTATTATCAGATATATATCACATTGATTGTAGTAAAAAATGCCAGCTACCAGTTTGAGAAAGAAACACAACACATACAATGGCAAATGAATACTGACAAGACAGTACCCAAAATTGTCGGACCCACCAAAAGAATCCCAAATAAATCACCTACCAGATTAGACCTATAAAGGTCTTGGTTGGGCATATTGATGAATTCGTATAATTATCTCTTTGGAAATCTAGTGAAGATTAAATGTTTCTTCGATTTCATTTGATGTTTCTTTATAACATTTTTGATTAATTAAGCAGATGATGAGATAACAAATATATATTGACCTTTTTCTATTAAATCAAATAGCTTGGTAGTTGTTCTGCAATCTCCTTTGTTAACTTTCTTGTCATACACAACAATTACTATTTATAACGGTGAAAAAGTGAGGAAGGTATTGTTTTGAGTGTGAACTGAATATTTTATATACATTGACGAGTAATAGAATAAATCGCGGAAGACATTTATTCTTCGGACGGTCATGTTAGGAATTTTCTGAAGATTACGAGATAGTTCATTTCATTTCTTCATTGTTTTCCATTTATAAAAAACACCTGCCATTGAAATGACTCTTAGTTTCTAACTGAAATTAATAATTTAATAATTTATTAGTATATTGAAAACACGTTAAGTTTATTCCATTTTCCTTAATCACTAGTCATTATCTTTTCCCAAAAGATCGATGAGTATTTTCATGACTCTCTCATTTATTTTCGACTTTGGAGTTGGCGCATGATCACTTGGATGGAACGGCGAGGCACGAAACTCTGTATTTGTATCATCGTTTCTTTTTCGGGGATTCCCATCTGAAGACAACATGCAACGAGCCTCAATTAGTGGCTTTTGCATATATCTGCTCATACTGTCTTGAACATTTTCACCGGAGAATCTGCTCTGCTCTGGTCTATCCATATTTTGCACTAAATCATTTATGGAACTCTGCCTGGACAACGACCAATCGGCATTACTATCCAAACTACAACTCTGCATGCACTTCAAAATACGCTCAACGGCTAATTTACTCTCCTCCAATAAGTCCGAAGACGTCATCGATATATCGGAGAGTTCAGAAGAAGAATCGGAATCCAAAAATTTCCTCTCAAAGGTTTCTTGAAACTCTTTGATGTCCCTGCCCAGAGTTTCCATATTACGATTAGCCGAAGTATCTGGAGCTAGAGCACATTCCTGAAATTCGGAGTGTCTCTTCGAAATTTGAACCACAGGCATCGTGATATGTGATGAACTATGCCTCATCAGTGTCGAGCTTTTGGTCATGGAAGTTGAAGGTCCTATATCTTCCGCTTTATGGCGCAAAGATTGTCGCAACTCTTTCGATGGAGGTTGCCAACACTCGTGTACCACTTGTTCATTTATCTTAGCTTCATTTCTATTGGCAATCTCCTTCGAGCTCAACCTCGGGGAACGTAAACTAGCTAACGATTCGCCAATGTAAGATGCGAAAATTGACGAAATTTTTCTAGGAATGTGTAGTATAGGACCTTCCTCCCAATTGGTGAAGCACTCGAAATTTTTCGCTTCTCCAACTTTTTCCAGAAAGCTATTCCTGGTCAAGGTCTCGATTTCGTCATTCATGGTCTCTGCAGCATCTGCGGTTCCTTGTGATATCAATAAATTATATATATTATAGATATATTGAAATGGGCAGTATATTGTACGAATATCCCATGTGAATACTTTTTTATGCGCAATAATCGTATACACATTTTAATATATGATGTATATTTTATATATATATATATATATATATATATATATATATATATATATATATATATATATATATATATATATATATATATATACCTACATATATATGAACAGAAGTATAACTATTGGTATGGATCATAATTGGACACGATGTCACGTGTTTCGAGCTTATTGGCTCTCCTCAGAACGGCATAGCCAAGTTCAAGTTGTACGACCCTACAGACGGTATCAACCACAACAGAACGCTTCTGTGAAGGAAGTTCCACATGTATTATTTGGGTTGGACGATGTGGTCAAACTTTCGCTTTTGCGGCGACTATTTATCCTTCAATCGAGAATGTGAAAAAGAGATTATTTTTTTTTCATTCACATTTTCAGTTGAGAAGATTACGTAAAGGATAAATAGTCGCCGCAAAAGCGAAGCGTGAAACAAACTTCCCAACCTAGGGAGTTCATCTGGAAACCTAACAGTGGCGACTTTCTTACAGGAGTGTTCTTTTGTTGTTAATTCCATCTCCACGTTCGTACACCTTGAATTTGGCTAAGCCGTTCTGAGGAGATTCAATAAGCTCGAAACACGTATCAACGGCTGTTTGCAATTCCGAGGTTTACCAATAAATATGCTTTTGTTTTTTCTTTCTCCCTAGTTAAATTCTTCTATACATATACTTTCTATATAATGTTTTTGCCTGTTGATAGTATATTCCTTATTCATTTTGTCAGCAATATCAGGCTCTATTATAAAAAATCTTCATTTCTGTTGAGGTGATAATGTTATAATCAACAACAACGGAACGTCATATATATATATATATATATATATATATATATATATATATATATATATATATATATATATATATATATATATATATATATATATATATATATATATATATATATATATATATATATAGAGTTTTGGTGTTAATATTTGATTTATATTATGAGCAAAACAAACTGTTGAATTGAAATAAATCATTTATTGTTAACTCTTTACTGAAAAGTAAGACTTTGCTGGAAGAAGAGTCATTGGACTCTACTAAAATTGGACTACATATCTGGTGTTTATTCATATGTCAAATGAGAATACTGTCTCATCATTCCTTTCAGTGGTATATTATCTTTCTTCAAGACGGAGAACTATGATATTCATACGTAATAGAGTCAATGGTGAGCCAGAAATTTTCTCTGATTATCTACTTTTTCTTGTCATAATTTTTTTGATCTCACGTCTAGCATTATTTTTTTAAAAATGATTTATTTCTTCATTATAAGAAGTATTTCTCTGTTGATTACCTAATTATTCCATAAATTTTTTTACGATTGTATATTATGAATTTCACATTGCGTTATTCATTTTGATATATGAACTCATGCTGCTAAGATCAACATACCTTACATACTTGGTAAATGAGAGCGTATCGAAGAAAAAATTTCGGTTAATTTAAAAATTATATAACGAGTATAGTTTTCACCTTGTTCTTTCGAAGAATTCATAGGAGAATTTCAATAATTCAGTCTAATAACAATAAATGAATGAAATCAAATATTATCGTATTCTGAAGAGGATCATCGAAATGAAACTAGAATTTCTAATAATCTCATTAAAAAAATGTACAATTAAATTTGCTCATCAATTCTGATACTGCTTCAGGCGTGTAGTAATTGTAAAGGTCTGATTGATGTTTAATGTCACTCATATTGTTTTGAATTTATATGGATAATCATGGACATATGCAAAGACTGGCAAGTTATGCTCGGAACTGAACAAATTACAGAGATAATTAAGTATCCTAAAAACCATGGAGTACCTAATAGAAGAACATGCGATTATTGTTGAGCTCGGAAAATAAACAAGAGGTGAACACTAAAACATTTAATTTTAGAGATCTACAAGACTTAGCAGATACCAGATGATTGAAAATGCTAGCTAATCTACAAAGTACACATGACAGTTGACAAAATGATCAAAAATGATTATCGGATTCTAATATATAATTTTTAAGGCAATTGTAACTGAGCAAATCCAAAAATGTGATGAATACCATACCGGATTCTACTCACATATTATATATTATAACACTATAATACTTATGATCACGCTTGTTTGCTGTTGAGGTTTGACACTAGAATCCTCCACACCGGGAGAAGTTTGAATGCATTGAAATTTTCATTCAATTTTCTCAATGATAATATCGACTGTCCTGAGCTTATGCGTAAACTTAATTTCTTCGTTCCTCCGAGGTGTACTAGAATGAGCCAGACATTTTACTCAAAAATCCACAGAACCAATTTCTCTAGCAATCGCCGGTTAACTTTGCAAACCAGGTATCCAGCTGCTGAGATTTTCACTGAGACTCACTTGTTTCTTCATTTCATTAATGTTTATTCAAATCTTAACCAGTGAGGTATCTTGATTTCTTCAGGTTTGAGTTCTCAGTGATTTGTTTTCTTGATTATTATTATGATTGAATATTTAGATTTTGACATTATTGACTTAGATTATTATATTTGATAATGTTTTTTATTATTATAATTATTTTTAATATTGTATATCTATATTGTTATTGATATTTTTAGTAACCATATTTACTCATTATGTATTTTCCTCTAATTGGGTATTTACCTATTGGAAATATATGCTTATTATTATGTTAGTGTTCATTTGGACGTTTTGGGCGATGTAGATTCTTCACTTTTTTGTCGGATTTCTATCGCCTATGAATTTAATTTCAAATTCTGAAACAAAATATGATTAAATGAAAATTGAATTGTAAAATTAATTGGATCAAAGTGAAGAAATGGAAAAATGAAAAACGATCAATAATTAATGTCCTAATGGCTGAGACAGAAATATAAAACGAAAATAAAATGACTGAATATAAATTCAAATTGATAATCACAAATCAATTGGAACGATACTTGATGGAAATTGAACAACATAATTAGAATAAAACTAAATAGGTTTTTAATTTTCACTAATTTCAATTTATTTGATAGTGTTGGCGTTTACTTGATGTAAATCCATTATAATTGAATATAAACTTAAATTCAAACACTTGAACTTATGATTTACACTTTATTTATTATTTATTTTATATTCACTATATATTTATATACACTTTATATATTATAATAATGTGTATACATAAGTTCAAGTGTCTGAATTTAAGTTTATATTCAATTATTTTGATTTGGCAAATCAAATGTTTTGTCAAACATGGCAATATCGTCTTGTTTGACAATATTTATATACATCTGATGAAGCCGCAATGTTTCGGCCAAACAATATTGTCATGTTTGACTAAATTATAGTGAAAATTCAAAAACTACTCAGTTTCATTCAAATCATAAAATTGATAAATTCTTAACGCCGATGATCAGAAGGATGCTTAAATCACAAATTGAATTAACACGACGTTTCTGTTAGTAATATATCTCTAACTGTTCTCAAGCGAAAACTGTTTTCGCAGTTTTTTTTCGGTTTTCACTCCTTCAAGTTTTCACTTGATAATTAACTCTATATTTTATTGATTTCTATATTTTCTATATTTATTTTATTTTATATTTCTGTTTCAACCCTTAGGACATTAATTATTAATCGTTCTTCACTTTTTTCAATTCAATCCTATTAATTTCATCACTCAAATTTTCATTCAATATTAGTTTGTTTCAGAACTTGAATTTTAATTTTTATGCAAGTCCGACAAAATAGTGAAGGACTAATAATAATAATAATAATAATAATCTTTATTCATATTCATATACACTTTATAGTACAAATTCTAAATTTTAACAGAAATTGAAATATATAATTAAAGAGAATTAGTTAACATGCTTCTCCTAGTCCAAAAGCATTGACAAAGTTACAAATTGGAGCGAAACTTCAACAATAAAGGACATATTTCACTTTTGCAGTCTTTTGCTTATTACTGAAATTCGCCAATGAGGTTTCCTCATGGTGAAGAAGACTAAAACTTCCGAAGCGAATGCTAAGCCAGAAATATTCCTCTAAATACTAAAAAACAAGAAAGCCAATTTAATTTTTTTATATAAATTTGCCGTTTTGATATCAGTGGTAATTCATAAAATTCGATTATTCAATTATTATCATTCACAGTTGTTTGAAAGTTGTGATATACAACAAAACGCCAACAAAAATGAATCTTTTAACATTGAAAATAGCCTGTTATTGCTAAAAATATTATATATATATATATATATATATATATATATATATATATATATATATATATATAGATTTTAGCTTTGTTGAGAAGTTTTGAAATGAATTTTCAATTTTTTTGCTGTAGCCTATTGCTACAAAGAATGATTTTCAATTGAAATAATTCTGATGCTAGCAAACTATACATTATGTATATATATATATATATATATATATATATATATATATATATATATATATATATATATATATATATATATATATATATATATATATATATATATATATAACTAGCTGTTGGAAACACAAAATGCATTTGTACTGAGAATGTTTCACTTACATTTATTTATAGAAATCACAGCCGTTGTAACGTAATGGAAATTGATATATAAGTTATTAACTAATCTACCTTCTTCAAAGAAATCAGTTCTGAGATCTGCCATTTCGGTCATTTGGAATCACGATCATTATTTTGTAAAAACATCGCTTGTATATTTAACGTACGGTAAATACTTGTTGACGTCCCTCCTCCTTCTCATGAATGATACGAAGAAAGTAGTCTGAATCCCCTTTGCCCCCCTTTTCATGTATCATGGTCCCTCATACATTCTCTCCGAGCTGTGCGTCGCATCAATATTATTGGGGGAAAAATAATGCAAAATACTCAAACTTTGAATCGGTATAAAACGAAAGAACTATAGCTGTTGCTTCAGTAAACTAAAAGCGTTTAAACGCACAACACCCCCAGCCGCATTGGGGCACCGACAGTCAAGATGAAGTGTTGGGCTCTTTTGGTTAGTGAAATAAATACAAATCATTTTAGGATTAACAGTGCGTTGTGTGTGATACAGTTCATAATTGTGCGCTTACTCCATATAATTTAATCATATTAAAATTTCTGATATAAATCCTCAAACTTCAAAGAAAAAAGTTAACTGTAAAACATAATTAAGATGAAGATTATTATTGGTTGCTGCATAAATTACTCTAATTTCATAAGTGCCTTTTCAAATTTAATGCATATAAAACTCAAATTCAATTAATTCCCCTGACAATATTTCAATTAGATTTCATTTAGTTTTTGGTTTTGGTTCATTTCGCATTTTAATTATAAAATTTCAGTTGTTATGAAATTGAATTTGATATTTTTTATATTATAATATATGTTTTTGACAATATTATTCTTCCAAAGAATGTTGACGAAAATATGGAAATTTCATAAATATTAATGTTGAATTTTCAACAGGGATAAAGCAAATGAGTATAGATTCTAGAATAATAATATAAAAGTTTGTCATCTTTTGAAGTAACGTTCAATTATTGTATTTGAGACAGAAGTTAATTGAAATAATTTTATTGATATTATATATTCGTATATTATATATTAAATAAAAACACTTGGCTTGGTTTCATAAAATTTATAATAAATATTTGACAATTGTTTCGGGGTGTTACCCCATTTTCAAAAGTTAAACTGATTTCAAGTTTCAACTTTATCATATCATTCAATCAACTTAATTATTCATTCGATTTCATTTTGTTTAAGGTTGCACTTGCGTGTTTATTCATTGCACCATCGCTTAGTGGCCCAGTTAGTTTAACCAGGGTGAAGCGAGGTCATCATGAACCAGAGGGTTACTGGAGTACCAAACTGACTTGGAAAACGAAGTGGGTAAAGGTCTGGAAAACCGAAAAGAAGTTGATATGGAAACCGGATTGGAAGAAAATTCAAGTTCCAGTATGGATTGAAAAACAAGTTCCAATATGGAAGGAAATTCAAGTTCCTGACTGGAAAATTGTGAAGAAACCGATCTGGAAAGAAACCCAAGTCCCAGCTTGGAAAGAAATAAAGGTTCCTGACTGGATAGAAAAACAAGTACCCGCTTGGAAAGAAATTCAAGTACCTGATTGGGTTGAAGTGAAGGTACCTGATTGGAAAGAAATACAAGTACCAGATTGGAAAGAAATCCAAGTACCAGACCAGAAACAAATATGGGTTCCAGTATGGAAGGAAATTCAGGTTCCAGCATGGAAGGAAATTCAAGTTCCTGATTGGAAAAAAATATTTGTTCCTGAGTGGGTAAAGGAAGGTATCCCTGGAGAACACTTTTTAGGCAAAGATCATCATGGTGCTGAATATACTGCACATGACTTATGGAAGAAAAAACTTATTTGGAAACCTGTATGGAAGAAAATCTGGCGAACTGAGAAGAAGCAAATTTGGGTACCACAGAAAAAACTCGAATGGAAATCGGAATGGAAACAGATTTGGCGCACAGAGAAAAAACAAATATGGAGAACGGAAAAGAAGCAAATCTGGAGAACCGAGAAAAAACAAATATGGAGAACTGAGAAAAAACAGATCTGGATTCCGAAGAAAGAACAAATCTGGAGAACCGAGAAGAAACAAATATGGCTTCCAAAGAAAGAACAAATTTGGGTAGAGGAGAAAGTTCAGATTTGGAGAACAGAGAAAAAAGAAGAGTGGATAACCAAGAAGAAACAAATTTGGAAAGATGAATGGAAGCAAATATGGGTGCCTGTATGGAAGGAAATTGAGGTTCCTGCGTGGAAACAAATATCAAAACCCGTATGGGAGAAGGTTTGGGTAAAGGTTACTCACCATCATGACCATGGATGGGACTGATAAAAGCTCAAGTTTTAATAATTTTTCTGTACATATGCTCTATCCTTCTTTCTTCTTCTCAACTCTTTTGAGTGTAAGTACAAATGCAGTCGAAGGAAGTTTGCCAGTGATTTTCTTCTTTATAAGATTTGTAAAATAATTATTGTTATAATATTTTTAAGCATGTGAAATAAAGTATTATTATTGATATATTTCCTATAATTATTTCACGATGAAATAACGGGAGCTTCAGAATTGATAATCTAATATTTGAATAGACTAATGTTTGTTTATTGAAATTTGTCATGAGTAGTAACCAAATATCAGATGAGTGAAAAGTATTTAACACCTCAAACTTTTATAGCTATTGATATACAACCATAATTAGTTTGACAAATATTCACAGCAGATTTGGAAGATTCCAAAATTCAATTTTGATACAAATATTAATGAGTTCAACGGTATATTGTCAATTGGCATTATTTTTGAAAAAAATTAATAGCGAGTTTGAGTCGAAATTCTACCTAGCGATATTGAATCTATAAAGAATGAATGAAAATATTTATATGCAAAAATATAAAAAAATTTTTCGAAAAATTATTTTCGCGAAAATACTGTACCTCTGGAAATGATAATTTTTGAGTTACTATCAAGTGTACTATAAAACAGATTCTATAATGCAAATGAGGATTTTGGCCAAACATTTTCATTTAAAACTCAATGTGTTGATTTGTTTCAATGAAGTTAATTCAGCAAGGAAGTTTATTACCAGAATAATAACATTAAAGCGCTAAAACCACAAATCAGCACAAACTCCCTTCCGCTAGAGAATCTTCAATTGCATTTCTATTATGAGCGCTTGAGAAATCACCACTAAGCTTAATCCTTAAAGGCCATTCAGTGGCGTTGCATGTTTTGAAAATTGTAAAACTCACTTTAATGATATCTATAAGTATTAAATAAATTAACAGTTAACTAATTCATGATATTGACTGAATTTCTATGGTTTTATTATTTTGTGACTATAAATTCTGTGGCCTAATGTAGGGAACGTAATTTCGGAGCAGGCGAACTCCTTCTGGTTTATTTAATAACATTTAATAGTGTTGGCGTTTACTTGATGTAAATCCATTATAATTGAATATAAACTTAAATTCAAAGACTTGAACTTATGATTTACACTTTATTGACTACATGGCATGACGCGTTTCGTCGTTACAAACGACTTCTTCAGATGCTTACTGAATTATTCTGTAAGCATCTGAAGAAGTCGTTTGTAACGACGAAACGCGTCATGCCATGTAGTCAATAAAGTGTAAATCATAAGTTCAAGTCTTTGAATTTAAGTTCATATTCTATTTAATAACATTTATATTATTTTCTTCATTATTTTAAAACTTATTTGAACGAAAAAATACGAAGAAGAAGTTTCTGGATACAATCTTCCACCCTCCAAAACAAGTCCTCGCAACAAAAGACAGAAGATCATGGAAGTAGCCTGCAGCTTATGAACAGTGTTAAAAAAAAGGTAGAACATTTATGGACATACAGTTTATCACCAATCCCAATTATAAATAATGTATTTTGCGTGCTTTTTAAAGGAATGAACCTCAAGTCTGAAACCTGTCAGGATCAAGAATCTGTTCAATATCTTCATAGCACAGTAATCGAAACCATTGTGAAATTTTGCTGATCTGTCAATCAATTGGACATTCAGTCCAATTTTTGTTAATTTTCAGAAAATATGATGTTTCAGATTAATTGAGATATTCGCCGAATGTTTTTACGTCGGAAGGATTTTTTGTAACTTCTGTTATTGTAGTAATATTTCCTTCAGCGATGATTCTGATGTTTCAAATTATTCTTATTATTATTATTATTCATTATTCTGCGATAATTGCACCACATCTTGATAATGGGCAGAAAGAGCGAAATTTACGTGAAGTGAATCAAAAAATATTTGTAGAATTTGAATGAATACATAAAGCACATCAATATGAGAAATTTCCTTTGCTTTTGTAATAATCTTATGATATATATTCAGAGTTGAATTATGATTATGAGTTATTCCAGTTATTTCAAAAATTTAATAAACACATATACTTCAATATAAATTATTAATCTTTAATATTAACAGTAGATATTGAATTTTAATATTAAACAATATTATTTATTATTATTATTATTTATTTGATATTATTTATTATTTAATTATTAACAGAATATTAATTTTTAATATCAACAGCACCTCATATTGACATTGAAAAACAACAGAACAATGTTAACATGAACAGTACCACAATATTGAATTATGTTTGACATTGTTCTTTTGGAGGTAGTGAAGAAACTAAAAAAGAAGTGAAGAGTTTGTCAACAATGCTCAGAGAATTGTACAACTCAACATCTCCGTATTTCATAGCACCAGGAAAACAGAAGCAAGATTCCTTTGTTTACACAAAAACCAGAATTAATTTGGGTCCGCACAAATTCTAGCCTTTATTCCTCGAATATAGTTTTTATAGGAAGCTTCTATATTTATTCTGGTTCCATCGAGATGGAATGACAACGAAATATTATCAAAGTAATTGTTGTATTGTAAAGTAAATATTTCAATTAATAAAACAATTAATTAAAATGAACACACTTGACTGAATACGGCCAGACAGTTAGAAGAGGTGGAAAAAAAAGAAAGAAAAATTATACGGAAAATCCTGAGACCAAAGTATGAAGAAGAAAAATGGAAACTGAGAAGCAATAGAGAGATCTACACGAAGACAGAGAAGATAACTGACACAATGAGGAGAATAAGAGTGACTTTCTACGGACACATTAAAAGAATGAATGAAGGAAGACTGACCAAGGGACTATTCAATTACTTCGACAGAAACCCCAAGACTCAGATAACATGGATCAAGGAGGTCACAAAAGACATGGAAGAAATGAAAATCGATGGAGAGGATGTGAAGAGGAGAGAAGAACTCAGAAAGAAGATCAAGGGATTCGGGAGTTTTCAAGAAAAGGAAAAAAAGAAGACTGGAGCAAAATAAAGAGAAAAAAAAAGAAGACTGGTCAGAAGAAAGATAAAAAAGCATGGAGAACGAATGAAGGAGAATTGGAGAAAGGGAAAGAATGGAGAAAAATATTCATGAAAAGTTATTTCTCGTGGTCCATAGTCGGCCAAAATCGAAGTAAGAAGAACACACTTGACTTAAGTTTCACTGAATATATTGAAAACTTCACATATGTTTCGGGTGGTTAACCCATTATCAAGAGTGTACAATGTTACTGTTAGCAATGTTACCCAAAACATATGCAGAGTTCCCAATATATTCACTGAAACTTAAGTAAAGTGTGTTGATTTCAATTTATTATTTTTAACATAATGTTTCACCAAGACATAAGCGAAACCTCCGTGCCATTTAATTCAATTATTAAGCCTCGCATTCATAAGCACTAGTAAAAATATTACGATAAACTTTCACCATAATATTTTAAGTAGACCTGACATACATCTCTACTAATAATCAAAATAATAACAAACATCTTCACATCGGATATTCCGATTACACGACTTGATTGATTAGCATGACAATACAAAAAATAGATGAAGGTATCATATCGCTGACCGGTGGACGATGTTGTGACGCCACTGTAAATAGCTCATTCAAATTCCATTGCACTTTCACTCTTGCGTAACGCGCAGCCTCCTAGATGAGTCGGTGTACGAGCGAGGTCGTTAGGAAAAACTATAGATAAGTACGTTACTTTCACCTTGTGGTCTTGCCTTGTCTGACAGCAGGCCAGCTACATGCGTCTTACAAGATCAAGGATATACTTGGCGCTCAAGTGCTGTTTAGTCTTCAATGTCACTTTCTAACTTCTGCAATTGATCCGACAATGATTCAACAGTCTTCATCGACTTTGTGTTGTTCACCTGGATGGAAGTTATGCTATAATGATGTCAGAGACGTCTTCAGTTGAGCGAGAGTGTTTGATTGTGATTGATTGTTGTTGATGTATTTTTGTATTAAGATATCTATATTTAACTTGTCAAGATTCATAGAGGATAGTTAATCCTCTGTGATTATGTACACATAATGAATGGTACAGAAACGGAAATTGATAATCATTTGAAAATGTAAAAATTTTAAATCTTTCTTAATACAAGAGGAAAATTTATAAATTGATTATGTCATGCTCCAATTTAAAAGCCATTGAAAATTAGAGAGATATCAACTATAGATCAAATCCACACTATAAAATAAGTTAGGGGAGCGATAAACGAATTGTCGAATTAATAATTATAAATAACTGAATTTGAGGCTTTCAATAATTTAGCGAATATATTGAAAATTAGTACTAGTATTGAGATATTTAAATATGTGATATAAGAAAGTATATTTTAAATAATGAGATAGGTATGTAATTAAAAATTGACTGCTCAAAATATGTAGATTTTTTGTTAAGTTTCAGCTAAATAAATATTATTTTCATTAAATATTTAGTAGTGTTGGCGTTTACTTGATATATATCCATTATAATTGAATTTAACTAAAATTCAAACACTTAAACTTACGATTTACACTTTATTGACAGTGTAGCATGACGCGTTTCGTCGTTACAAACGTCTTCTCAATAGTATCTTAAGAAGTCGTTTGTAACGACGAAACGGGTCATGCTATGTTGTCAATAAGGTATAAATCAAAAGTTTGAATTTTAGTTTAATTCAGTTATAATGGATTCATATCAATTAAACACCAACACTATTAAATATTTAATAATGATGATGATATTTATTTAGCTGAAGCTTTACAAAAAGTCTACATATTTTGAGCTGTCAATTTTGATTACATACTTATCTCATTATTAAAAATATACTTTCTTAGATCACGCTTAAATATCTTAATACTAGTACTAGTTTTCAATATACTTGCTAAATTATTGAAAGCCTCAAATTCGTCATATTATATGCTATTTTTAAATTTAGAAAACTTACAACTTTGGATATAAAAACTATCACTATTTTTATTACATGGAAGCATTATATATGAAGCAAAGAGTATTCCTTGTTTAACAGACATTAGTTGCAAATAATTCAGCATAATTTTAAGAGGGGTAAACCTATTGCACTTTAAAATTGTTCGCATGGCTCTATTCTGTAACTTCTGTATTTGTTGAATTTTTTCTTTAGTCAAACCAAATAACGATGTGGAGCAATATTCAAACTGTTGCATTATTATTGATTATAACAACACTAATTTAACATATGTCGACAGATTTTTTCCTATTTTTTTCTGAAAAATTGATTTTTTTAGAGATTTTAGATGATATCAAATCAACATGATCATTTTTCAAGCAACATTTAGGTTATATCCTCATTTTTATTAATTTTTATGGGTTTTATAAATTAACACATTTAATAATTAACTAATAATAATTGAAAAGAAGACGACGAATTTCCTGAAAATGTTTCAGAACACTCGATAAGCAACTGACCCATTGTCAAAAGTTTAATAATATTGTTGTTATAGTTGAAAAAAAAGGCAGTAGCTGACAACAGATGTCAAGTTTCATTCAGAATGTTTTCAATTTGAAACCTATCTTGAAATTTTTTCACCAATTACTAATATTTTTCACCACTATCGAAATCAAATGAATGTAACATTTTCATTTACCATTCATGCATCCTACTTCTGTGTCTTTCTTTCATCAATGTCCATGGTTACGAAGACCATCTAAATATAATTCCACTTTGGGTCTGCTATCAGCAGATCTTGGACGAACCAATGTCCAATTTGGTTCTCGACTATAGCCAGATTTTTCTTAATTAGATTCAATAAATTTCCCAATTAAGATTTCCGATATTTCATTGAAAATGGAAGCTGAAGTGATCAGAAAATAAACTTATAACCTTCTTGACAATCTCAAATAATAAATAAAATTAAGAAATTGAAAAAATTTTTTTTATTTAGTCATAGGTTTGGCTTAACAAGTAGGTTAAGCGAGAACTCAATTTCAGTTATCAAACAATAAACTGAACATATGAATTTGATTACTCCAATTTCGAAATTTGAAAATGAAGAAAACTTTCATGCTTTTATATGCTATTTTTCTATGACATACGTTCATGAAGAAAAATGATATACAAGTAAACCTCACGAGATGAATCTCGGTAGCTTTCATCCATAAATTTTATTAATTTATCAGTTAGTTCATTTGAACTTTTTTCTATTGACTATATTGCTCCTATATTGCCATGTGGCATTTCACGAAAATCCATAATAATGAAGGCTTTATTGATATCTGTCAATACATATTGATATCATTGATAGGGTACTTAAGAAAGAATTATTGGTCTAACAAAAAACGAATAATAACATGGCAGTAATATGCAGACAATCATTTGAGGATGACAATAAACAGATAACAATAGTTATGACATTAACTAAATATCAGGAACGTTGCCGTTTATTCCAGATCTATCTCGAAAATTGTTTGATACCTTTCTCAGCACAGAGATAATGATATTAGAAAATAATGATATAAGAATAGCTACATCAATTATGTTGACTACCTTTTGAAGACCTTGAGCAATATTCAATTTCTTTATGAATAGGCTCATGAAATTCTTCTAGTGATTTCAATTCTGTTAATGTTGGCCAGACATCGTAGTGCCCCAAAGGGATGGGCTAATATCTATGAAATCCGACTACTTCCTAAGAAATGTAACCAATTTTCGCCCAAAAAAGAATTTGAGTATTACTATCAACTACAAAAAGGGAATCTTCTTGGAGATGTGCTTGATCAATAATATGAACAAGAAGACACATCAATCATTTACGCAATAGTTATTTGTTGTCCTAGGATCATATTGGCTAACCAAGAGTAACAAATAAGACCATTTAAAGTGTTTGAGTAGTTGCATACACTTGTCATCTTCAGAAATGTTAATGCTCTTCTTGTGTTTCAAAACGTTGTTAAGAGGATACTTAACATCATTATACAACTGTATATGCTGGACTATACATCTCCTGAATTGTTGAGTTTACTTCACTGAAGTTTTTCTTGCAATGATGATTTCAGTTTGAACAAGGTCATTCGCCTCCTTGATTTTTCACCTTCTTACACAATTTTTTTTGAAGTTATTCCTAATACGATACTGCAGTATTAAGTGAATATGATCCGATTTAGACAATCTGAAAACGTTGGTGTTACTAACTACTTGATCAATTGTTCTATTACATATCGTCATTGATACGGTGGGATAATGGATTTATTGCCTAATTTCCATTCATAAATCAAGGTGACAAATTGGCTATTGGCACGTAATTTGGTTGAGTAATAATAGGCTACTATTTGAAACAACGACAGCAAATTATCTTCGATTACTTCCAATATGCTAATGAATGTATTGTTGGTACATTCTGTGTTCAATAATTTCAGAAGAAAAACTGTCATGTTTTATATTGAATTATGTTGATTTTCAGCAATAAGAGATTTGGAAATTCCAAAACTATTTATTTCCAGAAGACGTATGTCTAGTCTTTCGCAAAATGTAATTGAAATGTGTAAAAAATACTTATATGAAAAAGCACTAATTTGCCAAATGAAGAGAAACCCTGGATTAGAAAAACACTACTAGAATATTCTAAAATTTTAGGAGCTGATTGATTTTTATATCCATCGGCTACTCACGAATTGGAGAGCCATTTGGTCATTCGATATGAATTTCTGAGTTTCATTTCATTTTTGAATATTATTTTATGGTTATCTCACTTATCATACTCTCAATACTTATTGTGTTTCAAGGATGTTAATCCACAATTTAACAAATGCACTCGTCTGCAGTGATACGAATAATACTGGTCAAATAATAATGTGGAGAGGGTAACATTTACTGTTATATATTGAGCTAAAGTGTACGGACAGTACATACTCAGATTAGCTCAGTTAGGATTCAGGTTTTCAGCAGTTTGGCGAAATACGTTAAATCTATAAAATATAGAATATCCAAGACATATATCCATGGAGAACCTAAAGAAAAATATACAACGTAAAGGAACATCTACATTTATAACATCAATTTAATAGTTACAATATTTATTGAATCAAATTAAACTCTTGGCTTGTTTCACGATTATATTTAACAACATGAATTAGTCAACATGTTTCGAGCGTGAGCTCATTTTTAAGACTGAAATAGAGACTTTTAGTCTTGAAAATGAGCTCACGCTCGAAAAATGTTGACTAATTCATGTTGCTAAATATAATCGTGAATCATTAAGCCAAGAGTTTAATTTAATTTAATATTTAATTATGTTTCACCAAGAGTTAAGCGAGAATTCAATCTCAGTCGTTACAATATTTATCAGGTTCGCAAATTTCGTTATTCGATAGTAGTCCTACTGGCTGTTACTCTTCAAGTAAACTTTTTCAGAAGGCTTTCTGTATACCTAATCCAAAAGGTGGTATTAGCCGTTGTTTTGTTGGTTGTTTGTGAGTTATTGGCAAATCGTTTTCTGTGACGTAAGACGTAAACCGTGAAATTGAGATTGTAGTCTTTAAGGTAGAAATATTGTAATAACAAAGGTTTCACTACTTTTCAAAATAATGTTTTTATATTGGTTACATTGTGAATAACAGCAACCAGATTGAGTTTGGTACCTAACTAGAGTTTTTAAAGCAAATTTTAATTCTTCAAATTGCTAATGATATAAGGCATAAATCTCGTGGTACTGCTGGAGCCAATAATACTAATCAATACAAATAATACTAGTAAATAAGCATAATAAAAATTACGAGTACTTCGTCCCACCACTTTAGTACTCAATTCAAATTAAAGGCATTAATAAGGACTTGAAGAAGTATGGAGACAATGAGTCAAATTAATTTTACGAAAGGCAGCAAAATATCTGAAAATGAGTAATAAAAAACTATTTATTACTCAAATACATTCACAAGAGAAAAGACGAAATTAATAATAGTATAATATGCACAAGTGAAATGGAATGATTGAAAAAAATAGCGGTGAAGAGAACCAATCATAAACATAATTATCCATAAATTTTTTGAATAATTTCATTTGTATCTTCTATTTGACAACGAATTGTATACCTGCACTAATAGTGCAGGATAATAATCCTATAGTACCTGCACTATTAGTGCAGGTACTATAGGAATATTTAAATCTATTTTTATTTCTCCATTAAGTAATTATTTAATGATATAACTGCGCACATTTTGTATGCTTTAAAAAATTGAAGTTAATTATTTTGTTCAAGAATTTGTATTATTCCAAATCATTATTGCAAATCATTAATTCATATTATTTCAGATAATATGAAAGTTGCCTAGGTTCGTTATGAACTGAATCATAAATATTGAGAGTTTGTAAACTACAGTCAGATGTTATTTTAAGGACCTCATTTTGCAGAATTTGAATTTAATGATTGTTTTGCCAGAGCAACCCCATGTGGTTCTAGACATCGTTTTTTCATTTATGACTCATGAAGATTAGGTACTCCATTTTTCTTGTACCAACCTAGTCTTAAAAAACGAAAGTATATTGAATTTTCCAATTTAAATAGCTGGAATCTATAGGATCAATTTCAACTTCAATTAATCAACAAGAGTTTCAACTCATTTGAATTTAAAATATCACTGTTCGTGTGGTTTAATATGAAGTTTTGAATTATTTTAATCCTGTCACTCGATTTAATTCATTAGTTAATAATGAAACAATATTTAGAATTTTCTCATAATTTAATAAAAATACGTATGACGCGTTTCGAAGTACCACTTCTTTATCAAATGCTGAATTAAAAATAGATATAATTTTACAAACACAATACTTATAGCTACTCTAACAGAATATCCAGGTATGTTCTATGACTAACCTAGAGTGAGGACCATAGAATGCTAACTGATGTTTAACAAGAAAGAATGGTATATCTGAAATTGAACACAGAAAATCAGTTTCTTAAGTCAGGTATACACCAACATAGAATGTGGGAAAAGGTACAAAATAATTACACAAAATAAGATTTCTAAATACATAAAGGAAAATTAAAATTTTTGAACATCGAAAAACATAAAATTGAGAGTAAATTAACTGAAAATATGTAATCAATCTAATCTGCTACCTGGAGTATTGTACATGTTAAGTAAAGGGCTAATATTAACCTCTAATTTGCTATTGAGTAAAAGTCCCGAATTTTTGAATTTATTGATATTTCAAACTCGCAACTAAATATGACACTCTCCTCTAATAAGTGGTTAGCATAATGAGAATCTGTTTTCTGTTTTTCGAAACAACGTTTATATTCAGATAATCTAATTTGGAAATTTATGAAAGTTCTACCCATATAAAACTTCTCACTCTTTGATTTTTGCAAATTTTTGATTTATTATTTTTGATTATATTACCAATATTATTAGTGGTCCGAAAAGAAATTTAATTATTGTAGCTTGTCAAAAAAATTTCAATTTCAAAATAGGTATCCCTATATATGTTGAAACACTAAATTTCGACTTTTCTTTGATAAGAGGATAATCTTAGGTAACCGCTGTTTTGAAAAGCTTTTTTTCAATTAAATTGTTTATTATTTCTGGTTTGTATTCATTGTTTGAGTCCATTTTCACAAATAAGCCTTTTTCTTTGTTAAAATTGTATGGACATTTTGTTGTATGATCATTAAGTTCATCTAGCATTTTACAATTTGAAACAGAAATGAGAACAATACTGCGGAATGATATTTTTGTTGACTCATATTCATCTGAATCTGAAAACAAATTAGCCATAAGATTTTGCATATTTCATACTCAACTCAATATCAAATGTTTTTTGGATTAAATACTGAATTTAGAAATGAAATAATGAATATGGCATTCTTAATGCTCATTCTGAAACAACAAATTCCAGAAAATGCAGGAAGACTGTTACCATTACGAAACTTAATAATTTTTCGTTGATTGAATGTGAGACTACCCCCTGCAACTAAATCAAAATACAGAAATTTGGTATAGAACAGAGAATCAATAATTTTCGAGTTTTTGATGAAGCACAAATCCTAAAATTCATAATATCAATCAGAAATATTCATTTAGTAGCCAAACGCACTAAGAGGATATACTCACTGAGTTACAGAAACGTACATCAAAAGTTGCCTATCTAAGGAAAATAGGCGACTAAGAATAGAAATAATTATTGATAGCATTGGTTCTATTGAAAGAAGAAGAAGATATAATTCTATAAAAAATATTTATTTTGTTCTATTAATATAAATTAAACTCACATTCATCAAAAATCAATTGAATTGAAAATATTAACAATTATGACATTTCAAGAATTCCATCTTGTTGTTTTTTACACTAAAATGTTTCATTTGGAATATGTAAAAATTGATTTATTCTGCTTATATCATTATAATACTACCAACTTACTTTCATTACAGGAATATTCGGAGAAGAAATTGCTTGAGAAAATTTTGTATTATATCTACAATTCCTTCATGTTGATCCTATGTCGAAATCAATGAAATTTTTATTTTTCGCTATGTGCGCTATAAAGCATGGGTGACCAAAGACCCAGTTGCACACTCAATTAACAAAATTAAGTGTGCAACCCATGCTCTATGGTACAATGTAATGTTTATTATACAGATATCGTGGTATGAACATTCATACAAATATATTGTACAAAATTCTTACTTCTTACTTTAATATGTACATGGGAGATTGAATAATTACAATATAAACTGAGAGAGCATACAATTTTAAGTAACCTTTTGTTGAAATAAATAAATACATTTTTTGAATTGTACTATCGAGTGTACCCCTTAGAAGAGAAAATTCATTGTTATGTTGTTCATACAAGTACCTAATTCTAATTAGAGTATTTCTTGAGATATTCACAGAGTGAACGAGAAAACTTATCACTGTTTCGGTTTTAATAGGCAGTATGAGGAACTTTCGCGTATGATCTATATAAATCATCCCATTTAGAAAATGTATCATCCTTCAATTTCGTTTTCAATTTGAATTCCCTTCCTATGTCCAAATAAGTAACACCACTAGGGTCTGTAGAATTCACTGTTGGCCAATGAATGTTGTGAATTGAAGAATCCTTAGCATTGGTTGGATTACTGAAAAAGTTTTTTTGTCACAAACAGTTGACGTTTTTGAAATAACTAATACTTACAGATATTTCGCAAAATTCGTATAGATATCCATTAATCTTGATTGGACTATCAAATCGCTCTCCGGAAATATACTTAGATCAGTGTTATTTGCATTAGGAAGGTTACGTCGCCAAATATAATTGTTGTCTTCAGCATGCGTGACTCTCCAGCACCTTGAAGAACATTAATTATAATGAAACATTGAAATAATCATTTTTCTGAATATTTTGTGTTAAATATCGATAACATTCAATTGAAATGCTATCAATTAATTACTGATATTGAATTATCGCTTAACTCTTGGCGAAACATAATTAAATATTATAATACAACAATATTTAAAATTTTTTCATAATTTATTATAAAATACGCATGACGACGTTTCGAAGTACTACTTCTTTATCAAATGCTGGATTAATACTGCTGGATTATATGCTGGATAATAATGCTGGATTAATACTGGAGTATTAATCCAGCATTTGATGAAGAAGTAGTATTTCGAAACGTCGTCATGCGTATTTTAAATTAAATTAAGAGAAAATTTTAAATATTGTTGTATTATGGATATTAATTTTTTCCAAGTATCGGCCTCATCAATTATCAATTGAATATTGAATCAAATAACGTTTTGATTAAAGATTAAAAAATTTTTTAAATTGAAGACCTTTCAGAAAAAATTGAAATATGCAGTTCTTGGAAGAAAAAACAAGACATCTTTAATGTACAGGTAGATTTTCAATTATCCTCCCTCCTTACATACATTGTATAGATATAAATTTGTTGTACGTCCTTTATCGTAGTTCAGTCTTGAAAATGAGCCCACGCTCGCTCGAAACATCTTCACTAATTCATGTTGTTAAATATAATCGTGAAACATTAAGCCAAAAGTTTAATTTAATTTAATATCAATTAATTATAGTATGTTTTCAAAACTGATAGAATATTGATTTAATTTCAACTTAATAAACTGACTTAAGCATTCTGAAAAAAATTACGGTATAATTGGAAAATCAACATAGTTTATCAAATTTCTGATATAGTTGATATTTAGATTGAAATTTTTGAACAAAAACTGTAACACTCAAAGTTCGAAGGAAATGTAACTTGATATTCAGAAAGAAGTTGGATAAATATTCATTACAGAAAAGTTGAATTAAATCAAAAAATTTTCCATGAAAAACCAAAATTTTAAACGCATACTACAAAAATGAGACCTCTACAATCTATTCAAAATTTCTACTCAAGTTGAAAGCGTCAAGTTTATACCATTTTCTAACAGTAATTTTGCACAATTCTCTGATAATTTTAGAATTATCAGAGATATAAAATTTTCTAGATATTTAACTTGATAACGAAATGACACCCGGTTATAGTTTATTGCAAGTTTTTAAATTTAATATCTACAGAAAATTATATAAGTAATCAACACATATGACGTCTAGGTGTACTGTGTGTTGCAGCTACTACTCTCGAGATTTAACATTAAATTTATTGCTAATCTTAATTTTTATGAATCATCGAAAGTTAGCGGATAAAAGCTATTTCATAGTTTAACATGATTAAGACTCACCTTCAACATGGTGCTTGTTATTGCCCATTAAGCCATGGTAAGAAAATTGGTACAGATAGACATCTGCAAAATTGGCTGTGAAGTATGCCTGCCTAAGAATGCCAAAATTAATTTTCTGATCGCTGAAAAACTGAAACAAAGTATTTTTGATGAAAAACACTGAAAAACTGAAAGTGTATTTATTTGATGGATCAATTTTCATGAAAATTCATTATATTATTATGTATTGAGAAATTGTAACAGAATTTTCATCTAAAATCATAATAATAATGATGATGATAGTAATAACTTATTACTATTTTAGTTTTTTTAGATTGAGCCCTGTGTTACATCTCTTTCATTTTATTCATTTAGTTATTATCCAACAATATGTTATTATTTTCTGTAATTGGGTATCATACCTGTTGAGAATAAAGAACTTATTATTATTATTCTCATTATTGAGAGACTTCAACTTTCGCTAAAAATAGCTGTGAGAATTATGTTAGATTTTGAAAAGGAAAGTAGCATCAGATCTATTTTGAGAAGATTGATCTGGTTCAAGTTAAAAATTATGTTGAAGAATAATGTTATATATTCATAAAACGAATAAATAACTGACCCCAGAATATCTTCAGAACAAGATAACAAAGGTTTCGAATATACATGGCCATAACACAAGGAACAAAGAAAGCTTTATTCTCGGGCACAGAAATAATGCAGCAACTCGAAAATCAATTCATTTCAACACTGCGGTGCAATATAATATACCAAATGATTTCATTTGAAAGATGAACATATTTCAAATTTAACAAGGAAAATTGAGAGACTAAATAGTGGAAAATATTTTTATTTTTTGCTTTTTATTTTTATTTTAGTTTTTCTAACACTGATTTTTTCTATATTAAGTATTTCTATTAATTCAATTAGATTGTGTACTAATGATATTATTGGATTTCTATAGCACATTTTGAACTATTTGAGGGTATTTGTTATTACTAGAGCTCGGATCTTTTGCATTTTTTTATACTTCTTCTCAAAAAATGCATTTTTAAAGATTTGAGCGTTTTTTGCATTTATTGACAACTAATTTAAAATCCTATTGAACAGAAAGTTTTCATTATAGAATTTTTAAATCTGTTTGAGTTTGGAACTACCTGCTACCCCAAAATGGGAAATACTAAATACCATAAACAAGTAACTGTAACCGGGGGATTTCCAAAACATCGCAGCCGGAGCGGCCTCCCCCGGTAAATGTTAGGTATACCTACCTTTAACTGAGCAGTATCTTCCAACGAAAGCATTACGATTAGGGAACAGTGAACCTATTTTACTTTCTTTTAATCAGGATACAATATAAAAGTGTTTGAGTCAAAATGCCTAATTTTAAACATTCAATGATATGTGTATAAAGTGTCAGCGAGAACTTACTTGGGATGGAGAGCACCTTTTTTATATAGTGTGTTCAAAAATTGTAAGTATATGTTACATATTGCTATTGGCTTTGGTTTTGAAGTATGTTTCATCTAAAAGTATAAGTATTTATGTATTCAAGATATAAGTAACATATTATTATTTTTAATTTTTTTCTTTTCACTTCTTCGCAACTTATTTTTTAACAAATTGTAACCGGATGTTACTATTTTGTTGTTTATTTAATGAGTTTTGAGGGTTTTCATCGATTTTGTAAACCTCTCGTTTATAATAAGGACGTTTAAGGATACTTCATGAGATCATAAAATCATAGATCTGTTAAACCTGTTTTAAGAGATAATTATAAAACAAAAGGGTGAATGATATGGTGGGACGTGATTGACACGTTCTTTGTGCATACCAAGTGAAAAAATTGTCCTTTTAAAAACATACAGGGTGTGAAATTATTTTGCAGTCAGATATTTGTTTTTTTTTGCGTATATTTGTCTTGTAAAAATAATCAGTAGTTTTCCGTTCCCATTATAGATCCACACCGAGAATAAATTCATTGTGGATCAACACGTGAAATCTGCAAAGCATATTTCCAATATGAGAAATTATCATCGCAAAAAACCTTAAGAGGTTGCCTCCTTTATTATTATATTTATGGAATAAAGTGTTTTCACTTCATTTAAATATCTAATAGGTTTTGTAACTACTAGCTGAATAATAACATAATTTTTTCCGTACAAATCGGTGGTCAAAAATATTTGAAAAATAATATTGGACAACATTGATATCCACCTATGAACACACTTGATAAAAGCATAAGACATAAAGTTTCGTACTACAAGGAATTCATCTATTGTTCAAAGTTCATAGCCAAATGTGCTCACAGCTCTAGCATTTCCTTGAAATATCCTTGCAATAACTGATGTGAAAATAAATTGTACTTCAATAAACTTACTCTGATTCCTTTATTCAAATGATCCTCCAGCTTCTCATTTCCATCGCAATAAATCCCATGAATACGTTTTCCAACTTCTTTCCTTTGTTCCACATCATCTATACTCAAATGAGCACTGACCATCAGTTCATGGTGAGCATCGTAAGATTTCAACACGTTTACAAAAGCATCACCATCTGAGAAGTAGTATTGTGTTAGCTATTTACAGGATCATATGTATCAAATACTTTACCTTCAATCATGTAGAGCTGTTCCTCGGAATTGATTCCAGTTATCAGAGGAACATGAACGAAATTTCCATTTTCCAGTAATTCATACGGATGAGAGACCAAGAAAGCGTTGGAGGTATTATATTCGACTGATGGAGAATAATAATATCCATCTAGCCACTGTCTATAGCCGAAAGGATCCTGAAAGAGTAAAATATGGCAACATGATTTCTTTTATATAGAACTGATGAAGTTACAAAGTCGCTACATAAGCTGATGAACCAGGTTTGTACGCATTATTCAAGAATCGTAGTAATATCAGATATTGAAAGACGAAATTTATGGAACTGTTAGCTATCACTGTTATTGAACAGTGATTTGTATGTGGTGTTTATTGAAGCACCACATACAAATGTAAAGCAACGTGGAAATGAATTTCTACACATGTTTGTCACTTGTTTGATGAACCAGCTTAATACGTACTGTATGTTTTAAGTTATAGGATGCTTTCTTCAAATCTAATGCTGGAACACTTCTGAGAAAACGGACCAATTCCTGTGAAGAATTTATAATCTCGGAATTGTTGATAAACTTGGCTGTTAAATAAGCAACTTTCTTGGGGTTTCTTTGGAAAGCCCACGAACCCAGTGGACTACCACTAGACATGATCGCACCCCTAAATAAACCTGTGGAAATTGAGTAAAAATTAAGTTTGCGATATCTGGTAACCTTATTTTTATAAAATTCTATCCAAATAATCGAAAAAAACCTGAATTTTATAGTGCAACGGGTAAAAATTCATCTCCAGAATTGAATTACAAAAAGCTACGAGTATTTACACAAATATTGGAGGAAGATCCATACGCACCTTGATTTTTTTTATTCAAAAGTTGATATCCCACAGATGCAGAACCTGCACTTTCTCCAAATATTGTTACTTTCTCTGGATCACCGTTGAATGCTCTAATATTTTTATGAACCCATTTGATTGCCAACTGTTGATCCTTCAGACCAAAATTTCCGGTTATAACATCATCCTCCGTAGAGAGGAAACCTGAAAATCAAGAAGAAATTTCAGTGTACCATGGATGATTTTGGTGAATGAAAATTTATTGTATGTGAAATCAACTTATGTATATTTTTCGTTACAGTTTTCCAAACATTTGTTTATAATATTTCCTTTTATATATATATATATATATATATATATATATATATATATATATATATATATATATATATATATATTTTTATAAAATCACACTTGTTTATAATATTTCTGTTTATAATATTTCCTTATATATATATATATATATATATATATATATATATATATATATATATATATATATATATATATATTTTTTATGAAATCGTACTTGATACATTTTGCATTTTTTCGTTTTTTTGTAATAGGTACTCGAATTTTCATAAAATATGAATGTAGTTTTGCTTGGTTCAGTTGAATAGTAAAGAACTGAACTAGCACCAAATAGAAACGGTATGAAAGAATTGTAATTTCTTTTATATTCCTCATTATCTTCATGTCTTCTTTACTGTACATTTTGATTCGAATAAAAGTCATTATTATAATTATTATTATTTTGTAGATAGGTGGTTTAGTCTGTCTGTGTCAGTTGATAAGTCTAAGTCAGTTGTGAATAAAAAAATTTGTTTTGTTTTCTATTTCAGATGAAAATAATCGATCGATAAATATTACTAAATATAGAATAAAATAGGATCTCAATTCTGAATTTTCTGAAATATAATATATATATATATATATATATATATATATATATATATATATATATATATATATATATATATATATATATATATATATATAAAAAACAGGATTTTTAAGTATATAAAATATATTAAAGATATATGTTAATTGAAAAACAAATAATTAACCATCTCCTTCTACCAAATATATTCGATGAGGTTGTATTATATGTAAATGAGAGGTAATAATAAATACTTGTCTGAAAATCACTCACTGAACAATTCTTCATTCGACTAGTTTCGTCTTTTATGGTATTATCAAGAATGTCGAATAAAGAATTGTTCAGTCAGTGATTTTTAGACAAGTATTAATTATTACCCCTCATTTGAATATGAACTTTTTTTTTTATTTATTTAATAGTGTTGGCGTTAACTTGATGTTAATTCATTATAATTGAATATAAACTTGAATTCAAACACTTGAACTTATGATTTACAGAATAATATTACTCTGTAAGCATCTGAAGAAGTCGTTTGTAACGACGAAACGCGTCATGCTATGTAGTCAATAAAGTGTTAATCATAAGTTCAAGTGTTTGAATTTAAGTTTATATTCAATGAATATGAACTATCACAAAGTTTATTCATCATCCATTGAATTTATTGTATTATATGTTTTAAATAAATTTTATCCATTTCTCGTTTTCTTTCTTCGAATCAAGTTTAACAATTTTCTTGAGAGATCTCAATTTCTAATGAATACCATAATATCTTATGGAATAAAACTTACCAAAAGCTCCAAGCCTGTAGTTAACAACAACAACTACTACATCTCTATCCATGAAAAATTCAGGTCCGTAAGAATTGTAGCTAGTATTTCCCATATAAAATCCACCACCATGAAAATACACCATAACAGGCAAATTCGATTCCTTGACATCGAACTGCAAAAACACTTGTAAGTATTGGCAACTGCTATCGCAAATGAGAATTCTAAATCTGAATTTGATGTTCAAATTGAGTGCCATCAACAACATAACAATATCGAAACAATATAAATTCTGAGTTTTTGTTTCTGAGTTATTCAAGGAATATTTTAGAAAATTTTTGATTTCCCGATACAGAAATATATCTATATAATACTAGCTTACCCGGCGAACTTTGTACTTCCATTTATTTTTCTCTGAATATTTTTCAAAAAGCCGGAAAGACATGTTCTATTATTTGTGCACACTATTTTGGTTTCAATATTTATCCCGTGTGGAGCCAGGGACTTACTCACTTACGAAGGGACTGCAATACTTCCTGTTAATTCAAATCAGTCGAATTATGAAAAAAATCTTTTCCGTTCTATAGTTGAACGGCATGTTTCTAATTTCGTTTCAAGTACTTTCGCCATATATCTCATCATTAATTATATGAGATATTTGCTGGATATAAGTCAAAAATGTTTAGAATTTAGTCCATTCCCGGAAACCAACGAATATAGTGGCTCTGGGGGTTGTACCAATAACGTCTTGAATTGACTCTTCGCGCAATATTTTGTGACATCAATGGTAGTATTTTCTTATCAATACTAATTTAAACTATGCCTTGCAATATTGACACGGCAACGATTTTCTGTGAACTGTAATCTATTTCAAAGTTATAATTGGATGCAGGTCGATAGAAGTTTAACGCAACCTTTTCTTGTTGTTAATTTCGATTCCATCGATTCCGTTCAACTAATTCCGAGCTTCGCGTTGCTCGTCAGTTTGACTTGGTCTTTTATATCTTTGACTTGCTGCATGGCGAGTTCTGCGACTTAATTTTGTACATCTGATAGATAGCATTTTCAAAAATGAAATTTCAACTGTAAATTAAAGAAAACTATGTATTCTTCTCTATGATCAAATATACCACGTGCCATGTTTGTAACGTTTATGTTAGTCTATTCAAACTTATCAAAATTTTATATTGAATTGAAGTTTTAATATTAATCGTGACAGCTCTAAACTAACCGTGACGTGTGATAAGATATTCAGTTTTTTTACATCCTCTTTTTGAGAATTAATAATCATTTCTTACTTATATTATTAATTAATTTCACACGCAATTTTTTAAATTTTTTCTCTGACAATTACAAACACAACAAAAATAATAGTGAAATCGGTCCAGCCGTTCATCCGTTATAGCGTGACCAAGGGAAATAAGGATTCATTTTTATATATAAAGAATCGGTGTTCATCTCATTTACATAATATTAATATGTATTTACATAATTTTGCACTGATACTGAATTAATATATAAAAATAATAAAACACTTTTGGTAACTCGGTTTATAACTATTCAATTTGGTCAGGTTCGCGATATTACCGCTTTTGTTGAGTTTCAGAACGCGATATTAAATCCTACAACGCGCACACGCACACTGTTTTGATAGATATGATCGAATGTGCAGCGGTAATAAATTGCAAATTGACATTAGGAACACACCTACATTGCTTAGACAACAGTGAGTGCTTGTAATTCAATATAAACTTTATTGAATAGAAATAAGCTTCAAATTGACTCTACATTATTTTAGTTAGAAAACGTTTGAATGGGAAAAAGAAAAGGGCTGTTTTTAGGGTTTTCCCGGCAATTATTCCAGTTTTTCTCGACGTAAGAACCATCCTTGTACTTCAACGAACATTTAAAAATCAAATCAATGTTGAAATTCAAAACAAAAAAATTGATTGTCCAAGAAAAAACCTTCATTTCTCAAAATTTTCCAAGAATTTTTTTCTTAAATTTTCAGTCCGAATCAATTGATTTGGCAATTCAGAATGTATATGGTTGTAGTCTTTAAGTAATAATGAAATGCTCTTTCATCATTCGATTATTATTATTACAGAAATTTACCTTCGGGGTGTAAACATTGAGAATCAAGCAGTCTTCTGTTTCAAATTCAGTGGTCTCCTTTGAGATTTGTAAGCAGACTATATTCCTATTGGTGCAATCTTTCACGTCGTTCCAATTTTCGTGTTCTTGAGGATCCTAAGATGGAAAGGAAATGAAATTTGGTTTAAAAAATTATAACCAAGTATAATTACCGCAAGCCGTAAGTTTCCGAGTGGAGGTTGGGCATACGGTACCCCTTGAAACATGAATAAAGATTTTCCATTTGGTGTTATTGATTCACGACCAAGAATGTATCCATTTGTTATATGTGCGATGGGTCCTTCGCATTCTATCTGAAAAATATATATTTTACTTGTTTAAAGAGAACAAAGTTTGTATAAATCACTATATATTATTATATTTCAGTTGAAGGGTTTTGTACTAGTTTAGTGAAGAGGACAAGGAAGAAAATGAGGTAGATTGGAGAATGATGAAGACAAAAAGGTGTGCAGGAAGACTGAAAGAAGGATCGAAAGCAAAGGAGATTCCGCTTTTTGGGAGTATGGAAGTAAAACCTGAATAATGAATGAGAAAAAAAAAGAAAAATTAAAAATATTTTATAGAAGGATATTAAGAGGTGTATACGGAAAATTAAGATATTAAGATATTAAGATGGTATATGGGAAAGAAGAACGAATGGAAAGTTGTATGTCTTGTATGAACACTACGGGGAGAAACGAGTAACTGAAAAAATTAGGGATGAAAGAAACCATTGGCTGGGACATTTAAAGAGAATGATCGCAAATAAGGAGGTGAAGGACAGATATTGCAGGTGACCGGATGGTAGGAGAAAACGAAGAAGACCGTGGAGAACATAGAGTGAAGCGGTGAATGGGGACCTCCAAGAGAGAAAAATCGCTCGTTTTTATTTTTCGAAATATTTTACAACCACAAACTAGATGGCGCTTTATTTCATCAAATTAGATGAAATTATCTCAAAAATCTAGATTTGTAAAATGTAGTATCTTGATTGATAAGGACGTATGAAACTTCAATGTAGATGTCTTCATGTGCGTTTCATTGATTCTAAGATTTGAGATGTACGTTAATCTATGCATTATATAGGCATAGACTTACTCTATATTTCTGTCTTAAAATCGACTAGAGGTTATGTGAGGATTGAAATCTTTGCTTTTCATCCGTTGAACGTGGCGTGACTGATGAGTACCTTTTAGTACGAAACGGTATACTGTCTCACGTTTTCAATAAATGAAGGCATCGATTTCAAGATTCTTTAACATTTTTTCCCATGAAGGATAATGGAGAATCTATTATTCTCTAACATTGATCCCTAGAAGGGCAATGGAGACATCGCATTGTTCAAGTTTCTCATAGCCAGCTCCGCTATAATATTCTTTGGATTGTTTTCACTCTGATATATATATATATATATATATATATATATATATATATATATATATATATATATAATCAGATATTGTGTAATACTAGGATAAGGTCAATATACAATACGTATTACATAAACATCATTAATTATGAAATATATTTACGCGATTCGACTATCAATCATTTTCAAAATATGTGAACCTAACTTGACAATCACAATTTTATTATTATTTGTGTAATACTTTTTTGTAAATTGACCTATATATTGATATATATATATATATATATATATATATATATATATATATATATATATATATATATATATATATATATATATACCCATACTCATTTACCGTTCGGAACCGGCGTTAAACTGAAGGTACAGTGAATTCAAAATATATATATATATATATATTAAATACATTATATTTAAATTAAGGAAAATATATGAATAATTATATAAATCAAGCACTTATATTTGTGATTTGATGATCAAAAGCTTTCCAATATACGAATCATCTGCAAGCTATGAGTTTCTCGGAGGTTTTTCAATGGGGAAAAGCATGTTTTGAAATTTTGAAGCAAACCCTGAGCCAGCTTTTTTCTATATAGATCACAAACCATTAAATGCTAGGCTTCGTTATTTAGTTTTTCGTCTCTGAGATTCGAAATATATATATATATATATATATATATATATATATATATATATATATATATATATATATATATATATATATATATATATATTCAATATTTTTAGCAATAACAGGCTATTATCAATGTTAAGACGTAAACATGTTAAACACATGTTTACGTTTCGTTGTATATCACAGCTTTGTCAAAATTTAATTTCTCATCTTTTTCTTCTTCATGTGGAATTGTAATTTATCATGAAAATTATTAGAACGTTCCTATAAATTATTAACATGATCTTTATCTGCTATGATTAAACAATCATCAACATATCTGTTATGTAATAAAATGTTTTCTTCCAAATCTTTCATTACATTTTCTTCTGAAAATACCATCAGTACTTGAGCAACAACATTTGATAAAGGACTGCCAATGGCGACATATTTTTTAGTCACAAATTTTTTTCCAATATAAAAATGAATTTCATCAACAAATTGATGGAGATTTAGATTTTCAGAGGTTTTCTCTTGGTGAAGAAGACTAAAACTTCCGAAGCGAATGCTAAGCCAGAAATATTCCTCTAAATACTAAAGAAAGAAAAAAACCAGTTCGTTTTTTCAAGGAAATAAGCTTGACGTTTTGTTATCTATAGTAATTCGTAACATTCAATAATTCATTAGTTTCGAAAAAATTGTGATATACAACGAAACGTGAACAGAAATAAAGGTTTTAACATTGAAATTAACCCGTTATTGCTGAAAATATTAAAAATAACTATCTGAAACATATATTAATTTCGAACATATATATATATATATATATATATATATATATAATAATGTTCATTTTCAATAATTATTACTACATATTTCAATATTGAAATTGGGTAATAAACATTCTTCAGCCAGCTGAATTTATATTAATGACAATAAAAATCACAGCAGTTTTGTGTCTTTTTTTTCTATTCAATAAACATGATATAATTCAGGACTAAAGATATTGTCAGTCAAAGCAGATATTCCAGTTTTTTCATGTAAAAAACACATTCGAAAGTTTCTAATTAAAATTGAAAAACTCACCTTTTGAAAGAAAAAACACAAAACTAAACATTTCAAAAAACACTTATTCATGGTGCGCTTGTATCACTAAACACAGGGAGAAATCACATTAACTAACAGTGAACCAGGTGGTTGAGCTCTTCTTAAATAGTTGGGTTCAGTACCTATTGTGATGAACGATTAAACATCAAATATTTATATCACTATTAGAAATATTCAAGTAGTGGAAAGTAAAATTTATCGTGTAATCCTAATTGATTATTTATTACTGTCAACAAAAATCTTATCGATAATTATGACCGCTGTTTATTAGCAATCCACTGAGAAGAAATATATTGTCAAGGAAAAATGAGATATCAATGAACAATAATTGGTTTCCTTAAGTATTAAAGGCACAAGTTAGGATCATATCTTACTGATTGATCAACTCAGACAAATAATTCTCAGTATTGTGTCTCGTTGAATTGGCCTATGAATTAAATGTTTTTCGTGTTTTTTTTCCAGTATAAACTGTTGTTTGAAATAATTGAATCTCTTCAACAACCAATAATTGATTGAAATGTACAAAAATGTTGAATAATTAGTAGTAGTAGTAGTAGTCATCTTTTTTGTAGAGAACAGAAATTTCTTACAAATGGTAGGAGTTTGACGAATCATTCTTCCACTCCTTCACAAATAAAATGAACATAAATTGGAGAATAATAAAAAAAAAAATATTCAAAATATTCGAAATTTTACACAATATACAGAAAAGTAGTCAATTAGATTATTGAGAAATAGTGGAAATGAATCGGCTTAAATATTCTAGAAATTTGTTCAATGAACAGATAGAATTAAGCAATTCACCCTTGCTAAACCTTTTCAGGTAATAAAAATTAAATGTCAGAATGGAATTCGTAAATGGACTTATTAAATTACGACTTAATTCGGAATTATCTATGGACTTAGGTAAAATCCAAATTCATGGAATCCCAAATTCCCAGATATTTATACCTGTTTTTTTCAAAATGTTGTTATTTTTCTGTAAGCATCTGAAGTAGTCGTTTGTAACGACGAAACGCGTTATGCTATGTAGTGAATAAAGTGTAAATCGAAACTTCAAGTATTTGAATTCAAGTTTATTTCCAATTATAATGGATTTACATCACGTAAACGCCAACACTATTAAATACAAAAATAGTAGATAAAGATACAAAATTAAATAAAGATGAAACTAATGATTGAAGTCTAATCAGTGTAAACTTCGTAAACTTAGTCATTAATTCACCATAATACTGAAAAAAAAAATTATATAATGCACAAGAACATAAGTCATAGAAAGTAACACATAAAAAGATATGGTGAGCATGTTCATATTAAAGACTGCCTTGAAGTGCTCCGAGTACCCGCTGACAGAATAGAGGCAAAATCTCAGAAGATATTTCTGAGATTTGGCTTCTATTCTGCCAGCGAATAGTAGTAGCAATACGTATCAGAAAAATAATTTTGACCATTTTGTTTTTCTTGTTTTAGGCATGTTAACTGTATTATACAGTCTGTATAATTATAGAATAATAACGAACTGATCATGAACATCGTGAACACTTGTTTTCATTTTTCGTCTCGTATTTTTAATTCGAATATCCATTCGTCAAGATATATAGAGGCTCATATAAACTATCGGCTTACTAGTGCTGGTAGGTTCGATTCCCCCGTAATCTTCGGCCGTTCGGAATCGTCGTTAAATTGTATGTCAAACGGAGGTGCATAGGTCTCTTACCTCCGCTTTTAGAACTATGATATTAATAATACTAATAAAAATCAAGAACTGGCTTTGAAATTATATCTTCTACAGAAGGCAAAGGGGCTCAATTTTGGAGAATGATCAGATTAGACTGGTCTACTGGACCTCACTTTCTTGACGGATTAAACAGTTCCCCACAATAGACCTGACCTGGTACTGGTAGACAAAAAAGCGAGTTAAACTACATTTATCGATTGCCTTTTCAAATGCGAACAACCTATTTGAAAAGAATGCCGAAAAAGTCTCGAAATATCAGAACTTGAAGTGCGACTGCAGAGACACACAGAGTGGCACATGAACGTGGTCAGGACTGTTGCAGTTATTTTGGGATCCACCGAAAAATCTCCTGAAAAATATCAAAGAACTAGGACTTGGCGAAGATCTCTGAAAGAAATTACAAAAATCGGTGACAAGGACTATCAGGAAGTTTCTAGGACATAGCGGAAATCATTAGGTCACCGTCGTGAAGATCGCCGCCATGGGTAACGCCGCCACGGGTCTAATAATTTGGAAAGGGCCCCCACAGAACTTAATCCCTCTGATATATAATATAATATCTGCAAAGCACTAAAATGTGCCAAGACGTAGGTACTTCAAGTCCTTATTTACTAAAAGGAAAGGAGACAAAATCTACATTGGGTCGGAAACCGCTTCTTAACCCTAAACAAGAAGATTTTAGCATCCCTTATTATTCGCCTGTTTTCGAATTAATAAAATAATTCGCATTATTTCCTGTTATTATATACCCTTTGACCAGGGGCGTAGCTACCGCCGTATCTGCCGTATCAATTATACGGGGCCCCCGGGCCACGGGAGCCCCCAAAGTGTGTAAGGAAAAAAATAAAATCTTTCTAATTTATTTTATTTTACAATTGACAAAATTCGAATTGCCGGGAATTGTAAAATGGTTAAATTATGTTATGATAAATAAATATGTTTCACAATATTTTTTCTTTTGTGAAAAATCTCCACCCCATATGAGGGCCTCCAAAAAAATTTTTTATACGGGGCCCCTACAAGGCACGCTACGCCACTGCCTTTGACACAACGTGTACTGTACAACGTAAATGCGTAAAGACATTCTGTGATCGGATCGAAATAATACCTCAGCATCAGATGGAAGTTCGATGGTGGGGCGAGATTGGCTGGGAGGATTGTTGAAACGACATAGAAATATCAGCAAGCGAAAGGCACAAAACCTAAATCCCAGAAGGGCGCAAAAGTTGAATAAAACCGTTGTTTCCGATTATTTTGGATCTCAAAGTTTACTTTTTCTTTTTGAGAATTTTGTTGATTTTCTATAAGTATAATGTACTTCACATTTTGAGTTTAGGATTAAGAAAGACTTAATTCTTTATTTATACTGAATGTCGATAAAAAAATATCTTTTAGATTTACCTACTTTTTTCTAGTTTAACATATTATTGTGATTTATCTATCAAGGATCTCAAAGTTTACGTTTTTTTTGGCAATTTTGTAGATTTTCTATAAGAATAGTATATTTGAGCATTTTAAGTTTAGAATTTAGGAGATCCTGTTGAATCTCATTGTTGATTTTATCTTTCAATTTATATTTCTTGTAAAGATGGTTCTTCATTTGTAGTGAATATCGCCCAACGAATATGTTTTAAATAAATCTTCTTTAAAAATATAATAACTATTTTTAATGAGATTGAATTCTCGCTTAACTCTTGGTGAAACATAATTGAATATTAAAATAAATTAAACTCTTGGCTTAATGTTTCACGATTTAAATAAATCGTGAAACATTAAGCCAAGAGTTTAATTCATTTTAATATTTAATAACTATTTTTATTTTATTTGATTCAGAAGTTTTTAAAACTAACTAATTCATACAGTAAATATGGCCAAATGTATGGGCATATTTACCTCCCTCGTCGGAAATATGGTCAATTTCGTTATTTCTAAAAATGTTGAAAATACTTCATTATCATAATAAAACAATATTTAAAATTTTCTCAAATGTAATATACAATACGAATGACGATGTTTCGAAGTACTTCTTCTTTATCAAATGCTGGATTAATACTATGTGTAATTTTATAAAGTCAGTACTTATAGCTATTTTCACAGAATATACCAGTTATGTTCTATGACTAACTTGGCATGAGGACCATATAATACACTGATATTCAACAAAAGGATCGTATACCTGGAGATGAACACAGAAAATCAATTTCTTAAGTCAGGTATTCCAACTAATGTAGGAAAGATACAAATATACAATTGAGATTTCTAGGACAAATAAAGGAAATTTAAAATTTTTGGACATAAAACATAAAACTGAATGTAAAATAACTAAAACCTAGGTAATCAATCTGATCTGCTAACTGGAATATTCGTAATGAACATATTAAGTAGAGGGCTAGTGTTAACCCCTAACTGGAATTGAGTAAAAGTCCAGAATTTTTGAATTTATTAATATGTAATGATTCTAGAAAATTTAGCTCGGAACCTTTATTCTCTCTATCTAATATTTCAAGCTCTGAACTTAATATATGACTTTCTTCTAATAAATGGTTAGCACAATGGGAATCTGTTTTCTGTTTCTCAAAACTACGTTTATGTTTCGATAATCTAATTTTGAAATTTCTGAAAGTTCCTCCTATATAAAATTTTTCACAACTGCCACATTTAATTTTGTAAACTCCACACATTTGATTTTTATTCATTTTTGATTTATTATTTTTCTTCCTCATGGTCTCATCAATTATCAACTTTTTTATCAATTGAAGTCTTCACATTTTTTTGCCTTTGTTGTGAAAATGAATAACCACTCCTTTAAATGAGTGCTAAAACTTTTTTGTTTCAGCTTTATTATTATTAAAAAAGAATACCAAACCTTAAGGTGGCCATATTCGACTCAGGTAAGTTAGAAAAGAAACAAAATTAGTTCTACTCACAATATATCAGATTTTTATTCGTTAGAGATTTAAAAATAAAGTTTAATCCGATTAAAAATGATCATTGCTTATAAAATCGTTGTTATTCATTTGGTATAATGTTAGTTGTGTCAAAAGTACATTTTGTAACTTTAGAAAAGCTTTATCTTTAGTGCTCGTACAAGTGGGTGCATCTTATTACTATATTTCTGAAGATTCTGTTGTTGGAAATTCTCTGTATATTCACTCTCAAATAAATTGCTCAGATTATATTCCAAGACGAAAAAAAGATTGGAGTAACAATAAAAAATTTATTATTTTCAGCAAATATTTACATAATGACTGTACAAGAATATTAAAATAATTGTTTTCTGAAATATTTACAGTGTATATGGTTTCATAATGATTGTTTATGGAACTACAAAAATCTGCTATTTATAGATATTTTGAACTTTCCATTTTGTCCATGAGACTATTTGTGACCTGAAAGAAAGAATGAATTATTCATGTATCTAGATGAAAGAAATCTAATTCCTTACATGAAATGCTATGACTTAAAACAGGTACTCTGGTGTTATAATTAGTGATCCCTTTACCACCATCCTCCATGGTGTTCAATATGCTCATAATGATGTGGCTCTTCAATGATGACTTTCTTGACTACTGGAATATGGATTTTCTTCACATGATGATGGTGAACAGTATGAACCTTATAGGGGACATGGATCACAACATGCTCACTGAAAAAAGAACAAAGAAATGAGATGGAATCCACATGTGCTTAAATAAATGTTGAACCATGGAACTTGAACAATTCATGAAATGGAATCCATGTGTAATTAAATAAATATTGATCCACGGAACTTAAACAAATCATTTTAAGGGGAAATGGCAGGAGAAAAAATTGTTTTTCTAGATTTATATAGGTTCTTTTTTGTATGATTATAGTTCTACTATACGGGTTTTTTTTTTATTTTAGTTTTCATTTTAACTTCGAAATATGTTACACTAAATTTTTTACTTCTTTTTTTACAAATATAAGAATAATATATTCATGATCTATGATCTTCATTATATGTTATTTTCGTTCCTCAGTTAATTGTGCCTTTCGTTATTCTTGAAAATTTTCTAGAATATCTGATTGATAAATATCATATTGTATATATAATATCATATTGTATATAAACCTATTTTGTTTTTTTTCCAATGAAATTAATGAATTGAAATCAATTATTTCCTCATCAAATCCATTTCAAAGTATTCACATCTATTTTCTTTGATTGAATGTGTTTGAAGCTTGTCAAGAAAATCCCTCAAAATGAAAATAGGTTGGAAAAAGCCAAGCGAGTTGGTAAGAGTGTGTAGCTCACATAAATGATGAAGAGTTAAACCAGATCAGAGGAATTCACCAGATCGAAACTTTAGAGAAAATGTTCAAGATATGTACGTATGATATTGGAATCTACAGTAATGAAGAAACCAAAATGAAAAAAATTTTCGAAGGTAAAATAAATTGTTCGAATGTGCAAAACAACATTCGACATTTTAACTTAAGGAAGAATATAATATGATAGATTTATCTAAATAACTGAACCAGTAACTAGAAAATGTCAATAATGGACAGAAATGGAACCCAATGTCTATTTTCTCTTGTATACACTTTGGTTAACTTTTCCTCAATTTAATTAAGAAATATTCAAAATAAACCGCCAAACATCAATTTTCTCAATCATATTGAATAAGCAAAATTAATTTGGAATTTAATATTATGCCATTATGAAACGAAAATATTCCATTCATAAATGAGGAACCAATTAAAATATACTTAATTGGTGAAAGATTGGGGTCGAACACATTTCGTCATTTTACTTGAATATTGAAAAATTTTCGAAGGTATAAAGACAATGTACAAATGTGCAAAACAACATTCGACATTTCATCTCAAGGAAGAATATAAAATGACAGATTTAACTATATAACTAAACCAGTAACTAGAAAATGTCTAGAATTGACATAAATGGAACCCAATGTCTATTTTCTCTTTTATACACTTTGGTTAACTTTTCTCAATTCCCCAATTTCAGAAATATTTAAAATAAACTGCCAAACATAAATTTTCTCTATCATATTGAACAATATATCAATCAAAATCAATTTGGAATTTAATATTATGCCATTATGAAACGGAAATATTCCATTCATAAATGAGGAACCAATTAAAATATACTTAATTGGTGAAAGATTGGGGTCGAACACATTTCGTCATTTTACTTGAATATTGTATTGGATATCAATAATGAATATTTATCATCAAAAAAGATTAACGGCATGTGGAATGACAGTAAAAGTATGCTTATTGTATAATTGTATGAGAACTCCAACCAACAAGCAATAATTCACCTATATGACTACTTTATATTGATGGAAATTTTCAAAGGGAAAGTTCTGCAAGAATTTGTTCTAATGAGGCATAAATGGCTAACGAACTAGACGGAAAAATTAAGGTATTCGTCTGGTTATAAGCTGTAAGACTTGTTATAAATAAGGAAAAAGGAAATGGGAACATAACTCGAGGGTATATGGTTACGGATATTGTGATTACATGATTTTGTCGTGCAATATATGGTGTGGCATGGAAAAATATAAAACGATTTGAAATAGATATTGAGAAAGCTATGCCGAATTATCGATGGACTATTAGGTTAGTACATCATAATGAAAAACCAAAGATTCGATTTTTACGGATGTTATAAAGAACACTGTTTTATTGCACAATCGTTAAATGAAAATGTCTGAGATTGAATTCTCGCTTAACTCTTGATGAAACATAATCAAATATTGAATTAAATATTTAATTAAATATACTGTATAAATATATATTATAAATATTAAATTAAACTCTTGGCTTAATGTTTCACGATTATATTTAACAGTATGTTTCAGTCTTGAAAATGAGCTCCCGCTCGAAACATGTTGACAATATTCATGTTGTTGAATATAATCGTGAAACATTGAGCCAAAAGTATAATTTATTTTGATGAATGAAAATGTGTTAATTTGGTAAAAATTACTCTTCAGTTTCATTGTTGAAAAATGAATTTACTGTCTTAAACATTCAAACATTGGAGAGAATTTTTACTGTGATTGCAGGTTTGGGACACTAGCATATTTTAGCATTATGAATTGAAAATTCAATGTTTTCAAATTTGAAGTCTTATTTGAAGTCATTGATAGATAACACTGTTTTCTAGATTTACTTTGACAATTACATTCTATTTGATTATTCTGGCTTACTTTTCACGACTACGTTTGGCAATTTTCGAATCACAGAGTGTATATCGAAAAAACACTTGTATCTTTTTATTTCATTGTTGGAATGAATTTACGAATAATAGTAGACGTCAAGCTTCAAACTTCAATTTGAAACAATTTTCCCTTGATTTTGGTGATAATAAGTCTATTGAAACTCAAATCGTTTCTTTCTCATCTTGTTCCATTGAATTTTTCTCTTATACAGTTGAGGAATGAATAATCTTTCAGAAATCTAGAAGATATTCTGAGAAATTATTTTAATAATATATATTGAATGCCTAAAATATTTCTTTAAATGTTCAAGTTAGTATTTTTTCAGCTTGAATCTACAATATAATAATTCATCATACCAAATATCGAATTCAATTACGTTTATTTACGTTTGATTTACAAATATTAGGCAGTTTAAAATAAAAACAGAAAATTTATTGAGGTACCGGATCGAAATATAGAATACCATGTGGAAGAAATACTTATATAATATTTTATTTCAGTTCAATATTGCAGAATGGAAGATCAGACTCAAAACTGAATTCAGTCTTTTTTTCAGCATTCTTTTTAGTTATAATTATGGTATCTATTTAATGAATGTAATTTTACAATGTAAATAATGTTTCTCATTAAATTTTATTATTATTATAAAAAAATAAAAATTGATGTCATCTGCAAGAAAATTTGAATTTTGTTTCACATCGACGTCATTCATATTCACACTTATAGAGCCCTTTTTAATATTATTCCATTTTTGTGATATAAATCATGTTCCCAAATAATTTGATAATTTTTTGATATACTCACTGTGATTTGTGTCCCCATGATGGTGCAGCAGTAGCAAGAGCCAGCACGACAGCCAAAAAGGCAAACTGTAAAAAATTTATTTCTTGTTGTATTCAATGTGATTGCAAATATGGAAATGAAGTGGAAAGTTATGGACGAGTTTTTGTTTATGAAAAAATATGACTATGAAAATTGTCAAATCAATTTGTATTGATTATAGTAAATCAATTTGAAAGAAAGGTTTGAAAATAGCCATAATTTTCGTATTTTTGTAGCTTTGCTGCCACAAAGTAAGATCTATGTTCGAACCCTGACTGAAACACAATTGTTATCAGTGTCTCTGATGCTGAAGTTAAAAATTCACAAAGCTCATGAATGAATTTTATAAAAATACGAGAAAGTGGAAATGTGGAAGTTGTATTACCAACAAATATATGCGTTATGGGCAATAAAAATGCATATACGAGAAGACATAATGAACATCTGTTATTTCTTGAGTCACCACCGATTTCACTAAAGCAGTGTGTACTCCGGATATTCCAGAACTGGTCATTGTTTATTACATAAATCCGTAAATACGGTTCCATACATTCGATTTCGAACTTTATAAGTTGTTATTAGCTGTATGTCATCATATGAATTAACAGAAACAAGGCATGAAACGGAATAACTTTGAGGATTCCACTGAAATTGATTTCATTATTTAATATAATATTCATATTTTAATACCATACTTGTGTTTGTTCGTTATTACCGGGGGATCTCATAGCGATATTCAGAAGAAACCACAACAGCGGTTTTATTAGAATTTACCTATGTTTACTCTCTTCTCAAATGTACAAAATATCGGTAGAGCACCCCTCTTGCGTTCTATTTAATTTTAAAATCCAAAAAGACAAATTTGAAAGATGAAATTTATGCCTTTTGTAGAACACAATTTTTATAATTCATATTGAAATTATAAAGTCGCTTGTATTGTATTCATTGATACTATCGTTTTTTCTATTGAAAATTAGAGGGTAAATATTATTTCCATATAATTTGTTTATTTCTACCTAAATTCACTTTTTCACTTAATGAATTGAATAGTCCAAATATAATATTTTTTCTTATTAATATTTTTAATCGTCCATTTTCATCTCTCAATTACTAATTTGAATATTCGTTACAAATGTTGTTTTTGGATATTTCATCTCTAACATCTAATCATGTTTCAACAAATACTAAAATACCAAAAAAAATTTGGTATTTCCGTAAAATTTTTTTAACAAATAAAACTGTAATATTTGAATTAATTGAACTGAAATATTGAAATCAATGCAAAACATTAACAAATTTCGAAAACTTACGATAACTTTCATGGAGGTCATTTTAGTGTGGTAAAAGTAGGATTCACTAAGTCACAAAACTCAATCGAATGATACACTTTCGACAAAGGAATTGTACTTTATATATGAAATGCGTATAGACCCCACCTTTAAGTGGACACCTCGTCTTTCTTAATATGAGTTAGCACTATTACATAAAAAGGAAATATCGTATAGATCCCCATTGAATATATGTGGAATTAATTCAGAGGTGAAAGAGCAAGAAGTCAAGTTGATGGCAATATTGGACACAAAAAGAGAATATGTAAAAAGAGGACGATCATCATTTTACGGTCACTCAGAATATTGAAATAATTTATTGACAGTTCAGAAATATTGCATTTCTATTCATAGATGTAGTAAAAGTATTATTACTTCAAATCTATCTTGAAGATATTATTCCTCATAAAAATAATAATACTATTCACATTAGGTTTAGTCGATATGAGTTTTTTTAACTAATAAATAAAGACTATAAAAAAGTTTTCCCATGTAACATAAAAAAAACATTAATTTTTTGTTCTATTTCTTCATAACCATTATTTTCTAAAGCAGAGTTCAGATAAAGGTTCTTAGTGATAAGGAGATGTCAAATTTGACGAGTGCAATATCGGAAAATTCCTCTTGAATATATCGAAAAAATCTATTTAAATGCGAATAATACAAATGAATATATTTAAACTTATCCTCACGAAAAAAATGAGCGATATTCTATAAGCTATTTCAAGAGAGAACACATATATGAGTTGATGAAACTATAAAATGAAAAGGAGATGAAATATATCTCATGAAAAATGATCATCGAACATGAAAAAATTATTCGAGAGAGAACTGAATTGAACTCAGTTGCTCCAGAGTCGTCGCCCAGTACGCCACTACGTCGAAGCACTCGCCGCCACTGAAGATGTCTCTCGCAGTTAGGGACGAAACGTCTGGAAGAGGAGGAGTTCCAGTTGACCACGGCCAATCAGCCCGGAAAATCATTTCACCATGTTATATTACAACTTTGTCAAAACTAATATTATACTGTTATTGCTAAAAACTTTCGAAATAAAATATCTTAAACAGGCAATAAATCAATTTCAAGATATATATATATATATATATATATATATATATATATATATCACTACATAGTATAAAACAATGTCGCTAATCTGTAATATCTTCGAAAATATTCATTTAAATCATATGCTGTAAAGGGCCATATAGATCGATATTAAATCAACAAAGTATTTAAGGTATTTAACTGGATAAGGATTAATGATGCATTGGTTGAAAGAAATGCTTCGAAAATTAGCCATTGTTTGTCGTAAAAAGTAAATGACAAAAAAATGTTTTTTGGGATATCCATGAGAGATAGACATATACCATAGTTTTCTGTAGACCTTTTCAATGTGTACAATACGTAGTAAATTATTTTGATAAATCTCGTAGGGTTCAGCCAGCGTTTGCAATTTTAGCGGAAAAAATTCAATTATTTACGACATCACTTAGAAACTTCAAAAAAAAAACAGTATTTCCTCACTATTTAATGGATGTTATTATACATATAAACCTTCCTCTTCGATCACTCTGTCTATTAAAAAAAAACAAGATTCAAAATCCGTTGCGTAGTTTCAGAGATTTATGTTTACATAGGGATAAAGGGACAGAGGAAGGGACTTTGTTTTATTCTATGTAGTGATAAATATTTATATTGAATGATAATGTTTATTATATTATTATTATTATATTTTATTATAGCAATGCGATATTTGTTCATATAGTTCACTTTACAATAGAAACAATTTTGTTAGAGTTGAATTGAATTTTAAAAAATTTATATTTCAATGTACAAATTTTGTAAGCAGAAAAGAGATAGGGAAAACAATTGAATGTCAAATCTACGCGAAGGGGTTGAATTCTTCTTCAGGATCAAAATGTTCGGATAGAGCATCCTTTTCAAAAGACGCAATAATTTGTAATCAGGTACAATCTCTCAAATCAATTTTTTTTGAGGTGTGGAATACCGAAATTTTATCGATTATTAGTGTATGGCTTATTTTCTGATATCAAATGTAGCCAGTTAGAAATTCTGATTAACTAAGTCTGTTGCAAAACTGAAACTTTCAAATAAGCCATTTGATTATGATTCGAAGGATATGCGTGAATAATAATCGAACATGTATTGTTTAACAAATATCTTTTAAACGTCTGACCGACTTTTTATACATAAGGAAGTTTCTGACAGAATCTAGTTAGTGTGAAACGGTTTCTTCACTAATTATATGACCATTCATTCGACCATGCCATGAAAAATGATACGGAATACAAATTTAGTAGTAATGAAATTTTCAGATTGGTTCGGTACTCTTCGCATTTAAAATTGGTTCTAAGTTCAATTAAGTGATTGAAATAGAATATTAACGATATAGGGTAGAGGTACTACTTATAGCCACTTTAAGGTTTTTTCAATCTTTCTCTTAATATAAAAATGCACGATTTTGAGAAGCCATTTGTGCTGAATATCATTTATAACATTCATAATAATAATAATCATTTTTTTGATGAGTGAAAGAATGTCAACAATACAACTTTTAATAGAACTTTCATGCATTTTTACCCCAAACATACTTTGACGTTGACTGAAAAGGGAAACGCATATGGGTGTTTTTTTAGAGGTATAGAACTTTAAATTGCAATAAAACAACGATGGATCATTCGATTGCCAAGATTTTTTTTATTCGAAAGATAATCTTGTGGCATTACATTTCAAATATGATTTCTGGCATATGATTTCTAAGCAGTCATAAATATCTATTCGAATAAGTGAATGACTATTAAACTCTGTCATCTTGAGCACTTCACAGTCTAAAATTGCACCATAGTTACATATAACAAGATCAATTTGAGACTCACAGCCAGAGTACGATATATGCGTATTCTCACTTACAATTTGTTTAAAATTGTCTTGTAATAAAATGTTCAGCCGTCTAACATATGAGTCTTTTTTGATAATGTACCAAGTTTTGAGAAAACTCTAAAAATATATTTACTGCTGCACTTGATGATCGATATATACCAACTAAAACAAATGTCTTTCTTCCTACTGTTACCTTGCATCCTAAAATCCAATAGTTATATGGTATTGCACATCTATAGATACTGGAATACTTTATGTCATTTCTGAAATAAAACATAACACCGCCTGTTGCTCTTTAATTTGAATCTACTCTAGTAACACTATAGTTATCGATACTTATTTCTTTGTCATCAATTTCTTCTGTCAGGTGGAATTCTGTTAGACACACTGCTGCTGGTTGTTCACTCATTATGAAATGAGATATTCCATCAAAATCAGCTGGTAAACTTTGAATATTTTGCAAATACATCTTATTGTCACTGTTTATACCTAGATTACTTATCGTTTTCAAATTACAATTTAATTTTTTATAATCTGAGTTCTTCTGCTTTAATTGCTACTCGTTTATTACATATTCTGTTCTCCTTCTACATTGCTCTAATTTCCTTAAATATACTTCACGCTGTATATTGAATACAGTCTGCTCGTCATTTAAGTTTAGATTGTACTTCTTATTGAATGTTCTACAATTTATACACTTACTTTCCTTCGCCTTGCATTCAATTGTTTTGTGATAGTCTGCACTGCATATTACACAGACTTCTTTATTTTTACAATCAATTGCTTTATGATTGTAACCACCACATTTATGACATCTCAATATGTTAAAATGTTCATAAATTAAGCACATTGCCCATCCTATTTTTAGTTTCTTCATTTGTATTATTTTTTGAAAAACATATGGTTTTAAATGAGAGGTAATAATAAAAACTTGTCTAAAAATCACTGACTGAACAATTATTTATTCGACTGGTTTCGCCTTTTACAGCATTATCATGAATGAATACATATTACAAAGACAACCTATAAATATTTTTCAGATCTGTTCGGACCACAGAATACACCTTAAATTCTGTCATAGAGGTTGGGGTTTCCAAATTATCAGAGATTTAACAGCGCGGAGTGGTTTAGATCTAATTGGTCATTGAGAAGATTGTATTTATCGGATTTTTGAAGTTTATTTATTTCCATGGCTTCCAGGTAGTTCATTATCATTCCTTTTTCACAGTAATGAAGAATATTAGGTTCAAAAAAAGTGAGATCTTATGTCCTGTCGACTCTAGATGTTCCCGAAAAGCAGATTGTCCGTTTTTTACGTGTTATTTTAGCCTAGTTTCAAAACATCTTCCGGTCTGGCTAACATATGACGACTTACATTCTTCACAGTCCAATCTATAAATTCCAGACTTCTTCATTGGCTCGGATTTGGACAATTTGTTATTAAAGATCATTCTATGCAATCTGCTGTGACTTGAAAATGCTATATTCAAATTATTATTTTTGAAGAATTCTAAGATTTTTGAAGAGGGAACGTGTGTATAAAGGATGCTCACATATCTTAATTCAATTCGATCATTATTACTATTGATGTAGTGTGACCTATATAAAACACTATTGATGAATCGTTTCTCTTTTTTTGTAATTAGTGTATTGATTATTTTCAGTGGAAACTGATTTTTCCTACCCATCGTACGAATCACATTAAGTTCTTCCCTAAAGTCTTGTTTTGATAAGGGAATCGAAAAAGCCCTATGGATCATTGAATTGAGAGCTGCGATTCGATGGCTTATTGGACTGAACGAATTAAAATTTATGATGGCGTCAGAGAAAGTAGGTTTCCTGAATATTTTGTACGAAAATTTATCTTGTTGTTTGGAAATTTAAGGACAAGAAAATTCAACGAATTATTCTGTTCCTTTTCTACCGTGAATTTGATCTTCTCATGTAATGAATTTAGATATGTCAGGTATGAACTGATATGTCGGTCTGTTCCACTAAACCCAACTAAGATGTCATCCACATAGCGGTACCAAAAAATTATATGTTTTTTTGAAATCTCCGATTCTAAAATTGTGGTTTTCATGTTGTCCATGAATATCTCCGCTAATAACGGGCTTAGGGGAAAACCCCTAAGTAGACCTGAATTCTGTAAATAAAGTCTGTTTTGAAATCTGTCATAATTCTGTCCCAAGGCAACCTTAATCATTCTTCAATACTGTTAAAAAGGAATGATAATGAACTACCTGAAGCCATGGAAATAAATAAACTTCAAAAATCCGATAAATACAATATTCTCAATGACCAGTTAGACTTAAACCACTCCCCGCTGGTAAATCTCTGATAATTTGGAAACCCCCTCCTCTAAGACAGAATTTAAGGTGTATTCTGTGGTCCGAACAGATCTGAAAAATATTTATAGGTTGTCTTTGTAATATGTATTCATTCTTGATAATGCTATAAAAGGCGAAACTAGTCGAATAAAGAATTGTTCAGACAGTAATTTTTAGACAAGTTTTTATTATTACCTCTCATTTAAATATGAACTATCACAGAGTAGATTCATCGTCCATTGAATTTATTACATATGGTTTTGTTTCGAGTAGTAGTATACCATTTATGTTTCTCAGTTCTATATACAGCAATATCTCTAAGATCATCAGCATTGGTTGATTCCATCCCATTTTGTTTTAGAATGACTTCTTTTAGCTGCTCCTTATTCCAATTTTCGTTTATTCATACAACTTTTATTATTGGAATTCTAGATTTTATTTCAGTTACTTTAAATTTCACCTTTCATTTCTGATTTTTTATTGCATGTTATTGCCACCCTACATTTCTAATTTTTTCAATGTTGTTTAAACCTATTTTTAAATCCTCTGGTCTTATTGCATCCTTAAAAGCTTTTATTACATCATCAGACGGCTTACTTATTTCAGCACTTTTAGCTTCTGTTATTAGAGCACATTACTTCCTTTTGATTTTTCTCCACTTCTCAAAGCACTACTGTCAGCTGCATATTTTTCCTGCAACATTTTTTCTTGTTTACACTCTAACGCATTCACTTTCTCATTTAATAATTCCAATGCTTTCAAAATGTTGTCTATAACCTCTTTTTCACTACAACATGTTTCGCAGAACCATTTTACTCCTTCACAATTTTTTATAACATTGAAGTCTTTATTATTTAATTCACTGCACTTTAAATGGAACCACCACTTACATTTTCCTTCGCATCCAATTGCTTTGTCTCCATTAAATTCAATTAAACATTTGACACATTTTTCTGGTTCACTATTTTCGGCCGCCATCTTATACAATAATGGAGATCGGCATTCACAAGAAAAAATTGTCAGGAGTGGATCTGACATCTGAGAAAATTATGTCTAGTAGTCTACCATTAATATCGGAATAAATAACAGTGTAGACCTACTATTATTAAAATCAAATAATTTTTATTCAAAATGAAGCAGATTCAATACAATATGGTCATGAGGATTATAATGAATGAACATTTGAAAAATTTGTGAAATGAACCACATTTTGAGGACACTAATACCCATTATAGTGGCAACTTTAGTTACCATTAAATAATAATATATGATCTGTAGGAAAATTGAACTAGGGTATTTTTCACGATTTCAGTTAATATGGTTGCACTGTACTCTCAATTGTACACTGAACCCTATTTAAAGTTTGAATTTGAAATTTTAAATTTGAGGTCATTTAGGGTTTTGTAATAACCCAGTTTGAAATCCGTGGTATTGTTTAATACACTGAAATATTATTCGGGCTACCATCCTATCTTTCAACCAACCCATCATTACGATTTCATTAAAAATGATAATTTGTTTTACAAACTACCAAAAGTATTCTACAAAGATCCCAAGGAGACGATTAGATGAAAATCATAATACCACTACACTTGGAGAAAAACTATAAAAGCATGTTCTCCCTCCAGAGACTATATAATAACTAGTTGTCCTCGACTCCTTGGACACACACCTCTGATGAGCCCTTTTTATAATAATTTTTTGAATTTATGGTTCAAACAATTGAAATTAAGAATGTTTTCTGTTGAATTCACTTAAATTGCAATGTAAGTCTACATTGTTAAAAACCTTTTTGCAGAGAATCTAGTGTACACATATATTTTCCAGTCTTATATTACGTAAATACTCAATCAGATCTTCATATTTGTTCCATTCAATAAAGTCCAAGCAAATGTGACTTAATTACATTTATTCGCTCTTATCTGCAATTTTTATTATTCCATTATATTGAACGGAATATTTTCTTCAAATAGATTGTTACTGAAATAGCGGAAGGCTAATGTATTGACCTATTATCTTGTAAATATTAAGAAGTCAATACTATTTATACCATAGAAATTGTATAAACATAGGACATATAATCTTTTATTTACGTTACATTGTTGGAACGTCTCTCAATGAATGAGTTTCTGCTGAATCATTGATATTTGAAATAACACCTCTCTTTTTACACCTTGAATATTCATGAATTTATCAAAATTCCTTCATTCAATTCTTTAGTTTTGAACTTCAGTTCAGGTAAGGAAAATTCGCACAAAATAATGGAATTACAAAATATAAAAGGTAAATAGTGAAAATACACCTACACATAATTTTTCAGCTTTTGTAATTTTGGAGGTAACAAAAAAACCCAATAATGATCCTCCAATATCGATAAATCTGACAGCCTCCATATTATCTACTACTCTCTAATTTATACCTATATACTATCTCATTGAAAATTGTGCGAATTTTCCGAACAAATTATGAGAGACAGAAACAGAATATATGTGCTAGAATGGGGATGGAGACGCCAAAATGCTTTACGAGAAAAAAAAAACAGAACAGGGGGAGCATTTTTAGTTATGGTGTCTAATTTTGTTAGTTTTCAGTTTGTTGTCTTGAAATATGTATTCAAAAGGATGGCATTCTAATATTCAACAAAAAAAATTGTTCATACAAAGATAAAGGTTATCCTCTATGTACAGGCATCTAGAATATAATCTATAGAGAGGGATACTTACTATTAGGTACTTTTAGTTTAATTTTTGTGAAAGTAATTGATTGGCCTTATTGGGTCAGAATTATCACTTGATGTACTACTAGTTTCAGATTTCCTGTAGTGATACTTTTTTCGAATTTTTGAAACCGTTGGTTGAATTAGAAATTTTTGTTGTCGGAATTATGCATGTAGCATATGGAATCGCTTTATGTGCTTATCTCATATTCCTCAGATTCAAATAATTTCGTGATGGTTGTTCTGAATTTCTGCTTATACGAGTGCATCCAATAATAATTAGGTATTTTATTCAGAGATCACTAAATTCTTCGTGTTTCACAAATTCAAATTGCTTCACTAGCAAGATTTCAGTAAGTCGTAAACATGATATACCAATATGCAAAATTTTTTCTAAGCCAGTCACGAATAATCGAATCAAACAATTGAAAATGAATAATAATTGGAATAAAACCCTTTACACAATTATTTAGAATAGCTCATATCTTTCAGATTTCCTGACAATCTGAACGCGTAAATAAATTTGAAACTGGAAGAAGTTGTGTTTTTCAAAGAACTGTTTGAAGCTGACCTTCGTAGTGCAATCTCACGAGATTGGGATTCAGGCGAGATCTCGTGAGGTTATTAACTCGCAGCGAGTGTAATAAATAAAATCTGCATATGAATTTCAGATTGACATAATCGATTTTCATTTGATATACTCTTGAAGTTCTCATTCAATTTCTCTCTAATTTACTTTCAATCTGCTTGAGATGAAATAATAACAGTTTTTGCTGGTTATAGTATCTAATCGAAAGATAAGCTATATCTCATTCTAAATAATGGTGGATGCGCAAATGAAGGAAGCGTGAATAACTACAATTTCTGAAAAATCTGTGAAAATCTAGAAAAAGTGTAGTTATAAAAGAAGCAGTTGTTCAAAACGCTGCACTTGGTGTGAAAAAATGGAAAAACGGAACAAAAAAAATTAAATCTACCTAATTCCATCAAAACGAGTTTCAAAACATTAAAAAATATTATCAAATAGTGCATAATGACGTTATTTTGTTCTTCCAGAATACAAACATCTACTATCTTCAAAATGATGAAATTATCTTCAAACATTTTCGTAAAATTTTTTATTTCCTATAAAGGAACTTGACCGGTAAATTGTTATATTCAGGATATTTTATGTAATAATTTTCAGAATATGGAACACGATTTTCCGTCTGCATTGAGACTATTATATAGATTTTCTACTTGGGAGCTTTCCACTACAGCTTCAACCTAATGAGAACCACCATAAAATGAAAATCGAACAAACTTGAAGAAATAGCGAAACTACTATTATAAATGATTTTCTTTTGAAAACTTCAAGACTTAAATATTGAAAGAGTATAAATTCCATGATAAGGCATAAATTAAAATTTTTGTGAAACAAGATAAGGTTGATTAAAGTGATAATAATGTCGGATCAATAGAAAAATCAAATTGGCATGATCAAAACTAATCTCATATTCATTCATCAAACAGACAATTTCAATTTATTGTTCGCCAAGAATCATTGAACAATCATTGGTGCTACTTGATTTTCGTATTTTGTTATAGCAAACATCGAATAGTTGTTCCTATCAGATATCCCATTAGTTTATTATTCAGATTCAATAAATTATTCCATTATCTTTATAGCTTTTTATTGAGAAACATAACAAATATAAACTAAAATTAACAAAGAACATAAAAATCATATATAACATGAGACTTTGGCTTTCTAAATAAGAAAAAACTATATATCTATATATATATATAAGAGAAATTGACTCAAGAATTATGTAGTTCTCGTGCTCTATTATCGCACTTGTAGTTATTCGATATCAAAGTTACTATAATTTTTTTCGATAATTTTTCCGACAAATTATTCAATAGAACATTATAGCAGAGCTGGCTATGTGAAACATGAACAATGCGATATTTCTGTTGCGAATCTCTTGCATTTGCTGGACGGTAACTGATGACTATCGTGTAGTACGAAACAGTAACTGTTTTACACTTTCAACAAATGTAGGGATCAAATATTCTGATATTTATCTCCAGAAGGAAAATGGGAACATCGGATTGTTCATGTTTCACATAGCCAGTTCTGGTATAATGTTCTTTTGAATAATTTGTCAAACAATTATCGAAAGAAAGTTATAGTATACTTTGATATATATATATATATATATATATATATATATATATATATATATATATATATATATATCATCGAGGACAAGCTTTAGAAATCCAGGAATCAGGACGTGTATTAGTGTATTAATTACTTTCAATTGAATATTATGTATTTTGGTGAATCAAGAAGCCTCTAATGTAATACTGTTCAATTGAATTCAATTATAAAATCATTGAAGCTCTATAATTGAATCCATCAACAAGACTAGAGATCCAGGCTTTAATTATCCATTCTGCTTTTCACAGTTGAAATTAGTGGAAACCATTGAGAACCAATTAGACAAATTTCTCAAGAAGCTTCAATTATTAGTGAAATGATAAACTGCCTGTTTTTCAAGAGCCTGTTATTTCTTATAATAGAGAAATATAACAAATATTCAACATGAGATGAAACAAGGTTATATTTACATATTTCTATTTACAAGTATTATATATATATATATATATATATATATATATATATATATATATATATAGATATATATATATATATATATATATATATATATATATATATATATATATATATATATATATATATATATATATATATATATTGCATTGTTCGTTGAATTGCAGTTAGGTGAAAATGAGTAACATTCTCTCTGTTCTTTGAGCAAACCTGCAAACTGACGAAGCCATTTATCGACAATCGAATATGAATCAGTTAGAATTGACTGTAGTTGCCACTAGAAAGAATGTCACATCATTACATCATTAACCTATCAACAGAAGAAAGAAACATCACTTTATATGCCCAGTTTTCAGAAATTCACCATTCACAGATATCTCATAAAAATGTTGATCTTGACAGACATTGACACAGATTCATGTCATGGTTTTCTTTCATTGAATCCTCAATGCGGAAGAAACGCACAAATATTGATAACTTTTAACCTTAATATATTCGCAATTATTTTGTTTAAACATCATTTCGCAAGTATCTATGTCACGGCAACATATTATTTATATACGAAATTTTTCCAAATGGAAAGAAATATCAGTTGTTTGGCAATTTTATTATTTTATGCTTCACCCTACGAGGTCGAGCTCTACTTTTCTTGTGAACCTTTGGGATTTTTCTACTTCCACTGCCTATAAAATCGGATCCATATTTTGTTGACTCGAACTCGAAGTTTTCGTGATGCTTGTAACTGTCAATGGCTTGTTCGTACTCAAAATCGTCGATATCGTCTTTTAATTTGCTGTAAGTATCGATGTCATGAAGTGGCGAATGATGATGATGCGTTTCTACTGGGACAATCTTCTCTTTTTCATGGATGTAGTGGTGATGCTCGGGAACCTTTATTATTTTTGTGTGATAAATTGTTTTGATTTTTGTAGGTACATGTATGCGATGGTAAACTCTGGAAAATAAATAATTTGCTTCAATAAAGTTGACATAATTTCATTACATTTATGTATTCTTGGCTCGAAAAAAACCGAGTGATGCTTTCAACCATTCATTTTCGGTTTTTCGCGAATCGGCTATCACAAATATTCTCCATATTTTGCATATTTCATATTTGCTTTAATCAATTGATTAATGCAAATTGATTATGATTCCGTATGATTATAACGGTCTTGTTATTATAATTCGGAATGATTTACAGTCTTAGGTCCACTGCTTTTTCTTATACATTAATGATATTGTTTTGCATGTAAAAAAATGCTCTATACGATTGTTCGCAGATGATACAATGATTTATGTTAGTGGTAAAAATATCCAGACTATGACAGAATGGATTAATAAAGACTTGGCAACAATAAATGAATAGTTAAGCGATAACAGTTTATCGCTGAATGTAAGAAAGTCTAAGTTTATAGTTTTTGGTACAAGTAAATTTAGTAACAAAAATATGAGTATTACAAATGAAAACCAGAACATTGGAAGGGTAAAATTTGTTGAATACTTAGTCGTTATTTTAGATGAGAAATTGAGTTTCAATGATCATGTTGACTTCAAATAGTCTGAAATCTCCAAGAAAATGAACTTACTCAAAAGAATTGGAAAAGAGTTATTGCTCTTTGAGTCAATAATAATGCCACACTTCGAATGTTGTTCCACTCTGTTATTGGGATTGAGTAAAGAAAAAACTCAACAGTTACATAAGTTACAGAATAGAGCTATGTGAACAATTTCGAAATGTAATAGATATACTCCAATCCAAAACATGCTCAATTGTTTAGAACTAATGGCAGTCAAACACAGAATACTTTTTGCTACATATATATTTATATCTAAATTAAAAACAAATTGTTCCTATATAGAGTAATGAAAAATGTAACATGTGTCAGTGATGTGCACAGTTATAATACAAGAAATGCTGGCCATTTCTACATGCAAGTTTGTAAGCTTTCCAAACATAGAAATAGTATATTTTATGAAGGATTCAACGCATTTAATAAATTGCTTAGCTCCATAAAAACAATTAGTGACCTTAAATTATTCAAGGTTGAATTAGCTAATTTAAACATGTAATTGTAAATTATATATTTGCTGTTTGTATGAGTTTGAAAGAAATGTCGAAAATTTTACATTTCATTCGCGACTCATTGAAATTGAAAACGTCTCTTGGTCAACATATATTTCAGTTTATCACCAGTTCAGTTTATATTTATATATATCACCTCATAGAAGATAGATGGTAGTGGAGACTGTTCCGAAAAAAATTTTTTTTCTAGGAAAATGTGGTTTTTGCCTGTATCACCTTCGTTTGGCCTATTTCTACTATTTCTAGTAGAAATACTAGAAATTGTCTCGAATTAACATTGAACTAAATGAACAGAAAGAGATTTCATTCACTAGTATATCCCCTCATCTAATGAATAATTTGTAACAGATAAAATTGAATAATTTCAAACTTCAACTCAGGGGCGTAGCTACCGCCGTATCTGCTGTATGAATTATACGGGGCCCCTGGGCCACGGGGGCCCTCAAAGTGTGAAAAATATATAACAATATATTTTTTTTTGTGAAAAATCTTTACCCCCATATAAGGGCCTCCAAACAAATTTTTTATACGGGGACCCGAGAAGACACGCTACGCCACTGCTTCAACTCAAAAACTTCGTGATTTTAAGTGCAATTTACAATAACGTGTGATTGTAGGTTTTTGAATAGAAAGAAGATAGATGAGAATTTCAAACCGGCCTATGTAGTCTTGAGTAATACTTCATTATTACTCAAGACTACAGAGCATAGTGAATATTGTCTCAATAAATGTGCATGATAATTAAATATCATATGGTGAATATATCACCGATATAACGAAGTTAAATTAAGTATATATTATAGTTTATTGAATTTTTATTGACTTTTAGTTGTATGATTTATTTCTCTTCATCAAATCATCAATTACAGACTTCGAGAACTCAGATAACTTAGAATGGATCTCAATTACTGACTCTATAGCAATTGATTAGCTTAAGAAAATTATAGGTCGAACTTCCGATAAGTTACGCGATGCATTTCGGTACTAATTGTGTGTTGTTCACAGTACTCTTCCAATTGGAAAATTTTGTTGTTTACGATGAAAAAATTATAGCGTAATGCTTATTTAATAACTATTTATGAATAACCTACATTATATTTCGGTTTATATGGATTCTTGAAATTAGATTCATTCATTTATAATTATTTGTCAATTAATCGGTCATTACATGGACTCGAAGAAAGTGGTGAGATTCATGAATGTGATACAAAAAAGGAAATTAAAAGAAAGTGGAAATACCTCAACTCTAAATGAATGAACATTATGGAGTTTTAACGATTTTGGAGCATTGACATTAAACATGAATATTCATTAATTTTTATGTTTTTTCCACTGAAAGGACACGAAATTTTGTAGCTTTGATATCTCAATTAAAACTCATGTAATATGTTTGGTGGATTAAAGAATATGGTATTCATAACAATATATCGTCTAATTATGGACGTGTTTTTATTGAAAGGAATTTATTCTTTAAACTCACATAACTTTAATTGAAAAGTCTGTTACAATCACTGGTACTCTTGTGTATACTGCACTCAAACGAATACCTCATTAGTTTGCTTTGTTTTGTTCCATTAACAACTTCAATTTTTATAAAAATTTTAATCAAACTCTTGGTTTGGAATATCAGCAAATATATTGCTGAAATATTAAGCCAAGAGAAGAGTTTGATTAAAAATTTTATTCAATCATGTTTCAGCAAGAGGTGAGCGAGAATGTAATCATGATGATCTAAGATCAAAAAGAAATCAAAAGATCTAAGTAATCTGTTAGTGAAAAAACTAACAGATCAACTAAAATCAAAGTACTTAAATATTCCTTGAAAACATGAATCAATTTCAATATCGTGATTAAATTGATATGTAGTTATGTCTGAATTAATGTGGTTATTGTTGAAATTACTTTCTTATAGGTAATACATTTGAAAGGAAGAACACATTTGTATTTGTGACCAGAGATTTCTTGTGTCCAGTGTGAGTTTTTCCGGTTTTATTGTTAGGATGTTCTTCGGTAATGGGTTTTTGTCAGTGGTGTCAGTCAGTCCAACGGAATCTTCATAAAGATGACACGTACGTCAGAATTATCGAATAGAAGCGCGTCAATCTGGGAATTTTTAGCTCAGTTTTTAATTTTTGTTACAGAAAACTTTTTTTAGAGAGGACATTTTTCCTTACACTATCAGCTATTAATCCAAGAGCTGGCACCAATTATTGAGCAGGTATTCCAGACAAGCTGAGAATTTGTCACATACCTCTCCTGATATACCCCAATAGGGAATTTCAAACATGGCTGGTGAGAAGTGGGTTTAATCAACCCATAAATTTTCAAAAATAATATTTTTTTTCTCCAAAAATATATTTGAGGCAAAACGCAGTTTCTATGTCGCAGTGTTTACGAAAAAAAGAGCCAGACGATTTAATCGGGGTTTTAACATTGCAAGACGCATGCAAAAATACTTTGCAAAAAATTTTAAAGAATGTATACAAGGCAGGTTGAAATTTAGGGGTTGATTTAGCCCTGCTACTAATCAGCCAGGACTGCAATTTCGTATTGGGGTATATCAGGTTTGTGACAAGTTTTCAGCTTGCCTCAAATACCTACCCAGAAATTGGTGCCCAGCTTTCCTACCATATAGAACTATTTCAATTATTTCAATGATGACTTTTCCTTGTATGAATACTTCTAAATCGCTGGAAATCAACATATGAATATTTATTAGCACAGTGTTTGAATTTTTACAGAACTGAAAAGGTGAAAAAAAGGTAACAATGATTTTCTAACAAAAACTTTGTTCGTGCCGATACACTACTCATTAATTTTCTCGAAACATATCCGAATAATAGTTTCAGAAAACAATTCTTACCAATTCTTCAATAGTACCAAGAACGAAATATGTAGCAAAAGAACAATTTATGGTTTTAATTTCAAGGAAATTTTGTTCTAATGAACGCATTTACATTAATATAAGAACACAATTTCGTCTTTCAATTTTTCGAACATAATAGTGAAAAATTGAATCTCTGTTCTCTCATCATACTTGGTATAAAGATAAAGAACATTTTAATTTTGATATAGTATGAGCTTTCATTTGGTAGACGTTACATTATGTCAATTCAAGCTCTCCGCAAATATTTTTTGTTGTATCTCAGATTCACTTCGTATATCTTTCTCTCAAATCTCTTCACATTCTTTTTTTTCCATTGACGGTAATGAAATATAACGACAACTTCACTACTCACCTATGAGATTCAACAGCCACTATTATAACAGCAAGTAAAAATATTATCTGTAAAAGAAAAAATGTATGTTTATTCAGAGATTATACCATCAATTTCACACACATAAATACATAAAAATATTTCAATATACATATTCTGGATAAGTATATAAAACTCAATGAGTTTAAAGTATATAAAACCATGAGTTTTTCAGAGGTTCCTTCATGATGAGGAAGACTTAAAATTCAAAAGCGAATGCTAACCAGAAATAATCCTCTGAATACTAAATAGACAAAAGAGCCAATTTGATTTTTTCAAAAAAATTAGTTTGACGTTTTGATATGTATGGTAATTCATAAAATCCAATTATTCATTAGTGTTGACAAATTTGTGATATACAACGAAACGTCAACAAAAATAAGGCTTTTAACATCGAAAATAGCCTGTTTTGTTGAAAATATTTATACATATAACTATTTGAAACTGGTAATAAATTAATTTTGAAATATATATATAATATATATATATATATATATATATATATATATATATATATATATATATATATATATATATGAACTTTTTTGTGCTTATGGCACTGCATGAAATATTCAAGAAAATGAACACTAGAACATTCATTCGAAAAAGTTGAATTAACCAAAAGAATGTTATAGTAGAGCTAAATAAGTGAACGTGCTCGATGTGATGTCTCCATTATCCTTCAAGGAATAAATGTTAGGGAAATATTGAAATCGATGGCTCACCTGATGGAATTGCGAATGACTCTACTATAACATTCTTCTGGTTAATTTGACTTTTTCGAATGAATGTTCTAGTGTTCATTTTCTTATTTGGTAATTATACAGCAATATTCAATATTTATTAATGAGGACTATATGTTAGTATCTATTTTATTCTTCACTAAGTTTTCCAAGGTGTTTCCTTGTTCCAGGAGGTTTCTACTAAAATATATAACATTCAAATGTTTGATGAGTAGGTTTAAATGTTACTACATATTTTCATGAAAAAATGTATAAGTACATTTTATATTTTCGTGAAAATCTTGAGAAAAAAGGGAACATTTTCGAGAGCTTGGTGAAAAGTAAAATAAACACCAACATCACACTTCAAATATGTATGTTGTGTTTCCTTACAGCGTAAATCAAATGAAGCAAAATTGTTATTATACAGTACAAACATATCAATTCTGACAGATGAATAAATATTTTATGAAACAAATTCACCTATCAGCATAAGTTATGAATGAGTAAATGACAAACGAAATGATGAGAAAACCACCGGAAACAAAGCAATATCAATGCAAAAAATTCACTCGTTTCGATAAGAAATTGATAAATTGAATTCTGTTCTTAGTCAATTTCATTTCCAATCATCAACTTCAAGAATTGAAAAAATATGGGATTTGGAAATCACTGTTAATTTGCTATCTATAAGGAACAAATATTAGTGTAGCTCTGGTTTTCTGAAGAAATTTACACTGTACCAATTTTAAATTGAAGCTACTGCCGTATTCGTATATTTTTTACGAATTTGAAATCAACATTGGAATTGAAGTAGAGAATGAAAATCCTGATTGAACAGATTTCACATAGATCAAAAGTACCTCCTAAAATAAACAATTACCATGCATATATATATATATATATATATATATATATATATATATATATATATATATATATATATATATATATAAGCAAAATTTTTTCGTGATTATAGGTATTGGTCCAAAAAGAAGAAGTATGAATGTATATTGATTGAAGGTTTCTCCTCCTTTCTCAGCAGTTATAATATTATATTATAAAAGATATCATCTTTCAGATATTTCTTCGCTTGACTGTGTTTCAAACTATTATTTTTATTAATATATATATATATATTTTCAATGTACTAGTATCTCTATCGGGTTTGTCAATATCTAAGTTTCATAGATGTGTCTATGGGACATTGACATTGAAACATTGACACACCAGGAAGAAATACTTAAACATTGAAAAATAAGATATCATTAATAATAATTATTGTTGAACAGAGTCAAGCGAAGAAACAACTGAAAAAATATATATTTATACTGGTAAGGAAGGAGGGGAAACCTTCGACAAGTCCAATCAATATAACTTCATATTTCTTGAATTGTTTCGAACACCTGTAATCACCAATAAACTTTGAGCTTATATAAAAAATAAAACAAGTTACCAAATTGTATGATTGTATATATATATATATATATATATATATATATATATATATATATATATATATATATATATATATATATATATATATATATATATATATATATATATATATATGTATATTGTATTGTTGAGTAATCATCAAAACTAATCAACTTATTAAATTATTAGATAGTTCATTATTACAAGTTTTTAATATCATAACCTATTATGAACTTCTCTTAAAATTATTCTTCCTGATTTATGAAGTTGATATTTATGAACTTGAAAAGTTTGGTCTGAAAAAAATTATCTAATATTACCCTGTATTCCTGTGTCATGTTGACACATTGATGAAGTAATTTGAGCATCACTGTGTATATTCCTCAATTTGAATTGAACTCTGAATTGAAATTTTTGTGAAACTTATTAGACATAACACGAAAAAAAACCATTCGATATTACCGCTACAATCGTTTTTGCCGTGGCATATTACTAAATAATAAACATATCATCGATCATCAAACCTCCACCACTCTTTAAGAGAAACAACCACTTAATCGCACGGTTTATCTTATAAAAATACATTTTTACAACAATTTAAAATCGACTTTGTACAGTTCACACTAAATGAATAGTAAAAGTACTCACTCTCAGTGACACCGTTTCGAACATGATGAAGGAACAACAACAGATGTCGTAGAAACTTACAATCAACCAACTGTTCGGACGCTATTCAAGAATATGAATCCTATATATAAATTTTATAAGACGTGAAGTGGGGTTAAAAGTAGTTAAAACAAATAAAATCTGCTCTACCCAAGTTACACATGGATGACGATGAAAAATAACTAAAGTAACAATTTAGGAAATTGAAGAAATTCTGCTTGTTATGCGATCACCTTGGCATTTTGACAAGGAAAGTTATGCGCTTGTTTCGCGAATTTTCAGCGATCTTTATTCCATTTCATTGTCAAAGTAATTCAAGAGCAATGCATTTGCATGTCACGGTTAAGGCTCTCTTCACGAATGAAATGGCGAAGTAAAGAAATTGAAACTGTTCATAGATATGATATTTATTTATGGGTGAAATGTGCAAACAATTAAATTTCTATTCAATGCATTTCCTCTTTAACTTGTCCAAGAGTTGAACTGTTTTACTCTGATATTCTTACTTTTCATTATTAAAGGGTTATTATGATTTTTTACTTCATAAAAGTTATTGTGAACTGATTTATGATTCTTGATAATAACATTTGTATATGTGGAGGATACGCTTAATTAATTTTATGCTATAAAATATCATTATGTATTATTATTATAATTATATTAGGTTTTCATGAATTGAAATCGAAAATGATTTTCAGTTCAGGAGAGAATTACGTTTTGATAATTTTATCATTTCTCTCGTAGTACTGTTTTACTCCCTTTTTACAGTTATTAGGTACATATACTATTTGAAATGAGTTTCCTCCAAAGGAAGTATATACCTATATCTTGTTTAATTTCAACACTTGACTCACGACCAATGTTAATACGTTTCTATAATATAAAAATTAATAATTGTTATAAAGTTATAGTATATCTACCTTCTATATGAAGGTAGATATACTATAACTTTCTTTCGAAAATTTTTTGACAAATTATTCAAAAAAACATTATAGCAGAGCCAGGCTATGTGAAACATGAACAATGCGATCTCTCCATTATCCTTCTAGGGATAAATATTGAAGAATATTGAAATCGATGCCTACATTTATTGGAACTGTAAGATAGTTAACTGTTTTGTACTACAAGGTACTCATCAGTTACGCCACGTTCAAAAAATGAAAATCTTCAATCAACGGCTTCAATCCTTAATAACTTCTTATCGATAGTAAGACAGAATTATACAGTAAGTCGTATGTATATATAATCCATAGATTAATGTACATCTCTAATGTAAGTCTTAGGAATCAATGAAAAGCTCATGAATTTAAAGTTTCACATGTCCTTATCAATGCAGATAGTTGAGGACGTATATTTGTTTCATGTTTTAAGTTGCCAATTCAGAATACTTTGATAAATGACAGCTAGTGTTTTTACAACAGCCATCTAGATGGCATTGCTTCATCAAATTGATGGAATTGTTCGAAAACTAGAAATGTAAAATGTAGTATCTTAATTGATAAGAACGTGTGAAACTTTCAATGTTAGATGTATTCATGTGCTTTTCACTGATTCCTAAGATTTGAGCTGTACATTAATCTATGCGTTATACAGAGGTATGCATACGACTTACTGTATTTTTCTGCTTTATGATGGGTAAGAGATTATGTGATGACTTAATTCGTTGCCTTCCATTTGTTGGACACGGCATAACTGATGAGTACCTAAGATTTGAGCTGTACATTAATCTATGCGTTATACAGAGGTATGCATACGACTTACTGTATTTTTCTGCTTTATGATGGGTAAGAGATTATGTGATGACTTAATTCGTTGCCTTCCATTTGTTGGACACGGCATAACTGATGAGTACCTAAGATTTGAGCTGTACATTAATCTATGCGTTATACAGAGGTATGCATACGACTTACTGTATTTTTCTGCTTTATGATGGGTAAGAGATTATGTGATGACTTAATTCGTTGCCTTCCATTTGTTGGACACGGCATAACTGATGAGTACCTTTTAGTACGAAACAGTAACTGTCTTACGCTTTCAATAAATGTACGCATCGATTCCAATATTCTCTAAGATTTATCCCTTGAAAAATAATAGAGACATCGCTTTGTTCATGTTTCACATAGCCTGATCAGCTATGTAAAAAAATTTTTCTCGAATAAAAGTTATAGTATACTTTCAATATTTATATATATATATATATATATATATATATATATATATATATATACATATATATATATATATATATATATATATATATATATATATATATATATATATATATATATATATATATATATATATATATATATATATATATATATATATTGTTTTTTGTGTGTTAAGGACCAAGCGATAAATGAGGGCATCATTTATAACGTCCAGGCACTATAAAAAATGACTATCTACACCGGAGCAAGTGATCAATTATTATCTGAACATCTTCATTAATCAGATTTTCTGGTCATTATGAATATAACTACGTGCTCCTTGAGCAATTTGATACGTTATGTTATATTGTTTAATCAATGAGTGAATTAAGAGAATAAAGTTTTTTGTTTAGCAGTTGTGAAAATCTTCATAAGAGTTATATTTGTGGAATTTGTGGTACTTTTGAACTATATAAACTCTTTATCTATTTTTCAAGAAATTGAATCAATATTATATGCGTCAATTAGTAAAATAATCGAAATAGATCTGAAAAACTGCAAGGCGTTCACCAACAGGTATCTGTACTGAAATGGTAAATGAGTAGGCAAATAATTTCAAAACCAAACTTTAAGCACCATCATAGTTCAAATAAGCTATTTGTTATGACATAAATATTCAAACTCTGATAGATTTTCATCCTCTATTTCGTAATAATAGTGATTGATATTAATAAATCTGTAGAAAGTTAAAGACCATAATCATTCATTATTTCCAATTGGACAATACCGCAAATTATTCACTCAAATATTCCTATTATGATATAACGAAAGAATATTTCGATAATCTTCATTATTCTATGAAATAGGAAAAACAAAATGACAAAGGTCTACGCAGAAATTAAAATCGCAAATTTTCTCTCAAAATTCCTGGCCGTTTTCTTATGTTTCGGGAGCGATGTAAAGCATTTGATATAAACCTGAGCTCATTATCCCTAATTTAAAGGCTTACGCCTTCCACACTCCCCACAGGGAAATTTTCACGCATCACAGATATTATAAATTAGAAGAATCAAGCTCTGTGATGACCCTTTCTAAGTTATCAGTCCCATAGCGGTGGTCTCTATGGCGGCGACTATCTTCCTGACAATGCTTGCTGACAATGCTGCTTCCTGAAAAGCAGCACCGTGATTTTTGTAATTACTTATATAGATGTTTGCCTAGTTTTCTGATATTTTACAGGAGATTTTGTTATACGGTTATACGATTTTGAGACGGTGTTATACCAGTGGATTCCAAGATAATTGAACAGCCTGATCACGTTCATGTGCCACTGTCTCTGCACTCGGCCTTCAAGTTATCGATATTTTGAGATTTTTTTCGGCATTCTTCTCAATTAGATTGTTAACATTAGGAATGGTCATCTAGATGAATGTACTTTCCATCACTGTTTCGTCAACGGACCAGGTGAGGCTAATTTTGGGGAGCTGTTTATTCAGTAAAGTTAGTGCTATCCCAATCGAGTCTAAACTGATCATTCTCCAAAATTAGCTCCGGAATGTATTTGTTGTGAGACTTTTTTACCTTCTGTAAAAAATGGAATTTTATTACCAGTTTTGTATGTAAGAACTGGCATTGGAAATATTATTATCATTATTAATGATAATGATCTTTGATAATTATTATTATCATCTATCAGGAAATGGGGTTAACGTTGAGTGAACAATGCTCTATATTTATCTGATTATTCAACAGCTACTTCAGATGGGATCTGAAGTGTTAAAAAACTAAATAATAATGATATTTTCTTATTTAATATTTAACTCATTGTAGCATGTCAAAAACAGAATTTGTAGTGATGATAAGGAGAAATATATCCTTTATGTTATGCGACAAGCTCTCGAAGAGTATATTTTTCATCCCCAATTTATCTGTGTCGTTGTCGCTCCATGCTTCAAAACCAGCATACTTCGCTTTAATTGAGTCACAGATAAATTATGGTTTACTTTAACGGGGCTAGTCTTCCCAGCAATGAGGGTTTTTGGAATTCGAAGGAAGTGTATTCGATTATTAGCAAATCTAGACTATCGCTCCTGCTGCGGAAATGCATTTCCACATCTAGAAATCTTGATTTAACCTTGCCTTCATATTCCAGATGCCTACTTTATATAATAATAATAATAGTAAAACTAATAATAATATTTATTAATCCTTTAAGACATTTGACAATTGTAAAGGATAAGCGAATTCAAGAAGAGTGTGAATACAACAGCTATGCAAGTTATATTAATGCACCATCCATCATAAACTCTTGAACGCCATAATAACCATTGGATAGTAACACTTTTTTTGACACATCTTTTTAGTGATTTCAGGTTAAGATGACGGAGCCTCACAAATAAATAGTTGTATAATTACTGATACGAATATATAGAGCCTGTTGAAATTTAGCAGTTATCTGACTAGGGAGAGCCGGTAAGTCGCTATTTCTCTTTGGATAGTTATGAACGTCACTACGAGTTTTAAATAAATTGATGTTCTCCTTTATTTACAGAACACAGTTTAATATATATATATATATATATATATATATATATATATATATATATATATATATATATATATATATATATATATATATATATATGGTAAAGTCAAAATTTTATGTCTAATAAAATATTGTATACAAGATTCCCTTAGAGCTAAATTCAACATAGTGCGGATAATTCTTGTTTGACATGAAAAAAATTCAAAACTGTTAGTGGAGTTCCCCCAGAGAATAATATTATAAGACATGTGACAATAAACATAGCTATAGTAGACAGTGAACAAAAGTTATGCGCAAAAAAGGCATATCTCGATTTTTTGAGTATTTTCCTCAGATAATCAACATGGTCAGACCAGCGCAGTTCTGGCCAACATATATTCCTGAAAATTTAACAAAATTGGCAGAAGTATAGTTCATTCCACTATAATTGAATCGCATATTGGCAATATTATTCCGAAAGGAAAAATGAAACCTACTTGGTATTAGCAACATGTTATAGAAGCTTTTTATTATTTCTCTTGTCTTGGTGATAAGCACGTCAGCTAACAGAGTCAGTAATTTAGAATTAATGAGGTGAAGTGAGTGGTTCGGAAAAATCACTAAAAATAATAGCCCCAGAACGGAGCCCTGAGGCACACCAGAATACAAATGATGTATCTCAGAGATGACGCCATCAACACTGTCTTTCATCCACCAGTCAGCAAGATAATCGCAGGTTCCCTCCAAAATGACACCCCTGAATCCCAAGTTGTAAACTTTACACCTTTGCGAAACCGAAGTCAATAGTATCAAAAGTACGGAATAAGTCGAAGAAAATGCACATTACATACTTTCGCTCATCCAGATTTGTGCAAACAATCTCAACCAGACCACTGGCAGCGGACTGGGTAGACTTACCCAAACCCTAAACTGGATAGATTTACCCTTTATTATTTTCATGAACTGAAAATAATATCGATGTGAAAATAAAATTTTTCCATATATGACATGACGAATAAACAATATCCACGTGACTGTGAAAAGCACAAAATAGTCAGAATTTCTGTTGTTTAAAATTTTATAACAGGTTATTTCTTCATGTGAGGAAAGCTGTCAGAGCCAAATTTATGACATATTGAAGTATTTGTATTGCGAGAGGGCTATCACTGATGTGAATGATTTTTAGCAGATTCTGTACTGGATATCCAATTGCCTATTTTATTTCGACTTTTATTCTATGTTTCTTCTTATTTCAACTCCTTTTGCATATATGCTAGAAATTCAACAATTTGAATTGCATCAATGAATATCATCTAACTACGAGTGTGGAGTGAAAAGTTTTCAGCCTGACCAAGAGAATGCGCCATTACGTCTACTTATGGAGCGGCGTCATACAGTACCATTCCTACTAAGCTTCCATGTAAAGTTTCAGCCTAATAAGTACGTTAGTTTGCGTTTGAGAGCACATTGCCGGAGTCGCTTCCGTTGTTTTCGTGAAAATGGAAAAATTGGAGAAACTTGCTGTCATCAAATACTTATATTTGAATGTTTTCACACAAAAACAAATAGAAGAAGAGATGGATTCACCACTAGGAGACTCCTCCCCATCATATTCAACTATTATGCAGTGGGTCAACCCATTCTGAACTCAAAATGGGTTGTGTAAGCACCTCAGAGAAGCCTCGCTCAGGAAAGGCCCTTTGAGGCCACAAATTCAGAGATGATTGAGCAAATTCATCAAATAGTATTCGAAAACCGCAGATTGAAAGTGCATGATATAGCTGATACCTGTAGGATATCAGTTGAACGTGTGCGAAATATTTTGCACAACTATTTGACCATTAGAAAAGCTGTATGCAAGAGGGTGCCGTATTGGCTAACGCTTAACCTAAATAGGATTCGAAAAAACATTTCTACCAAAAATTTGGCTATGCATAGGCGTAATCCAAACGAATTTTTGTTTCGATTGATAACCTTTGATGAGACTTGGGTTCACCACTACACTCCTGAAAATGAAGAGCAGTCAAAACAGTGGGTTGGAGAGGAGAAGTAACAGTTTTTTGGGATGCGAGAAGAATTATTTACATTGCTTATCTTGAAAAGGATAAGACTATCACTGGTCAATACTACACAGGCTTATTGGAACACTTGAAGGACGAGGTGCCAATTAAACGACCCCATTGTTCGAAGAAAGAAATTTCGATTCATCACGATAACGCATCTGCGCATTCGTCGATTATTGCCATGTGCAAATCCACGAATTGAAGTTTGAATTGGTGCCGCATCCTCCCTACTCTCCAGATTTAGCCCCCAGCGACTATCACCTGCTTCCTAACCTCAAAAAATGGCGGTAAAAACTGGTATTAGTAAATTAGAACACCGTTATGAGAAATGTATCAATGTTGATGGAGATTATGTTGAAAAATAGAGCAAAAAAAATTTAAAACGCCGTTTTTTTCTTGGTCAGGTCGGAAACTTTTCACCCCACCATCGTATCTATCTATGTCGATCATATCGGACAGTTGTTTTTGAAATTCCACTTTAATTCTTCGCATAATGGAAAATTCTGAGGGCAACTTCTCCGGGTTTTCAGTCTGAAAATGGAATTAATATACACGTTGAATCATAGGGATTTCAGAACACTTACCTGAGGAAAACTTTCATTTTCAAAAATTTTCGGATCATTTTCTCTTATGTCTTTAAAGGTTTTGAAAAGAATTCTGGGGACATTTTGCATAATGAAATACTGATTTGTGAAGGATGAATATATTATTTTTCAGTGGTTTGATCACGCGAATGAAAAATTTTACAGAAAAGTAAGCAGTTTCGAGTATTTTTAAAAACAGAATATATTCAAACCATCAATTTAATCGGAAATTCACAACTTCGCACCACAAAATGAATTCAATACATCTATTAAAATATAAAATAGACAAAACAATGAAAACAAAACATTTCTATCGATTGAATTATAATGACGAGGATGGAAATTAAGATAATGAAAATTTCATGAACTGAAATACGAATGGTCAACATGATCTATCTAATCGAGAAATAAATTATAGATGCAGATGAAAATTTAGTGATATGTATAAATGACAATGTCCGCTAACTCATTTTTGTGTAAACGCAAAATAATATTTGTAGATAATGACAGGATATTTGGGCCCAATAAGCACTGACATGCGAAAGTAATAAGTCAGTAAAATATAATCAAGTAACATTATAACTACATTACAGTAAAATTAGATATAAATCAAGATTTTAATATGTTATTCGTCGATATCGGTGCATAACTATCTAGTATCGTGTATGTATATTTATGCAAATTACTATTGGTTCTATACACCATCTGTCATGAACCTGGCCCATTGAGAATGTTGTAGAAAGTTTTATCTACTCTCTTCTTTATTTTCCAATATTGTCGAATTAAGAGCAAATTATATGAAGTTGATTGAATGTTCGCTGAGCACTTGGTGGAACATTGTTTAATATATCAAATAAAAAATATAAATAAATATAAATACAAAAAAATAAAAACAATTGTCCAGTATTTATTATGCTTTTTGTGAAACTAAGCCAAGTGTTTTCATTTAACATATGCAAATTATATTTACGTACCCATATAAACTTGAATGTATTAAATAATAAGTATTTTTTTCAATGAATTATTACTATGAAATCAATAATTAAAATGTGAAAATTGTCGAATTTCACTGTAAATTTCATTTTCATCATTATCAAATATTACTTCATGTAAAATAATTATGATCTTAAGTCTACAATATGATTAGGCATATTTCTCATTTATATTTATCGATTTATTGATAAAATTGATTCTCATGGTACGATATTTCGAAATCTAAATGAAAAGCTTCGGTCAACTCGTTTCATGAATTCTTCTTTGTTTCCCATCATTTTGATTTAGAGAGACCGGTTAAATTGTAGTTGATTACTACAAATTTAGTAACTAAAAGTAACTGAAAATAGTTAAATTAGCAGCAGGTACTCATCGAAACAATTCAATATTTGCACTGTATTCATTGTTTTTTGAAACTGCTATTAAGAAGTGAAACTCTATTATGCACACATAAAGCATTCAGTATTTTGCTTTCATAAGTTCATTATGTATCGTCTCTGTGGCGTATTGGAAGAATGACGGGCTCTCACTAGAGATATCTGAGTTCGAATCTCGGATGACACATGGTGTATGTGGATGAGTTTCAACGGTTATATATGACATATGTAATGAGATGACGAAACAAAAAATAAATAAAAAAAAGTTCTTTATATTAAATGAATTCTACTGTTTCAAATGTCAACATCAAGTTTCATTCCAAAAAATTGTAAAGCATTAGATGGAATGCTTTTCGATTGCCATTCCTCGTGAACAATTGATTCTATTAATGTACTCTTGGAAAAGCCTAGTATATGTTTCCAAGGACCTAAACCAAAAATAGCATTTCCTCCAATGATTTCATCTTATTACCTCCATAATGTTTATTAACTTATACTTGGGTAACATTGTTAGTAAATGAGAAATTTCGATTGTATTTCAAAGTATTTTTGTATAAATAGTTATTTTTTCACTCTGTTTATAAATAGTACGAATAGTATAAATAGTATCAATATAATAAATAATATAGATATTATAAAGAGTATAAATAGTATGAATAGTATAAATAATATGAATAGTAGAAATAGTATGAATAGCATAAATAGTATGAATAGAGTTGACTGAGTGTTCGCTGATCTCTTGGTGAAACTTTGTTTAATATATTGAATAAAAAACACTTGGCTATGTTTCACAAAATTTATAATGAATTGATACTTGTCAATTGTTTCAGGGTGTTACCTCATTTTTCAAATGGGTTGTTTAGTCTTACTTTTGAAAATGGTGTAACACCCCGAAACAATTGTCGAATATTTATTCATTATAAATTTTTTGAAACTCTAGCCAAGTGTTAAGCTATTGCATATTAAGCTATTACATATTGCGTAGCTTTTTTCGCGGGCTTTCAGCGAGGCGACCGAATCACGAAATTCCATAACGAAAATGAAACCTAACATCCCCCACTCCGCCTACCATGTAGCTCGGCCGAGCGTTCGCTTAACGTGTATGTATGGTACGGTACGACTTTACAGGCGCTAATTTGTTGGAGATATTTGTGCGTGATAATGCAAACTTAGAAATGGCCTACACATAGTCATGGTAGCAATTTACATTTTTTCGAATCTAAAATTGCATTTTACTGGAGTACATTGAAGAAGGATCGAAAATACTTGGTACAAACGGTAATAAATTTCCACTTATCTTGGCTGGCGATATCAACATCAACTTTGCTGATAAAAAATCAGAGCCTTCGACAACTTTTATTTCGTAAAAATTGCATTTGAAAATGAATAATGATCCACAAGAATCCACAGCAAAATATAGGACCACCATCAACGCGTTATTTTCCAGATATTTCTAGGATATCAAGTCTCAAACTTATGTTTCTTATTTCAGTTACCATAAACCTATAGTTTCAACGATAACAGTTCCAGAATAACCTACATATATTGTAAGGTAATAAAAATCTTTTAAACAATATTAACTTCTCATTTATCCATTAAAAGAAATTAATTTGTTTTCTTATCGGTCACCACGCTCAAAAAGTGTAACTTAAATTGTTTACACAGAGAAAACTTGAATTGATATCAAAGAAACAAAAATGCATAAATAAAAAATAAATAACTAATTATAATTGCATATGTTGATACAAAATGCTATTCACTAGCTTTACCCAGCTTTACCGCGACAGTACCCGAGTGCCACACACTCGGGTAATATTTTTTAAATTAATATATTGTATGAATAGTATAAATAGCATGAATATTATTGACTGTATGAATCGAAAATTTTTTGAATTCTACAGAGATTATTATTATTTTTCGGCTGTTTTTTTTATTTGTGTATATTATCTTTAATATCCTCAATATCAAGACGGTAATCTATAAACATACTCAAACATCCATGTCTAGTCCGATATTCTCACACAGATCTGACTAGTGAAGGACCTTCACTCCCAGCACTAGGCTATGGAGATGACCAAAAAATTATTTGGTTTACTCGCGAATGAATTCTATTGCCGGTCCCCGTGGCTTAGTCGGGAAAAGACCCAACTATGGTGCGGTAGGATTCGGTTTCGAGCCCCGGTGAAGGTATGGAAATATGTGCTCGTCTATAATTTGAGTAGTTTAATGATGGTAATTGTTGGGTAATGTGTACTGATTAGGCTATTGGCCATTTGGAAACGGCATTAAACGGCAGGTCCATCGAATAAAAGAACATTCAATTCATCGTCAAAAGTTAAATTAACATAACTCTATTGATAACTGATGGGCACCACAAGTGATCGTCCATTTTTCTGTCTACTTCTTCAGATACTAATCCACTTACCAATGCGAATATAAAAATGAATAATGAGTTTTCAATAGGAGTCAGATCAGTGTGTAAGGGAAGTTTGGTGGACAATGAAGTATTTGTTGGGACGGAAAAAAAACATACCCAATTATTGCGTCTTGATACCCGGAAATTGTTTTGCATCATATGATATATGGCTCAAATTAGTGTTTATATTGATGTCGGCTTCCATACAAATGTGAAAATGCTGATTTTCAGCTGGGTTTGAAGATGTAATCGCTGCAAAATCATCTTCTGTCATCTTTTGTGAGTGGAGAATTTTCAGACTTTGTTTGTAGTTAATACTTATGTTTATGTTTACTTAATCTTCGTTTAATACTTAATTGGACAGTAGAGGAATGGTACTAGCAAATAATGACACCAAGTTCAGTATACACATCTATAAGAAAAGCTTTTGGAACATTCAGCTATGTCATGTGATCACTGATCTTGATGGTAGGCATGGAATCATTAGTTTGGTTGAATTTATAGGAGCTACAAGATCCAAGGAAATTAACATAAAAGAGAATATTCAGTTTGGTGATCCTAAAAATTGTATTTCTGATTTCTGTTCGAATCCCCGAAGTATTCAAACTGAATTTTTTCGAATATCTTTTCTCAATTTTTTCTTCAATTAAAGGTTAAGATTTGTTTACCTTCATGATGGCGGTTTCTTTAATGTCAATATTTTGTAGCTTTCATTATTATCATAAACTTTTTAATACTTGTTTGTATTCAATTTAAGACGTATAACTGAAATACTGTCCAAAAACTGTCAAAAAATCTATAAAACTTTTATAATTCTCTAAAACTATAAATCCTTAAAAAAAAATAAATTTTTGTAAAAAATACATATTGATAACTGCTATTTTTTCTTTTCCTCACAATGCTCCGATTCCCATTTTCATGAATGTTATCTTTTTATCAGGCAGCAGAAAAAATCACAGATGTTTTCCGCGTGATTGTTAGTAGTACTGCGTTGTTGACACATCTCCTTCTTCTTCTTAAACAGCCTTCTCTCTTTAGATGTTGTAGATATTATTTTGTTCTGCGTGTCTAGTTATTCAACAAAAATGCTCTTCCTGAAGCTATTGGATGGTGTTATTATATAAAGAAACTGTATATAACGGGTGATTGTTTAAGAGTTAAGTTTTTCAGGTTGGCGGCACTGGTTGGTAATGGCATCCGAACGTAATCTGTCAAAGTGAATAGTTTTCAGTATACTCTGCCATTAGCATGGAGAGACTTCAAAATTCGTGCTCTGTGAAAAATGTGTATCGTTTGTTACCACCATATTCGACCTGGTGAATCAACAATTTGTGCTGTTATCAGCAAATTTCGCACCAAGTTTACTTCGTTGGACATTAAACCATTGTCTTGCATGCGTACAGTTCGTACTGAAGAGAATATTGCAGCCGTAGCGTTCAGTGTTAATGAAGATCGTGAGATATCCATTCGTCGCCGTTCTTAACAATTGGGCATGTGTCAAATTGTACTTTCTGAATGGAACATTTGATACGGAGCCGTAGACAACATTCACATGAAGTTATCTTCAAAATGTGAATGGCAAAGGCCAAGTTATCAATTTCAATAAAAATTTAGAATATATGATTCAAATTGAGTGTTTTATTCGATTTTAAAAAAACTACGTTCAAAAAATCACCCTATAGTTTCAAGTGTTCTCCGAATGGAAACCATTATGTTATCGATCACGACATATTTTGCTATAAATACTCGGCATCTTCGAAGACTGATTTTCTTATATATTTCTGATGAAAATGGGTAACAAGTTACGTTTTCTCGTATCTCCTCTTCAGTTCGAACAAAACCAAGATTTCAATAAACCAACCTGAAAGCCTTATCAATAGAATGAAGATATAAAACATAATACCAATTGATACGAATGAAATGTACAACAGTCAACTATCATTCAGGTACGATTCGGAATATAGTCTTCAATTTATATTTAAAGCTAACTCGTCCACTTATAAATTATGTGTCTTTTATCTTTATGCGTGTAAAAACGCATGAAAGTAATGTTTAGGCCTAATGATAGTTTCGCATGAATGCTTATTTCATAAAAAAACTTCTTTTATTACTTCAATTAATTTTAATTTATATTGACAAGTGTTATCCGAACGAACGACATTTCTATCAACATTCCTTTTTATTTCATAATTTCAATGTTGAAATCAAGATTTGCCTAGAATAGTTTGAAAGATTAGGAATAATTTATTCCGAGCAGAATACTTTCAATTCGCATTTTGATTTTACTAAGGATGGCATATATGAATGAGTTTGAGCTACACACAACTAGAACAAGAACAACAGTTCCTGGCAATAAATCAAAAACGGTAGAGTGTATCAATTGTTATTTTAGCAACACCATAAAGTTCTACATGTTATTAGTTGGAATAAAAATTAGATGTCGCCATCTTACTGAGAAGTATGTAGGTTCCTGTGAATGTTATTTTCTGTCCATAGTGCACAAGATATTCCTCTTTTTTTTCTTCTTTTTTAACATGTGGATGTTTCAAAATATGCAATCTGAAAATACAACGGCCAAAACTTGGAGAGCAGTGTATATTTCTGAAATTTCTGATCAGATGATGTTAATTGGTACTGGCGTAATGGCATTTTACATTTATTTGAATATACCTTACAGAGTTGAAGAATTGAATTTGGTTTGTCATCTGTTTGATGCCAAAAGATTTTTTGGTTTAAATACTATTATATGTGCACGGTGTGCGAAAAAAGTGACGGTATACATGAAGCGTTGCGAATATGGAATATTGGTGGTTCTGTCGATTGCAATCGGCTGTGAACTTTACTGCTACAAATTCAAATCAATCACCGAAACTTTGATTTTACCTATTTCATTTGCACAGCAGTATGGTGTGTTAATGCAGATAAACCTTAAAATAATCTTGGTTCAAGGAATTTATAAATCTATGCGAAAATCGCTCATGGCTACTATGAATGAGAAGATTTCGAGAAATATATCCCTAACAAGTATGAAAAATCAAAAAAAGGAGTATTTTCCTAGTTTGAAAACAAAACTCGGACTTACAATACATCTCTACGTTGAATTGAAGAAATGGAGTGACTTAATTTCTAAATTCTTAAGTATGAGTAATGTTATATGGATATCTATTCTGTCCCTTCAGTTGATCATCCAATTTTACATTGGCATTGCATATGACTTATTCCAATCAGAAGACGACCAGAGATTATTTTTGGCCTTCATCATCAGGACAGCGTCTTCGTTTTATTTTGGCTTTTCATTTTTGAAAAATGTCGAAGGTTTGATTAGGCAGGTGAGAATTAATTTAGGTTTTAGGTATCATTTTTCATGACTGAAATTCAAATATTTTGCGCAATACCGAAATTATCTTAAACATCTTTTAATTTGTATGGTCAGATTCTTTGTCCAGATAATTGAAAGTATTATCACTTTACTAGAATCGCATTTTTTCCGTCTGATTTTAAAACTTGGAAGAATGGAAAGAATGTTCTATAAACTGTTTTTCACGTGAGCCTAGACTGCTGGTTTTGTTATTCAATTATCTCTTGTCTGATACCAATTTTCATTTGTTATCGATGGAGTTAACTGAATTGACTTAGTGAAAGTGATCAAAAAAATTAATTAAACCTAAATAAATTGAAAATAGCCGTGAATACACTGCGGTGAGCAAGCCAAGGGTGTTCAAAAATAAAAAATATTTCATAAAAAATAGGTCTCATTTAGGCGAAAGTCGAACGCTGAGAGATTCTTAGACTAATGTAGGTATCTCGTTTCGAAGCTTAATTTGAAATTAAATTTCTGTCTTATTCAAACTATATAGTAGGTATGTCATTTCATTATCGTGAATCATCTTTACCTATCTTATACAAAATCTCAATCTAGCATATATTATATAGGGTTTTTTTCAGAGTGAGGATATTCTGAGATACATCTATAAATTTCCAATCAGTAAACTCAATGATGAAGAAATGACCAAGGTGAGATTAACATCAGAATCTATCACTGCTAAGTAGTTGTATACCAATCGCTCACTGATTTTTTGTGATATGATGCGTAATATTTTAGAATAGGGCACTCAGTCATCTGATGTTACACAAAAATGAGCTACTTTGTGTACAGTAGCACAATAAACTATATGGTATCCCAATTTTGCATGAAACACTTGTTTCAAGAATAATACTTCTTTGTTGCAAGGAACAGAAAGAAATAGACATTAAAATATGCATCACGTTTCACATCGATTGGAGCATTCTCTGTTCTGACATTATTTTGATACTCAAAGATTTCTCACTACAGCAGGGAAATCTAACCAAGGGCAAAAACCCTATAGTCAGAAAGGAAAGGAGAAAAGAAACTCCTAATAAAAGAACTTAATAATAGGACTCACGAGTAAGAAGCATGGATAAGAAAACTTATGTAATAATTGTAAATATGGGTAGAGAAATACCACGAGGGAATCACCTATGCATTCTCTGTGGACATGGATGCTTCAGAGTCTATCCTAAATTCCCCGCTGGCACAGAGATAGAAGGAGAGACGACGTAGATAATTCCGGGATCTCTGCTCCACAAAGTTTAATTCCATGCGACGCCTTGGTCAGCAAAAACATGGAATATTATAGCAAATATAAAGTCCAACAAAGAATGTGAAACATGAATGAAGAGTAAGACAGACTTCATAATGTAGAGTAATGTGAAATAAATCTTGGTGATATGTAGAATCATGTAGCAATATATGTATAATCATTGCAACGTGATTCTTTTGCAATTGAAGGAAAGGTTTCGCAGTTGGCGCAACCCAAATACGTTTTCTCAACCAGGAAAACCTGGTTTTCATCAACCAGGTTCAGAAAATATATTATTGGAGAAACGCTTCTCTTGTAAATAAACTAATTCTGTGATATTGAACTATGTCTTGATATTGCGATACATTTTGAATGTTGAACTAAATATTATACAAGGATTAGTTGACCTCAATAAATTGAAACCTAAAATGAAGCTATAACAGAGTAGGCATTATTCTAGCAATAAAAACCATATATTGTGCTAGAAATTCAGTGAAGATCGATGTGGATGTAAATAAAAAAATTCAGTAATTTTTTTTTAGGTAGAGGCGCTATTTCACACTGTGATTTCTCATAGGCCTGTGATAACTGTGAGCAATTTATTCAATATCCATGCAGGATTGATACCACCAGTGAGTGATATTAACAAAAATTTAACGTAAAATCATAATTTTATTTCAGATTTGTGGAGTAATCATAACTTATGTCCTGGTTGCCTTGCAATTTAGACCTGTTTGGATACAAAAATAGCTAATGTGTACGTGGACATAATTGAATGATTGTGAGGTTTTGTAAACTTACACTTCAATAAATTCATATAATCACTTATTATCAGAATTATTCAATATGTAAATATAACACCTGCAGAGAAGAGTGCTTTAGTGAAAGTTTTTAGCATTAACAGGCTTTTTTAATATGAAAAAGTTTATTTTTGTTGACGTTTCGTTGTTATATTACAACTTTGTCAAAACTAATGAATAATTGAATTTATGAGTTGCTATGGATATCAAATATCAAATTTAATTTTTAGAAAATTCAAATTAGTTTTGTTTTTTTGTATATTCACTTATTGATTTTCATTAAAACTTTCAAAATAAATACCTCAAACAGGCAATAAATCAATTTCAATATATATATATATATATATATATATATATATATATATATATATATATATATATATATATATATATATATATAACTATATGAATATATAGTTTCAAGATTCCCCTCAGTTTGGTATAGGACCTATGTTTGTTTTAAAGTCATCGATTCTTGATTGATAGATTAAATATGGACTGATGATTCATAATAATGATGAAACAATTGTATCCTATTATCATTCAACAAGATCGATGAATTTTTCGAAACGCTCTTAATATTCAGTCTTGAAAGTGATGGGTTTTTAGTTCTCGTTGACAACATTTGTGACCTGTGAGTCTTGACAGCTTTTGCCCGCCTGAGAGTTTCATTTGAAATATTTCGATATTTCGAATTAAGAGTCTCAGTATTTGTTGTCATGAGTAGAAACTATATATATAGAGGAGCCTATATATATATATATATATATATATATAAACAATATATATATATATATATATTCATAAAGTGATATTCTCGTTGACAACATTTGTGTAGACAGCTATATAAATATTTCGATATTTCGATTAGATCTCAGTATTTGCTATATATATATAGTAATATATATATATATATAATTATATAATTTATAGCAATATATATATTGAAGTAATATAGTAATTTTATCTAGTAATTACATAATTTTAGTAAGTATATCCGTTATAGTTGCTATGTGAAACATGAACAATATCTTCATTATAATTTCAGGGATAAATATTAGAGAAGAATGAAATCGATGCTTACATTTATTGGAAGCGTAAGACAGTTAACTGTTTTGTACTGCAAGGTAATCATCAGTTACGCCACGTCCAAGAAATTTAAGGTAACGACTTCAATCCTCACTGACCCAGCTATCGATCATGAGGCAGAAATATACCGTTAAGTCGTATATATATATATATATATATATATATTTTTATATATATATTTTATATAATATTTTCAGCAATAACAGGCTCATATTATATATATATATATATATATATATATATATATAAATATTTTTTTTTTCAATGTGCTATAATGTTTTTATATGAATAATTTGTCAAAAAATTATCGAAAGAATGTTATAGTATGCTTTCAATATTGAATAATTTTAATATAGCACAATATATGAGCACGAGAACTACAGAATTCTCTTTCTTGTAGTAGATTTTATATGTATATATATATATATATATATATATATATATATATATATATATATATATATATATATATATATATATATATATATATGTTACCGTAAATGTACACTCTTACCGTAAAATTTGTACATTTCCCAAAAAGTTAGGTATATGTGAACTGAATATAATGGACATGTACATGCCCATTATTGAATTCACCAGCACCAGAAAGCAGAACGCTTATAGTGCCATTATTTCTTTGAAACCAATGGACCCATTTTCTTATTGTTCTGAGATGAAAATTACCAAGCAACGAATTCGTCTCAATTCCATCAAAAGAAATCAATAGACAACGTTTTTCTTGGTGGAAATTCAGCCTGTACTGATTTTCACAGAAAACATACGTTATCATATGAAATAAAATTTATGTTGACGGTCAGTTTTGTTTGATGAACCTTCTTTTTTGACTGTGTTTTAATGGAATCATAATGATACACAGGTAATGGTCTATTCCATTATCCTAGTGTAAACAGTGTAAAAGCTAAGCAGTACAAAATTTTCGGTTGATTCAAATTGAAAATGTTTTCAGGTCAATCTAAAAAAAATAAACTCAACATTCCCTACAGTTTTAGGTCAATGAATCGAAATTTGGACAAAATAGAATGCTTGAACTGTTATATTGACGGTGTAATGAAAGTGTTCTACCTACTTCTTGGTATAAAAGGACGTTGCAGCCATGAAACAAATGGATTTACTGGAACTGCTGAATTTTACCTGATGCCTGTAGTGTACAGGATTGGTTTAGTTTTCATTTCATTTTATAACATGTTGGTGATTTTCTCGTGAAACATAACATTGCTGCATCAAAACATATTAAAGGGGTATATGTTGAACTATGTATGGATCATATGGTTGTAATTGGTACTGCAATTTTGATTCTACTGGTTTTTCTTCGAGTACATTGCAAAATTCAACAGCTCAATATTATTGCTAGAATATTGGAAAAATGTGAATATTATGATATGAAAACAGTGATTTGTGCACAATGCGAGAAAACTATTTCAATGTTTAAAATATTTTGCGATTATGGTATGATAATAGCTTTTGTGCTATGTTTTGGCTTGGTTATTGTTTGCTCGCCATACGATGACATGATAGAAATTATATTTCTACCCCTATCATTATCATTGAATTTTTATTTCATAATGAAGGAAAATTTTAATGCCAATTTGGTAAACAGAATATACAGGAGTTCAAGGATATCATTCATAAGAAGCATGAATTATGAAAAATGGAGAAAAGTTTACATAACCGATAGGCTTCAACTATTACCCATGCCATTAGAACAAAAAATTGACAGATTATGCAGCCTGTATAAAGAGCTACAATTATACGCTAAAATGAATTCGAAATTTTTCAGCCTCATTGCACCTTTATGGTTTCTCATCTCTATAATGCAGCTGGTTGGTGATATTTACGCTATTGTAAAATTCGAATTATTCAGATCGAAATTTTTTATTTCATTATCTACAAGAACGCTAACCGTTTATTTCATTCTCAGCGTGTTTTTGAGAACCATCGATGATTTGGCCCAGCAGGTGAGTAGAAACAGATTGAAGAGGGATAAGAAAATTAATTAAATTCTTTTATTTTTAAATCAACGGAATCAGCAGACGAAATTGAAAATTGTTTCAAATGCGTCTTACTATGTGTACAAAATTACAAAAAATGTGTGTTACCGACTAAAAAACTCATAATAAGAATTTAGACTTAAAAATAATTGATAATAACAAATCTTACATTTCACGTGCACGAAATTTATTAGCAAGGTAGGTAATTCCTGCAAAGTCCAGCAAATTTTCTACTTCAAAGTGTGATTTATAGATTTGAAATATAAAACCTCATTATTTTATGTTTGAGTGCTCTTGGAAAAACGCCTCTCTAGCTTTTCAATAGGTTATCAATTTGATGCTCCTGGCTCAAATAATATGAATACTCTGGAGGAGCGGTACTGTACTAGTGTATAAAAAACCTTTTGACATAGTTTCTGAAGACTTTCTAAAAGTTTCCAACCTTTTTTTTAGTCTTAAACGTTTAGTATAAAACGTTTTTGCCTCTAAAAATCGGTTGTTCCGCATATATGAAGAATATAATCACTCAACAAAGATTTTTTTTTTTCAGAAGGACAGAATTCGAAGTTTCATCTACAAGTTTCCAATTAGTAAACTGGATGAAATTCAAATGCAAAAGGTAATAATCCACTTGGATGAACTATTGAACAATTCAAATCCTAATGAGTTTGAACAATATAGAAACAAAATAACCTTTATGTTCGTTTGGTACATCCATACGAAGTATCAATTGTTCTTCTTATAATGGAGCGAATATATTGAAAGTAATGAACCTTTGAGACATGAAAATATTCAAACCCAACAAAAACATAAACAACCTTCTCTGATGCAAAAAAAAATGAAGAACGAAAATTTTAAAACTTTCAGGGTTTTTTTATTTGTTAAGCCAAGATTTACACATATATTAAAAAGAATACTGCATGACGCACGTTTCGATGAGATTCACCTTTTTCAAATGCTACGTGCAGACTAATGACATTTCTCGAATACATACAATAGATAAACTTAAATTATGAATACAGAGAAAACAGGTTGATAACAGGTGGAAGGGATCAATTCATATTGAACTACTATATAGGAAAATAAGTAATTTTGAAAAGATTGAGAAGGGGGCTTGAGGTATGATAGATTTGGCTGTTCGAAAGATTGCCAGAATATTTGTATTTATTGATTTTAAGTGATTCTAACAAATTAAGCTTCATTCCCTTATTTGCTCTATTCAAAATTTCAAAATCAGAATTGAATATATGATTTTCATTAATCAAATGATTTGCACAATATGATTCGGTCTTCTGATTATCAAAGCTACGTTTATGTTCAGAAATTCTTATTTGAAAACTTCTAAACGTTCTACCAATATAAAACTTATCACAACTACCACAGTTCATTTTATATAAAATGAGAGGTAATAATAAAAACTTGTCTAAAAATGACTGACTGAACAATTATTTATTCGACTAGTTTCGCCTTTTACAGCATTATCAAGAATGCTGTAAAAGGCGAAACTAGTCGAATAAAGAATTGTTCAGTCAGTGATTTTTAGACAAGTTTTTATTATTACCTCTCATTCAAATATGAACTATCACAGAGTAGATTCATCGTCCATTGAATTCATTTTATATACTCCTGATTTTTTATTTTTATTGACCTTAGATTTGTTATTTTTGATATGTTACAGTGCGGTAAGCAATGTTGATGTTATACTTAAAAAGAAGAGATTTGAGTTTTTCACTGGAATTACCGAGGTATGTAAGACTGTTATAGTTGATATTGTTTACAATACAATACAATATAATCAGAAGACAGATTCACATTATGCAAATCATTGGATTAATGAAAATTATATATTCAATTCTGATTTTGAAATTTTGAATACCGCAAATAAGGAAAGGAAGCTTAATTTGTTAGAATCACTTCAAATTAATAAATAAAAATATTCTGGCAACCTTTTGAACAGCCAAATCGATCATACCTCAAGCCCCCTTCTCAATCTTCTCAAAATTACTTAGTTTCCTATATAGTAGTTCAGTATGAATTGATCCCTTCCACCTGTTATCTACCTGTTTTCTCTGTATTCATAATTTAAGTTTACCTATTGTAAGTATTCGAGAAATGTCATAATCATCAGTCTGCACATAGCATTTGAAAAGGGTGAATCTCATCGAAACGTGCGTCAACGTTCTTCATTCTTTTTAATATATGTGTAAATCTTGGCTTAACAATTGTGTCATTATGTTTATCGATTTACATCAAGTATCGGCCTCATCAATTTACTTTCTTATTTCATAATGATTCAGTCATTGGACATCTCTTTTGGCTACTAATATTTTATCAAGAGGTGTTTAGCAAGCCTTGTATGAGACCGATATGTGAGAAATCAATTGAGTATATACTTTAATAACAAATACGTTTGATAAATGAATAGCATGTCCAATAATAATTTGAGATTCTAAAATGAATAATAAAAAACAACAGAAATAATACAGGTACAGAAATATTGAAGTAAACTCATGTCTAAAATATCATCTAAGAAGAGGACACAAAGTTACTCTTACTATCTTCATGATCATAACGCTCCTTTTTTATTTTTGTCCACGTCCAGTAGCTCGGCTTCGTTGTCAAGTTATATGAAGCATATAGCTAATTGAACAATATTTAGAATTTTCTCATAATTTTAATTCAAATACGCATGACGGCGTTTCGAAGTACTACTTCTTTATCGAATGCTGGATTAATACTAATGCTCAGTATTAATTCAGCATTTGATAAAGAAGTAGTACTTCGAAACGTCGTCATGCGTATTTGTATTAAAATTATGAGAAAATTCTGAATATTGTTTCATTATGGATATTAATTTTCTCCAAGTATCAGCTACATCAATCATCAATATAGCTAATTCTTTTTGTTGAAACATGTAGCAATTGTTGAAAGCTTTTCAATTCGCAATGAAGAATGCCCTATAAACTTTTCGTCAAAAATGATATTTAATGATAATAAGTTATTTTCTTTTCACAGGTTGAAATGTTTTGCAACGTGATAAGTAATCATAATCCCATCATAAATATTTCAGATATATATTATTTGCACGGTAGAATGATACCACCGGTGAGTACGAATGAGTTGTAAATTTCTAGTACTGACTTTTTTTCTTCAGATTTCTGGAACAGTACTCACTTATGCTCTGATAGCTCTGCAGTTCAAAACAATATGGGTGGAATAATAATTGAGGAAATTTTTTGAATGGTAGCCTTTCGATATGTTTTTTCATTGTAATGGTACTGTAAGAATAAATTTACTAAACATTAATTATGTCCTGAGCTACAAATTTTGAGTTTTATTGGTGTATATTTGTTATTAACCAATCCAAAAGAAACAAATACGCTGTTATGAAATGAATCACAATTTTTTATGAGTAAAAATAAATTCCAAGCTTTGATTAACTCGATCAGCTATTTGGGAAATTATCGAGCAATTTCAATTCAATGCATCGAAAAATGAATATAAATATTTTCATTCGCTCAGCATATGTTCAGAGTTACTGTAAAAAGTTGAAATAAAAATCTGCAAATCAAATATTGATGACGCTTTTCGTCATTTGAGTATAATCATTCAGTAATTTCAATAAAGATTAATCGATTACAGAATTACCACAATAGATTGCATATTCAAAAAAATATTCTGTAATAATGTATTGACGAATATACCTGAACAAAAATTTGTATCAGTTTTTTTTCTCCTAGAGGGAGTGACAAGATTTACTAAAAAAAATGTACACTGTTAGGACTACTGATAGTCCTAATCTCTTTGTACTCTAAAGCAAAGCATTCACACTCGATTTGTAGTACGACTTAGTAGTACTACTAGTTGGATACTCGACTCGACCCATACGCTCCGACTTGAGATCCGACTAGGAATCCGACTTTAGTCCTGGTCTGATTCCATGACTGTGTGGTGTACAACGCTCACAAGCCGAAAAAAGTATCGGGTGTAGTACACGCAAAACATGATAAGGAAAAGAAAAATGGCAGCATTGTGCGTGTCCAAAAGTGAAGAAAGAGTGCCCTACCTCTTTTACTGTCCCACTTTTACTGGATTTCACTTTTTTGTGCTCCCTGAAAAACATGGAAAGGAGGGAATCGATTTTTATCCGAACGGTTGTTAGGTTTGCGTTGTCCTGAAACTTTAGTAGAACATTTAAGGCCAGCTTACTCCAAACAATTTTGAAAAATAGAATTTTTTTTTCATGAATTGCTACTATATACTCGTAGAAATAGTATAGAGTTAGTCCCGAAGGTCAGCAAGACCAAGGAGCAGGTATAAAAGATTAGGAAGCGCTGCAGTAAATCCGCCCGCTCGAAAGCCTTCGGTCGCGGCAGCTGCTGCATGCTTTCGGGTCGTCTTATTGTTTCGTTCTTTGTTTTATTGTTATTGTCCTGTTATTTTGTTGAACTGCTTTGAGAAATGCAAGAATTCTTCAAAATGATGCTTACGAAGACCAGGAGTTGTGTATGGAGCTGGAATGGATATGTGAGTAAAATTCACTTTTTTTACGATTTTTCACGAAGAAAAACTTCAAACTCTTTTTCTCCGAACCACGTTTTTTCGCATGAATTACACTCTCATTTCAACTATTACACTTATAGATATGACACAAATGGCATTTTACTCTTCAGATGTCTGGCTATGGCCTGAAGCAGAACCAGAAATATTCATTATTATTTAAGAAAGTTATAAACAATTAAAAGTGGAAGAAAGGGTACAAAAATTCAAAAGCCCGCCAGTTTGTTTTTTTTTTCATTGAAAATGTTTCATTCTGCTTGAGGTCAAAGCCAATTCGATACGATACAGAATATGAAACCACGGAATACGTTTTGTTTTTTGCTTTCAGATAATTCTTTTCCAAGAAATGATGTTATTCATCTCCAATTCGGATGAGTTTCAGCAGCCATTTTCAGAACCCCATTATAAAAAGAAAAAAAAATTTTTCAAGTTATTTCATATATGTGCTTTCATATGTAAATAAATTGATTACCCAACATGTTTTGTACTATAAATAAAATATATTGAAAAAAATTACTCTTAAAACCTATTCCAAAAAATTAGTTTTTTGGAGTAAGCTGGCCTTAACAACTCGTGTTGAGCTGCTCTGCTCGCATTGCTATTTACGTACAGAGCACTGCTACTGTCCCATAAACAGACACTCTCTCGATAAATCTCGATGAAATCCGACGTTACTTCACTACTCATTTTAAAACGAAATGGTGTTTATATAAAATGTCGGTTATATCGAAAATTACATGAGGTGTACCACATGGCCCTAGTTTGAAGCCAATTCTCTTCAACTTCTATAAGAATGATGTTCTAGACAACATAACCTCCGAAAATTTGAAGGTTTCTACTGACGACTCTTTTGAATGGGGCAAAAACTTCATTTAAAACTGGAGACTGCAATAGGATACTCAGAGTTGTGGATGGATGCAAATATGATAAAAATAAAAAAAAAATAAAAAAGGTTTATTCCCACTGACAATGTAGTACAATTATATGAAGTACGATTGTATTGAAGTACAATGTAGTACAATTGTATTGATTGGTAATCAATGTGAATGAGACCCAGATCTTGTACATACCACTAAGCGACTGAGCAATATATGACAATAAATTTACGGCGGAATTTTTTTATATAGTAATTTTTTCATATGAAATATTGTGGTTTGGGATGAGTAAGTTTTTATGGTGGTGATCAAATTTCTGTCTATTATTCATTATAAAATGTGTTCAGTTAATGTATTTGAGAAGGAAATAATATATATCAATTTTGGTCTTTCTTAGACATATATTGTACTTGATTCACATCCATCAAAAAATCATTTACCTTTGGAAAATCATATTATCAAGACATAACTGAATGATCTTTCAATATTTGGCCAATTATTATTATATTTCAACAATCATATAGTATTTCGATAATCATTCCCTGGACTTCGAATATTATATTGAGATATTTGGATTAATATAATGATGATTTGAGTTGATGATATTCATCACAATTTGAAATGTTTACCAGCAAAATATGCTCAACGATCGCCATACATCATCAGTGAATTTCATAGTAGATCCAAATTTAACCTATATATGTTTTTTCATGCATTTGGCATGGTTATGATTTAATTGTTCAGGTTCAACTAAATGAAAGATAACTTCTTACAAATTTTTATATAAAGCCTGTCGTACTCTCTATCAGGTAACGTTCTTTTAAATTAATCAAATATACCTGCAGGTAGGACGAGAGCAGAGAAAGGATCAAGAGAAGATACATCAGGATTAGGATACACCACTTGTCATTACCTAATGACAGAAGTGGAGTTAAATTTTCGAAGGAGAAATATTACGTTTTAATTTACTTCGTGATTTATGTTGTGACCAGATTGTTTTTCACATTCATCTTGAAGTGCGTGTATGCTCAAGAATGGTGATCTCATTCTCTTGCACTTCCATAGTAGGTACTTTGATACGTAAGATTTGTAGCTTTCTTTCTTTATTTAATGAATGCTAAAGAAGTGGAGGTATGCATATATATATATATATATATATATATATATATATATATATATATATATATATATATATATATATATATATATATATATATATATATATATATATATATATATATATATATATATATATATATATATATATATATATATATATATATATATATATATATATATATATATATATATATATATATATATATTATTTCGAAAGTTTTTAGCAATAACAGCCTTTTTTTGATATGAAAAACTTTATTTTTTTTGACGTTTCGTTGTTATATTACAACTTTGTCAAAACTTAATTAATAATTAAGTTATAATATAACAATCAAACTTAATTAATAACTTAAGTTGTAATATAACAACGAAACGTCAAGAAAAATAGAGTTTTTCATTCAAAAAAGCCTGTTATTGCTAAAAACTTTCGAAATAAAATATCTTAAACAGGCAATAAATCAATTTCAAGATATATATATATATATATATATATATATATATATATATATATATATATATATATATATATATATATATATATATATATATATATATATATACATTGCCAGTTGAATATGATAAAAAAATATTTTAAATATTTCTATTAAAAAAAGTAGACACAGAGTGTGTCTACTTTTGATTGAAATTTATCTCATGCGTGAGCATCATTCATTCATTGTATAATTTCTCGGCTAGAGACATCTTTGAAGGATAAATAGTCGCCTCACGGGCGAAGTAGTTTTTTCAAATCTCCCAACGCAGACAGTAAAAACACAATAGCCTAAAAATGTGTCGACTTCCTTCAGAGGAGTGTCTGTTTCTTTCTTGTTTTTCCATCTTCAGGTTCGTACAACTTGAACTTTGATACGCCGATATATGCCGACAGTGTCTACTTTTGATTGAAATCTTCTCCCGCGTTGAATATTATTCATAATTATACATATATTTTATATATATATATATATATATATATATATATATATATATATATATATATATATATATATATATATATATATATAACAAAATTAGAAATTAGCCCGCAATTGGAAGCAGCGGTTGAGACTTGAGACGTGTTGGCTCTCCTCTGAAAGGTGTAGCCAAGTTCAATGTGTACAAACCTGGTACTTTAGGGCTTCCGCATGAACTTTCCGGTTTGGGTGATTTGGTTATTGCTTCGCCTGTGTGGGGACTATTTATTCTTTACGAATTTCTAACCGAGAAGTTGAATATCAAATGAAAAAGGGTTTAATGCTGGAGAAAGTACTAACAAAATTTATCCAAAATCGTTACTGATGATTTTGTATTTTTCAGATAATTTCAGGATAACATTGTTATCAATGTAGTTCAATTGAAGGTGTGGATACCAGAAACAAGAAATGACTAAAAATTGCTTGTGTAATGTCCTGAATATCAGCCTGAGATTTGGCAAATTGTTCGGATATTCAGCGATAACTCCAAAACATTCGGCACAATTTTGTGAATTCAGAAAGTCACCGTTGTGGTTCATTTATTCAATTGTTCTAGGCTTGTTAATTTCAATTTCCTTCTTCTTTTTATATGATTTCAATTGTCTATTTCAGAAAAATGAAATACCAGTCCTTCTAAACAATATAACAGATCTCGTGTATGGCATTTATTATATCGAATTAATTATTTATAATTTATTTCGACAATATGATTGGATCTTAGTGTTGAATAGTTTCAATGACATTATTCGAAAGGGAATATTATGTTCATCATCTTTGAAGCTTCAAAAACGCTTCGAAATCGTTTTCATTCTGTTTTTTTCATTGGTTATCATTTCACATACAATTCTTTTGATATACCTTATCAACTCCGATTCATTCAATTACAACCCGAATTTCATTTCAATTCTAGGAAAATTTTTACACAACTTTACTTTTCTTTTTTATCTATATTTGTTTAAATATTTCACGATCATAATTTCTGCATTCAATTGTTTTTATCGGCTGAGTATAAATATTTTGAATTACGAACGCATTTATCCAATGAAACCTATTATGAGTACTAAAAATAAGCAAAATCTATTCAACATTTTCGATTTAACGTGTTGCAAGGGAAATCACATACCGACAATCAATTGCAAGGAACTGTCGACCTCAGAAAAAATTGAATATTTGAGACAATTACACGGAGACCTAGCTGAGCTTGTGATAAAAATTAATTCATGTTTCAACCCCCAACTACTCATTCATACGTCGGTGGAAATTTCGATGTTGGTAATAAATTGGTACGCTGTCATCATCGGAGTTTCATATAATTTCAATAATTCAGATGCCGATGCATTATGGATATTGAATATTGTTTTTGCTATTTTTCACACTTTTGGAATGATGTCATTACTCAGAAATTCACAAGATCTAACAAACATCGTGAGTATTTTTTTGGAATAAAGTTTGAGTAAGTATTGAATTTTTTTTTTTTTTTTTTTTTTTACATGCAATCGGATCAATGTACGTTATACAAGTCAATTGATAAAATTAAAATTAAATTTCAATAATATTTAAAATCAGTGATAACAAATGGACACAATTAACATAATAAAATCAACATCAACTAGGCAATAAACAGAAACAAAACAGTAACAGAATTAAGCCGATATATCATAAAACAACCTATCCGAAACATGTTGAAACACCATCAAGTTTATATGGCTTGTCATGTTGAAAATTAAAACATTAAAAAAAGATTGAATGCCAAGGCATCTCACCATCGAGGAATTCACCCAGTTTATACAGCGTATTCTCAATCAGGATTTTCTTTACGTTCTTAGAGAATGCTGGTGGCGGCATTGATTTAATGTGGTCCGGTAGTTTGTTATAAAGTTTTATGGCTGTATGCTTTATTGGTTGCTGTGCCTTTACAATCCTAGAATATGGGATGGAAATTTTCTTTCTCTCTCTTGTATTAGTATTATTTACTTATTATTTATTAATTCTTATTAATTAGTATTATAGTACTTATTATTGTATAATTCTCTAAATCATAATGATAATGAAAATATTGAAACATAGATTCAAAATACCAAAATTTCGAATATATATTTCACTAGCTGACTGGCGAACTTTGTACGTCCATATGTTCTTCTGGTGCATATGTTCGAAAGTCTTGAAAGTCGTGTACAATTTACTATGTATACTATTTATTCTGAGTGTTTTTACTATTTGCACTGAGTAAAATCAAAGGAGTCACTCATGGACTAAGAAAATGTAATACTTTCAGTAATTTCAATGATTTTATTATCAATAATTTCTTATATTAAGACGTTTGATGTGTCGAAAGTGATTTTCGTGTTAATTATATAACTAAACTGTAGGTTTGTAATTTCGTAAAAAGTACCTACTGCTTCCATATAGCTACCTCATCATTAATTATATGAGGTATGTTGCTGAATATTAGTTAACAATGTTCAGATATGGCTCATTACTAGAAATCAATGGATGTAGTGACTCTGGTGGCGATAAAAACGCGTCAATTTTTCCTGACAGCTCGCGCAACACAATCCTGTAGCTTCATTTTAAAACTTGAATGCTTTGCATTATTGGCACACAATGTTCATGTGTCCAACAGCAACGATTTGCTGTGAACTGTAGTCGATTTCAAGTTATAATTGAATGCAGTTCCATAGGACTTAAACGCAGCATTTTGATGTTGTTTATTCCATCGCTTTCATCGATTACGTTAAACTTTTTTTCACGTTTCTCGTTGCACGTCAATATATCTTCCGCTTGCTCTTGTATATTTTCAAATTGCAGCATTGCAAGTTCTGCGACTTCAGCTGTGAATTAACAGTGATGTGCACTAATGAATTCAGTTTTTTTGAAACCTCTTTGTGAGAAATAATAATAATAATATGTAATAATAATAAGTTTATTGTCATTACAAACAGTAGTTTTACAACAAATTTCATTGAACAATAGTTCACTGACAGTAGTTTTACAACGAATAATTGAAATCCAATTATTCATTAGTTCTGACAAAGTTGTGATATACTGATATGCAACGAAACGTTGACAAAAATAATGTTTTTCATATTAAAAGAAGCCTGTTATTGCCAAAAACATTCAAAATAATATATATATATATATATATATATATATATATATATATATATATATATATATATATATATATATATATATATATATATATATATATATATATATATATATATATATATATATATATATATATATAAAAAGGTAATTTCTCGACCGTGCGATACTCAGTCGAATTTAGGTAACGGGAATAATCGGCCTTGTCAAGTGTTTGAAAACTCATTTATTCATTGATATTCTCTATATTTCGACAGTCATTTGTGCCTTCTTCAGGAGAAAAAACAAGCTGCAACAAGTTATAACTTTCAATACGATACAATACAATATTTATAAAAACGATACGATACAATACAAATACAATAAAATATTTCAATATAAAATGAAATTACTTACAATTAGTGTTTAGACAGTGAAGATAACCTAACAAACATTTTTAAAACATCAGTTTTACGTCAATGGTTCAAAAAATTTACGATCAACTCATTATACACATTAGCCTGGCCTTTTAGGGTGTTGAAATTTTTGACCATTCAGTTTAGCAACATGTAGTGAATAAGTGGCAACAAAATAAGAGACGTTTATTATAAAAAAATGTTAGTTAGGTTATCTTCACTGCATAAACTCTAATTCTAAGTAATTTTATTTTATCCATATTGAAATTTATCATTGTACTAATTACTTTGCAGCTTGTTTTTTCTCCTGAAGAAGACACAAGTTATGTATATATATATATATATATATATATATATATATATATATATATATATATATATATATATATATATATATATATATATATATATATATATATAGATAATTTGAAATACTAGATATACTAGATATATTTCACAAAATTAATTAATATTGCCCAATAATAAATGTTCATGGCGATTAACCATCATCAATAGTTTGATAGTACTGAGGAATTTGTTTCAACGAAACTGAGTTGTATACAATTTTTGATTACGAGTTAGTAGAGAGTATGTTTATATTTTTGCACTGGTTACATTCGATTAAAAACGGTTACCTATTATTACAATGAGATAATCAGTAAACATTCCTTCAATTATATGTATATATTTTTTTAGATAGAAGCTTATATATCATATTGTAAACATTCCTTCAATTATATGTATATATTTTTTTAGATAGAAGCTTATATATCATTTCTCATAGAGTACTCCACAAAAGTATCATCTACTTTCGAGCTTCTTCAGATCCGTATATTCATTGAGAAGATAAAACAACGTGTACATTTTTCTGCAAGCGAAATGTTTACCATTGATTTAGGTCTCACTACATCTGTAAGCCTAATATATGAATATTCAGTGGAACTAAACTAATCGATATATTTTGCAGATATTTGGAAATATTTTGACATATGTGTTAGTAATATTACAGTTCGATATCAATAAGACTTCAATTACAGAACACTTTTCAAGAAAATAACTCATCGGACTTACCTATGCACCTGAACAGGTTGTGTGTTTGTGAGGTCACCCTGTAATAATTGTAATATACTTCAATATATATTTTAATTTATATGTGTAAAATACAAAATGAGCAATGGCCTATAAATATAATTATCATCCAGTGTTATTTCATTTCCTTTGCTCAATTTTGTATCACTTGCTTTATTTTTTTTGTTGTCTTTTCTTGTTTAGTAGTTTAATAGGAAAAAAATTTCTTCCTCAATTTTATATTTTCAGAAATTGAAACAAAAAAATTGAGAATACAATTAACGTAATCAATCAGTAATTAATTATCGGTACTTTTATTAGGTATTGAATAAGCTCTAATATCACTTGTAATAGAAAACACTATGTTTTTGGAGGAACCTAAGTTGAATTAATCAGAATTACTACAAATTCTCAAACTTGCCAAAAAAATGGTTTTTTTGCTAAAAAACTTTTGCTTCTTATTGCAGGAAGTTTTATCATGTTCAAATAGAAAAGGATGTATTTCGGACAATGTTGTGGAAATGTTGTTAGAGAAGAAGAATAAAATTTTAATGTGTGTAATCTAATGTAACATTAAGGCAGGTTTAAAACGATGTTCGGTAACCGAAATTGAAATAGTAGCTTTATCTGCTATAATTATATACCCAAAAATATATATAATAATAATAATAAGTCCATATTTTCCTACAGGTACAAACACAAAGTTACAGTAAATAAAAATATATATATACAGTATTAACACCTAATGATATAATGAAAACGTTTGAAAAATGATTATCAATAAAAGAATTAATTGTAATGAATAACAGATAATGAGAATAGAGCTATACTTCAAAATTCACTTTACATGAAAAGATTCCAAGTGAACCCATCTTAAGAACGCAGATGAGTCACTGTTGATATCTCATTTACTAGACACATTCTCGAATAGCGAACACGATATCTAATGCTAATGGGTGATTGTACGAGGGAGTTAGTTTTCGGATTACCCAATGAAAAAAATTTATTTAAACACTAACATTGTCTAGGAATATGAAAATCAATGAGGGTAGGAGAGTCTATATAACCATTCAAGAGGTTATACAGAAACTTCAGGGACAACAAGTCCCTGCCAACTTCGAGTGATTTAGCTCCAAACCTGTTTAACAGATCCAGTTTGGCTTTTTCAAGAAAATGAACTATCTGGAAGCCATGGAAATAAATAAACTCCAAAAATCCGATAATTACAATCTTCTCAATGACCAGTTAGACCTAAACCACTCGCACTGTTAAATCTCTGATAGTTTGGAAATCACCACCTCTATGTTCACTCTATGTTCTATGGATAACGAACATCGATCGGAGTTGACATTGATGTTCTATATTCTAGAACCTCCAGGGACCAAACCACAGAACACACCAAGTTTAGGGTGTATTCTGTGGACCGAACTGATCTGCAAATATTTAAAGATTGTCTTTGTAATATGTATTTATTCTTGATAATGCCATAAAAGGCTAAACTTGTCGAATAAAGAATTATTCAGTCAGTGATTTTTAGTCAAGTATTTCTCATTGCCTCTGATTTAAATATGAACTATCACAGAGTTGATTCATCGTCCATTGAATTTATCTCCTTTATTAATTCTTTAGAAATTGAGTTGATCAGCATTTTATATATCAACATAGTTAACTGCATGCAAATGGTTTTTCCGTAACAAAATTATTGAATACATATATGTTCTTTTATTAAATCAATAATATTGTCTCGATATAATTATCCATCCATTCATTGAAGTTCAAACTTAAATGTATTAGATTTGGAGATTGAAGGACTAAAATAGGATTTTTTTAAATTTCTAGAAACCAGTGAATTCAAGAATTCATCGATTTTTTTGTGGTTCACTTCAGCTAACCAAATGTGTAATAATATATTCCCTAGCAGTATATTGGATTTATTTCTTTAAGCTTCGACTGTTCTGTTGATTGCTAATTTATGAGTTATCACTAATTTGTTTTATTCTTCCAGTTTTTGTCTTAATTGTCTTAAGGTGAAATACTTTCATATTTAGTAATTTTATGATACTTCCTCCCATTTTTTTTGTTTGAATTCCGTTAATCTGTGCTTCAATTTTTTTTCTTTGTTTGAGTGTATCAATTTACAGTTAATATAAATATTATTGTCGAATAATTTTTTATGGACTTACATTCGACGAATGAAACTGAAAGAATATTATAGGTATCTATTGTTTCATCACTGGCAGACGACGTGAATGCCTTCAATATTAGATCATTTGATTACTTAAACTTTCGAAATGTCATATTTTGATTCGATAATTTCGATGGGATTCCGTTGATTCAATAAGCTCAGAATATCCAGTATTACTACGGTCAACTCGTGTTCCAAAATTTCCCTTAATAAATGAGATCATTAAGATAACGATTCAATAATTTGTGTACACAGTAAGCAGATTGATATAATCGACTCTCATTATTGAGCTAAATTTCTACCTCGTCAGTATCAGTTTCCAAATTCTATCCAATTTTCGAGTTGATTGGAACTTGTTTCTATTCGTAAACAGAAACAAAATGTTTAATATTTTGAATAACATATTTTCATGCGGTAAAAGAGGAGAACAAATAACATGCCTCAATTGTTACTTTAACGGAATAATGAGGATGATTCTCGCTTTTTTTGGTTTAAAAGGCTCGTTGCCGCCATAAAACAAAAAACTTTACAGGTTCCACTGAATTCTATATTGAGCCAGCAGTCTATTGGCCAGTAACTATTTTCCTTTGTGTTTATAACGTATCAGTGATAATTTCAGTGAAAATCCAGATTGAAAATTCCAAAGAATCGGGGGCAGCTTATATTTTGAAATTTTGAATTTTGCAGTTATTATAGGAACAGGAATTTTAACTCTGTTGATATCTTTCAGGATTCATTATAAAATCAGGGATCTGAATATCATTTGCAAAATATTAGAAAAAAGAGAATACTATGGAATAAAAATTATGATTTGTGAGAAATGTGAAAGAATCATTTCATATCATAAATATTTTTGCAATCATGGAACGATTGCTATATTCGTATTAGTTTCGTCTTTTACATTGTTGAATGTTCCTATCGAGAACACTAGTGTAATTATTTTATTTCCTTTATCTATATCGTTTCAATTCAACTTTTTAATGCAGGAAAACTTGGGAATACATATTGTCAACAGAGTTTATAGAAGTGTTCGTTTATCATTTATTCGAAGCATAAATGGAGACAGACTAAATCATTACGGAAGTAAGAGAGCTGACAGAGTAAGACTCCCAGTATCATTAAAAGAAAAAATTAAGCGAACAGTTAGTCTTTACGCAGATCTGCAACAGAATAGAAAACTTGATTCCAGATTCTTTGGCCCTATTGCACCCTTGTGGATTATATTAATATTGATGCAATTAGTTGGAGAAATTTACTTAATTATAGCGTTCGAAATATTTCAATCGAATCTTTTGATTTCCTTCATTTTAACAACAATATTAGAATACTACTTTATGAGTGAAGTGATGAGGAACATTGATAGCTTGATAGAGCAGGTGAGTCTGAATTATTTGCAAAAAAGTAGATGATCTTCATACATTTACATTCTAAGAAATTTCCGTAAGAGAAGTGCTACAATATGAAAAAATATGAACAGAAGTTCAAAGGTAAATGAAATCTAAATTATCGAAGTCAAAAGAAATCTTGATAATATTATGCGAGGTAGCGATAATCACAGAACTGCTCTTTATTGACAAATATAGCCTCCGTCAATCAATTTTCTCTTGGTGATGTCAATAACCTTATTCTGAATGGAATCTAAAACCTCTTCGATCCAATCTGTATCTAAGTATCGGGTGTTTTTTTCAGAGGTATAGAACTTTAAGTTGGCATTACTGGATTAATTACATTACCGGATGTATGTTACTTTTCATACGTCCGGGGAATGTATGAAAAGTAACCTTGAAGATATTATTTATAATGCTCATCACTTATGGGGTAGATAATCGAAAATCATGTTTCATCATTATCATTTTCAGTTTCAAAATTGATAATGAATTTAAATCACAGATAACATGAAGGTCAAGCTGAAAATATTAACGCAAAAATGAACGTTTACAATATCTCTTCAACTCAAAAGAAACTTAGATTCAAATAATCCGACTCATTATTTAGAGTATTCAGCAAGGGTTCGAACAACATTTGGAATCCTGAAGGTTATAGGTTCGAGGTGGATCAACATACTCCTCCACTCTCATTGGATATTTAGTGTTCGATACATCCAACAATTTTTGATTGTTTCTGACCGTTACTTGATCTGAAACCAATTCAAAATGGAAATAAGGTCGAAAAACACATTTTCGTTTCAGCATTACGGTGACTTCTTCGGATAATCCGAATTAAATTATTATCAAACGGCTCCATGATCACGTAGCAATTTTCATAATGAACAGACAATGTTGTGAATAAGAAAGCTTTTTAGAACATCCAATGTCTTGGTCTGATATGGCAAAACTTTGTTCATAATGCTCGGAGATTAAAAATATCGCTTGGTAGAAAAAATATATTCATGGTGAATTCGTTACTCTCTCAATATATTGAAACGTTAGACTGAAAAATTAATATTTTAAGGTTTTATTATTTCAGAAAAACGGTATTCGTTCCTTCATTTATAAATTTCCAATCAGCAAGTTGAGCGAAACGGAAATGCACAAGGTAATTAAACAGATGAAAGTATATATATATATATATATATATATATATATATATATATATATATATATATATATATATATATATATATATATATATATATATATATTTTATATATATATATATATATATATATATATATATATATATATATATATATATATATGTTAAAAACTTTATTTTTTTGTTGACGTTTTCGTTGTTATATTACAACTTTGTCAAAACTAATTAGTGATTATTAGATTAGTTTATCAAAGTTGTAATAAAAAACGAAACGTCAACAAAAATAAACTTTTTCATTCAAAAAAGCCTGTTATTGCTAAAAACTTTCGAAATAAAATATTTAAACAGGCAATAAATCAATTTCAAGACAATATATATATATATATATATATATATATATAAATAATACTAGCTATATAGATTTTGTTGTATATCAAACAAATCAATTATTTACAAAAATCTGATAGAACAAACATCACAAAATCTCGAAGAAAGAATTAAAGCGCATAAATACGCAAAAAATCAATAACAGCCTTACATAAGCATAAAATAACTGAAAAACACGAATTTGATTATAACAATACAAAGCTTTTAGCAACTGAAAAAGACAAAAAATGTAGAGAAATTTCAGAAATGTTACACAGTCGAAAAAATTTCGAAAACACAGAAAATGAAAGAACAGACATTAAGCATCTCAATTCTATTTACAACGATTCGATAAAACTTACGAATAACACTCATAAAATGAATACACAACAATCACCAAACATCACATCTTAAAACTCATTTTTTCCAGATCTACCTTCAATTTCACACCCATAAACCAAGTAATATACATATTCTGGATAAGTATAAAACTGAACTATATGTATTTTTTTCATTAGACTATTTTTCATTTATCATTAGTTTTGAAAAAGAAAAGTTGTTATATACAACGAAAAGTCAACGAAAATAAAGTTTTCAACATTAAAATAAGCCTGTTAAGGCTATAAACTTTGAAAATAATACATATATATATATATATATATATATATATATATATATATATATATATATATATATATATATATATATATATATATATATATATATATATATATTTATAAGAAGGAATTTACGGTATTTGACTGCAATTTTTTTTTTTTTTTTTTTCTATTTTCATATCCGTATAAACCTCTTGAAATTAATCTTATTTTCGGTAAAAAATTTCCAGAAGGTATAAATATCGTCTCACAGGTAGACCTTTATTCAGTCTTCAAAACAAAGTCGAATAGAACTCCAATCAAAGATACTCCATTAAAACACAAAGATGTCGATTCCTCACGTTGAATTTTAAGTTTTGTTTTGTTCTGTGTTTTTTTGTTCTGTGTTTTTCAATCAACATCCAAGTTTGAACATTTAAAACTTGAACTAGGCCGTTAAAATAAAAAAAAAATTGCAGGTAAATACTGTGAATTTCTTCTTTTGTATTTTCATACCTGTATAAGCCTATATACACACATATATATATATATATATATATATATATATATATATATATATATATATATATATATATATATATATATATATATATATATATATATGTAAATACTGAGACTTTAATCGAAATATTTCAAATAAAACTCTCAGGAGTTGTCTATACAAATGTTGTCAACGAGACAACATTTGTGTAGACAGCTCCTGAGAGTTTTATTTGAAATATTTCGATTTTTCGATTAAGAATCTCAGTATTTACTAGTATTGAATGACTTGTGAGTCTTGAAACTTTATATATATATATATATATATATATATATATATATATATATATATATATATATATATATATATATATATATATATATATATATATATAAACATGAGTTTCTTTTCAGATTGAGATGTTATGTTATATCGTAACTGCTCATAATCCGATATTAAATATTGGTGACATATTTTACTTGCATGGCAAACTCATTCCACCAGTAAGTTCTAATATTATATATATTCAATAAGTCTTAACTTTCTTTTTTTTTCAGATATCTGGAACAATTCTTACTTACACTCTTGTTGCTCTACAATTCCAAACATTCCAGAAGGGTTGAAGTAGAGGTGAAACGGAAATTCAAGAAATATTGTTGGAAGTTAGCAATCAATAGTAGAATGAGTGTTTATTTCATTTCTGGTATAATAATAAATATATAAAAATGCTATTGGTTTATGAAAGTGGTACTAGGGAGAATTTACACCTGCTAGGGAGTTTTTATTATTTTTAATTTAATTTTTTCTGTATTATTCCTCCCATCTTGAATTTGGTTATGTTCTTCTCCTCCATCTCCTAACTTTATTGTTCTCAAATCGTTGTATTATATGCAAATGTTTATTATAGTTTCGCTTCAAATAGCAGACTAGTCAAACATGTCCAAGTGTGGATGACAAAGTCTGCTAAAGAAAAAAAACAGAAAATTTTAAATATCATCGATGTTTTCCATTTTATTCGCTTCGAAAACTGAGCATCACTAATGCAATAACCAACCAATAATTCTGGTAATAATTGGAATACCAATTTAATGATAAAAATAAATCGCATATCTACCAGTTAACTAGCTCCTAAGGTATATATGGGTCAAACGGTAGAAATGAACGCATTCAGCACACTTTATAGAAAAAACCACTGATATATAAATATATATATATATATATATATATATATATATATATATATATATATATATATATATATATATATATATATATATATATAATATATATTTGAGAGATATGGGAATCAGAAGAAATGCCGAAGATGTTATGTCGAGCTACCTAAAGGGACGTAAGCAATGCGTTTAGATTGGGTCGACCTATAGCCAAACGTCTGTCTTGAGTTGTGGGGTACCACAGTGTTCTGTACTTGGTCCAGTTCTCTTTGTCGCATATATGGATAGCATACTCGCCATGGATACAGAGGGGACGATTTCTGGTTTTGCGGACGATACTGTTGTGATATACGAGAGAGCATAATGTCAAGATGTGAAAAAGGCCGAAAATTACCTAAATAAAATACTTGACGCCTTTAACTATAATATGCTGACTGTAAACTTTGACAAAACATGTTTCCTCCCCTTCAGTTGCTATGCCAATAATTCATACAAAAGACTTGAAGTTGCCAAAGCTAATTTGGACAAAGAATTTTGAAATATCAATGAGAGATAAAACAAAATATCTTGGAGTAACAATTGATAGACATTTAAAGTGGAATGATCATGTAAATGAAACGTTTACTGCTATGCGAAGCCTGCAATATAAGTTCAAATATCTGAGACGAATTATAGATTTTCATATAATAAAAATGGTGTATTATGCACTAGTAGAGAGTAGACTGTCCTACGGAATACTTAGCTGGGGCGCAGTAGGAGATTGCCAAATAAAAAAGTTCCAGAAACATTAATACTTTAGTGAAAAGTGCACAGCCCTAATTATAAGACAATTCAAAGGACTTGAAATTCCACGCACTGGCTTTGCCTTAGTGGGGTATACCTAGTTTGTTTACAATACCCAGACACAAAACAGAAATATTGTCGCATACTATATATTTGTACATGTACAATTCAAATTGCAAAATTGAAATCACAGTGTATTGTTAAATAAACTTATTATTATTATATACATATATATATATATATATATATATATATATATATATATATATATATATATATATATATATATATATAAGAAAATGAACACTAGAACATTCATTTGAAAATTGAAATTAATCAAGAGAATGTTATAGTAGAGCTAGATATGTGAACGTGTACGATGTGATGTCTTCATTATCCTTCAAGGGATAAATGTTAGAGAACTATTGAAATGGATGCCTCACCTGATGGAAGTGCGAGACATATATGTTTCGTTCTGCAAGGAACTCGTCAGTCGCACCACGTCCATCGAAGTGAGGCAACGATTTCAACCTCCAAGCATCTCCTTGTGACTTCAAGCGGAAGATCGTAGAGTAATGAATACTCTACAATTCCATCTATAGAAATCAGTAAAAAACACCTCTCTCAGATTACAGACACACCAAGCATCGAAATTTTAAAAATTGAATTAAAATTTTTTTTTTGTTTTGATAAGAAAAGAAAGATGCTTGGAGGCACATAAGCACAAAAATTTCATTTCCTTATATATATATATATATATATATATATATATATATATATATATATATATATATATATATATATATATATATATATAACTTTCATCAGGTAGGTACCTAGCTGATTCCAAATATATATCAATTTTATACATTTACTTTATACATTTCAACAATGGGTTTATAACGAACAACTAAATGCTCTGTAACATTATTGATGATTAAAATGGACTGTTATAATATATTCTTTTAATATTCAATTTTCAACTGAAAATTTGGACAGTTTAATCAATGAATTGTATCAAATTCGGCGTTTACTTTAACTTAACTGAAAATTTTGTCATTTGGAAATAATCGAAGTGAAGAATTACAGACAAGATTGAATTTTCAAAAAATTCAAAATGAGAAATTGATATTAGTTTGTGTGACGTTTCATCAAATACATATAGCTAGAACAAACAGTGAATTCATCGAACTAATTCCTTTTTCAAATAACATGGGAGAGGTTCTAATGAAACAAAAATTAATTCAATTAATATCCATCAGTAATAATTGGATTAATTAGTCACAAAAGTGAAGGCGGGTTCTTCAACATCCATTAGCCAGTGAAGATTTTATAATGAAGTGTAACTTGAAGTTATTGAAAGATATTTTCCTGAAGAGGAAAAATAATACAAACAATTGTTTAGTATGCCTGACGCATACTGTAGCTAATGGTGTGGTTTTTATTTTGCCTATTAAAGCACATTGTAGACATAAAGATCCAAATTATCAAGGGTTTTCCAAGTATGAGTTGAATAGAAGTCGAGTTGTATTCTCATATATTTTTTCCCTCATACTTTTTTTAAACTGTTTATTTCATATACAAAAGACGATGAATTTATGCCAAATTGATATAATACTATGTTTAACTAGTATAGAGGAGTACTTGATTGTTCTAACATCAGCAACATTGATCCTCCTATCTTTGTGGAAGACTAATTATTCTACAAAATTGCTAAATTATATTTCAGAAATTTTGGATAGGAAAAACTTTTATAACTTTCGAAACATAATTTGCGAAGAGTGCAGTGATTCCTTGATATTTCGAAACAGAATTAGGTTCTTAATTCTGTTGGTATTCCACACGTTCATAATCATTTTATATGTCATCTGGAATGGGATATATGGATTAAGTATTTCAGATGTCTGTTTCGCACTATGCTATGGATTGCAGATCTCAATTGTACTCGGTACAATTTCGCTTGAAGAAATAACTGAGAAAATATGTCAATCATTTCAAAATGGAGTTAAAGATGTCATGGAATCACGAATTGAAAAAATAACCAATGAGGATGAATTTATAAGCAATATCAAGAAGATGCAGCATATGTATATGGAAATTCTTATTATTTTTGATGGAGTGAATCGAACCTTGAGCCCAGCATTACTTCTGTGGTCAATATCTACCCTAATAACCTTAGTTTTGAATATTTATCACAAAGTTTTGCTATTGAACGGGAATAATTTTACAATATTCATTTGCATATATTTCAGAACGTTGATATCTATCAGTGCAATTATCATCATATCTGTGAAATCTGAAAGAATTGCACAAATTGTGAGTATTTTCAATTCGAATTTAATGTTAATATATATGTTTCTGGCCGAACCCAATTTTAGGCCAAACTAGTTTTGCCTAGGCTAGACAAGTTCATCCTATATGCGATCGGATTAACCGGTGCAGACTAGGCCAAACTGGTCTGTCCTAAGGGTGATAGGAGAAACTAGTTCAACCTAGGAGGAACTGGTTGAGCCTGATTTTAATAAGTATACTTCAGGATAAACTAGTTTGGCCTAGACTATACTAACAGAAAATAATAAAATACCACAAAAATAAAATCAAGATGCATTTATTAATTAGATCAAAATCAATTTCACTTATTTTTGCATGGTGTACTCTGATGGCATTTGGATGGCAAAGCATCATTTTTTTCTTGCATTTGCACCTGTTTGTCAAACAGTTCCTTACGCAGCTGCACCTTACGAAACCTTGCCCTGAACCAACCGAATGTTGAGTGGCTGCAGTCCTCAGAGATATTTCAGTATCTTTTTCAAAATCATATACGCTTAAAAATTTCTGAATACGAATATCGAATTCAGTTCTGAGAAAAAACAAATTCAAACAAATAATTTCAATCACCAGAAAAATATGGTTATGTCGACAATGAATTGAAAGTATTATTAACATGGGCTTTAAGAATACAGCGGGCAAAAATCTGTACCTGCAATATAATTTCTGCAATACAACATGTTTGGTGCCAACTTTATAAAAGCCCTGGTCATTTGTCTGAAGAATAACCCCAATGATGTTTCTGAGATCACAAATACCTTTGTCCACGTCAGGAATTGGTATAGTAACATTGTTTCCAATATTGGCAGGTGGATGGGATTTGTCTTAAGAAGTTTTCATTTTTTTTGCTTGCTTTTCAAGATTTTCAGCCGCCGTTTTCCTAGCATCTGGAATATTCTGTGTGTCAATTTCCACAATACCACCATCACCATCTTCACTTTGGTTACTATTCAAATCATTTTCGATAACTTTTCTAAGGTCGTCCTCATCCTGGATATCATTTATTATTTCTTGCGGCAACGATGAAGTCGAAAGTCCTACTCTAGGCTCTTACCAAATAAGACATGATAAGGCGATTGTTTTACTCCTGAGTGAAAGGTAAGGTTTTTCATGAACTGAACACGAAGTCGCTTAAACATTTCTGACTGAGTAAATTAATATCGACTAGGCCGAACTAGTTTATCCTGAAGTGTATTTTTCATATTAAACTCAACCAGTTCCTCCTTGGTTAAACTAGTTTCTCTTATCACCCTAAGGACAGACCAGTTTGGCCTAGTCTCTACCGGTTTATCCGATCGCATATAGGATGAACTAGTTCAGCCTAGGCAAATGTAGTTTGGCTTGAAATCGGGTTTGGCCGGTAACATATACATGGTGTTTTTAAAATATTCTGGAATCTTATCGTTATATTATTTATCTGTTGGTGACTCATTTTTTTGTACTGGAGCTCTGACTGCAAAGTTATGTTTCATAGTGACTTTGTTTTTGGAAATAACAAAAACTATACTCTTCATTAAACTTCTCCAATATTGACAAAACCAACTCAAAAAACTAAATGATTGATTGGTTATACTGATTTTGGTATATCAGTTCCTATCGTTTGTATTGAGTAGAACAATTTTTAGATGGTAATAATGTTGAAGGGGCATACCTATAAGGCGCCGTCCATAAATTACGTGAGGGGTTTTTTAAATTCTCTGCACCTCCCTTCCCTCTGATGAGATGTCGTGAGATTTTTTCAAGCCCCTCCCCATCCCCCAATCACACGTGAGATTTTTCAAAATGTGGGTTTCTTACGTAAACAGGTTGGATTGTTATTTTATAAAGAAAAAAAATTTGCTTCGTGCTTTTATTTAGGAAAGTTAAGACTACTAATCAATATTGCTGAGAGTTCAATTATGAGTGTAATGAAAATTTAACAATAGAATACTTAAAAGGTAACTACTGTGATTAAAAAAAGAGTATCTACTCTAATTCAGTCCGTGGAGAATCATGTGAAAATCGGCAAAAATAGTATAATTTTTTTTTGTTTCAATCAGAAAAAATTGCTTGATATTTGCCAAGACCCCCTCTCTCCAACGTAAGATTAGATGAGATTTGACTCGACCCCCTCCCTCCTTTGAACACCTCACATAATTTATGGACGCTACCTAAACGTTGTACATGTACGAATGACAATGCTTTAGACTTGTCTTACTCCAGAAAGCTGGTATATATTAGTGATAGCAAAAAATCATGTTATAAATTTTTTCTTGTCAAAACTGAACGTTGAAAAATCGTTCACAACAATGTTTCAGGATATTTTGGGAACAGCCTGTATGTCAACTATGTACACTATATATATATATATATATATATATATATATATATATATATATATATATATATATATATATATATATATATATATATATATATATATATATATATATATATATATATATATATATATATATATATATATATATATATATATATATATATATATATTCATGAATTTAAAATAGTTGATCTACCCAGAGATTCTCAATCGAAATATTTCCAATAAAACTCTCGGGAACTGTGCATTCAAAAGATGTTAACGAAAACACAATCCATCTCTTCCGATAGTGTATATTTAATGCGTCTAGAATTACATTGAATTACCTGTTTGAAACACCACACAGCGCTTTTATAGCAATCATCAGTGACATATATCCAAACAATCAAGTTTCAATGTTTTTTCAAAACGCACCAGGGTCCTATCCGTTCAATAAAAGGAAAACATTTAGTGAACTATTCAAGTAAGCTCCCTTTATCCAAGAAACAAGATAAATTCTCGTGAATATGGTAAGATAGTGTTCGTAAACAAATTCAGTGCGTATTTCCATACAAAGATGGCACACTTTGTAGAGATTTCTTCCAGACACCCTCAAAGTTCACACCCTAGCGGGCAATATGATAACTTTTCTCAAGATTCATAAATTCTTGATATTTAGTCTATACTGTGATATTGATAGAGTTTTATTTGAAACATTTCGATATTTTCAGATATCGAAATGATTCAATTGAATATTTTGATTAATTTTCAGATAGATGATACATTGTCATATTTATTCAAGTATCCAGTTAGTAAATTGAATGAAATGGAAGCTTATCAAGTAAGTCATGGATAGGGAGGGGTTAACCATAATCGAAAATGCATTAGTTCATTTTGATTTCACTTACAGGTTGAAATTCTAATAAACAGTTTATGTACTCACAAACCTGAGATGAAGGCTTCGGATGTTTTTTATGTTAAAAGTAAACTTATTGCTTCGGTAAGAACTTATTGGAAGTTTATACTACAAGCTCCATAGTTTGGAATTTAAATTCCTCAGGAACAATTTGAAACTGTTTAATTCTCAATTTTTATGATATCACGCGGTTTTATATGTTTTCAATTTATAAATTTTCTTATAGGTTTTATATATTTCCAATGGACAAACTGTTGAAAATATTTTCAAAAAATTTTGCGGACTCTATTACAGCAAACTGAAATGGAATATTTCATATTCAATTGGTTTTCACATACTATTGTACAAAGAGCAATATTGTTTTTTGGAATATTTTCAAATTTAACACTTGCACTCTTTATTTGGGTTTTCTAAAGCCTCTTTATTCAATAGTAATTATATGCCTTTTCTCTGTTGGAGCCCATAATTTTGAGATAATATCGAATATAGATTTGCTTTTTTTATCGATTTATATTTCAAGTTGAAAATTGTTCTATTTTGCAGGTATCTGGAACTGTAGTGACATATGTTTTAGTAGCTCTTCAGTTTAGACCAGTTTGGCAAAATTAACTCTACTGCTACGTGGAGTGTAGCATAACTCTGGTGCTACATCAAAACATCACTATTCTGTATATTTTTATCGGTTTAAATTTCAGTTTTGTATTTGAATACTATCATTATACCTGATTTTTTGGCAGAAACATGAACCTTTGTAGACTTATAATGACAAATCATTATGTGTCCATTTTCCCCTTGAAGACAGCTTCCTACGTAAATTTCTGTATTTATAAAAGCAAGGTGAAAAGCATTGGCATTCAGAAGAATATATTGAAAAGATTCAAATAATTACGAGATTTGTGGAACCGAATTTTGAGAAAATAGGATTGGGTTTAGGGATTTCATATGTACCTGCAGCCTATAATTTTTCATTTCAAATATTTATAGAAAATAAGAATATGAGTTTTCCATATAAATCTTTGATCTCATTCCTGAAAATTATACTTCAACTTCTATTATTGTCTCAGATGAGAAGTTATCAGAAGTAACTATAATAACTTCTAATAATTTTTTTTATTATTTTAATTCAATATTTAACTATTTCATTCTTTATTTTATAGATGACATTGAGAGGTCTAAAAGCCGAATGATTTTACCATTATAAATTGCAGTACACACAGCATTAGTTAAATGTGATTTTTTTGATACAAATTGTACCTATTGCAGTTGAAAATTGTTTATTCAATTGTTTTCAATTATTATATACTGTGTCATTGTACATAGAAACATTTTGTTATAAAATTCAAGGGTTCTATCATAAAAATATATCATTCTTGTTGTCTTCTTATTACATAAATAGTGGATTTCCAAAAATTTCATTTTCCGTCAAGAAGAAGTTACAAATATTAAGATAATATATGAAGTACGTCGTGACTCATTCTTGATATCGTTCAACTTTCTGACCAGCTCTACTTCTCTTTGTTTCTCTTGGTCCCACTTTTACTATTCTGTAGTGCTACGTGTTCTAGCAAATGACATTTTTGTTCAGCTATTGGTATTATTGTCTCTATAACTCTGACCATATTCCTCATTTATTGATTTTTTGTCATATTCTTAGGAAGAATCCTCGACATATCGTTCTTCAAACCAGTAACTATCTGGTATGAAGAATTGCTATGTACGAGTTTATACTCTTCTTCACTCGATTGAAATATTTTCTGCTCTTTTCATCTTAATTGACATATCTCGACTTCTAGGTTATTAACACAAAGTAAAATTATTTACAATAAATTTAATATGTAGTTACTATATAATATTTAATAGTGTTGGCGTTTACTTGATGTAAATCCATTATAATTGAATGAAAACTCAAATTCAAACACTTGAACTTTCGATTCACACTTTATTGACTACATAGCTTGACGCGTTTCGTCGTTACAAACGACTTTGTTTGTAGTGTATTTCGCAGTCTTCTTTGATCCGCGTTTTCATTTCTTGTATGGTCCCTCTACTTGCCGATCTACTGCTGTTATATGTTCTTAGCACCAGTATTAACAGCACTTCTGAGTAACATCTTGAAGTACTTTTATTATTATGTTAGCATCTGAAGGAGTCGTTTGTAACGACGAAACTCGTCATACTATGTAGTCAATAAAGTGTAAATCACAAGTTCAAGTGTTTAAATTCAAGTTTATATTCAGTTACTATATAAAGTTAGCCAGTCAATATTTCTCGACTAATTCAAGTGCAACATCATTATTTGTGATCGAATTAAGGATATTTTTCATATGATCAATAAGTTGAACACATTGCAAGCAACTGTTTCTCTGTAAATAACAAGACTTTTTATTTTAATAAAATAACACTTAAATATATTGACCTTTTGCACTCCACGACATCCTTTATCCTTGTTTGACCTCTTCTTTCATATGGTTAAGCCTATCATATATCCTTCTAAACTCTGCTGAGTTGTTCGAAACTTCTGGATGTGAGAAGACTTCAGGGTCTAAGTTTCGCTGGCATAGGTCATCGCTGGTAATACGCATTGGTCAAACACTTTGCTCTTTAAGGATAGTGGCATATCTGATTTCAAGAAGTGTTTCAGTCGGTCAAGTATACCCCAAGCTCTTCTGGTTCTTTGCATGATCTCCGGTGTAATATCCCCGTCTCCCGTGACAATCTTTCCCAGATATGTGTAAGCCGCTGCTATTTCTAATGGGGATCTGTCCACCTCCATTTGCTCTGTGGTGCAGAAAGGGTTCAGCACCATCTTTATTTTTCCGGTGTTTATTTCCAGACCTTTTTCCTTTCTAGCGATGCTCAGTTCATTGATGCGCTCTTGAAGATCTGTAGCATCGTGAGAGAACAGGACTATATCGTCCGCGAACCTCCGAAGTGGCTAAGGTACACTTATATTATATACAGGTATATTTATATATACCAAGGTATATATAAATATATACCTACATAGATGAGCTATGTTGAATTAGTCACATAGAGAATTTTCTGTAATTGAAAATATAACTTCTTTCTCATCACCAATAAATATGATATTTTCCAATCTATGAAATATTTTCAATGTTGTGAAATAATAGTCATTTTTGTATGAATAAATGTTCGTATTTCATGTCTTTTTCTACATTCTCACGGGTCTGATATTGCTATGGTACTAGTGAAATCACTATAATTATTGGCAGGCATGGAGCCAACAAAATCAAATGAAAATTTCTCATTTAAGTTTTTTATATTGAAAACGAAACATTTATTATTTAATCGATTTATGGATTCAACAACTGCGATGTACCTTTAAATATCTCTAATATCATTTATTTGCCCGATACAATGCGTGAGTACAAATTGCGTGATATTATATATCGAATATTTTACCCAACGGAATTGTTTCATTTCATTAGAAAACATTCACTATATTTCTCTGCAGCTGTTTATCGATTAGACGAAGGTAAATAAAAAAAATTAACTGCAATTACATCATTTATCTACAAATTCAAAATGTTGTCTCCTCTGTAGTTGAAATAAACAATTATATAACTAAAGTGTTAAAAAATCGTGATAAAATTAACGAAGTAATGAATCGCTTTGTGAACAAGTTGATCTCAAAATCACTCTCTTCTGGAGAGAGATGTATGGTATGCCTTATAGGCCTAACTCTCAACTCGACATGTTTCATAATTCCTATTAGAGGGCACTGCCGTCATCAAAATGCGAAATATTTCAACAGAAAAAGTTTCAAGCTGGAAAAGCGTTGGTGGATCTCGTCATTTGCAGTTATCGCTTGCCTTTTTATATCCTTTATAAAATATATACTAGATATCAAGAAAATATTGTCTACGGGTGATAGCAAACTAGCTGGTCTTCTTGCAGTTGAAGAATGTATCTTCGTTTGTGCATTTATGCTAGTAGCCATTATTGCTATACTGAGATCGAAAGAACGAGTGAGTTTCTTGAATTCCCTTGAAATTATGTTGAAGAACAAATATTATAAGGAAATAATAGATGCATCTTGGAAATGGGCTGCAGTTAGAAAATGGTTCTATTTGCGGCTATTCCTGGGTCTTATGTTCGTGGTTACTGATTCATTTCTTGTTATTTTCTTCAAAGAAGATGGTTCTTTATACAAGAATTTTTCGTTAATATTATCAACTTACACCTTAATTTCATTGAATGTTCAAGGATGCAATGAACTGGCAATAATAGTGAAATTCAGAATTTGTATAGATATGCGTTTGTTAGAACATTTGAATATGAGAAGAAATGGGGGAAATTCATATAATATTCAGTTGAAAGAACATCTAAAGAGAATTGGAAGATTTTACGTTGATTTTCATAATTGTGTTACTAACCGCTTGAACTCTTTCTTGGGTCCTATAATGGTGGTTTGGAATCTGGCTACAATAATAATGTTGGTTTTCGATATTTATATGAAAACTTTGATAGTGCAAGACACATCGGAGAAAAAAAATATTTTCAACCAATTGCGTACTCTAGTTCACCTAGTTGGAATTTATGCTCTGGTAGCATCTGGAGAAAAAGTTACCTGCGTGGTGAGTATATGAAAAAGATTATTGTCATCACTTAATATCAGCTGAAATCTATCTTTATATTCATGTGAAATCTTGAACGATAGTATCGAACTTTCTTTTTTCTATCATATTAATTTCGAAACCCAATAGGTCTCTGCGAGGCTCGAGTAAAGCCCCGATCAGCATCGTGCCTCGTGACCTAAGAAAAAAGACTTTGGGATGATAATAGAATTGAAAAATGACCTGGCCTCTCAACAGAGACACTCTAGGCCAAGCAACACAGCTAAAAACGGTGATTTTCTGGCATGAATTCTAGTTGCAAGCCGACTATACCACCATGAGCAAGCTATTTCGAACATCATTTTTGATATGTTTTGGACAAAAAAATATCGTTTCCTTATTTGTTATAAACATTTTTAACCAAAAAATACCACTTTTTTTGGTTTTTTACTTATAACTATAAACGTAATCAAGTTAGCGAAATACAATAGGTAAGTTGTAGGTAATTAAATAACGAAGAGAATCATTGTTTGAACGATGCGATCGGATAATTAGAAGCGGAGTAAACTGGGAAAAACCGGAAAATTTGGCATATTTTGAAAATTTCATATATCTGTAATTTTTCAAGCTGGACAGCTCAAACTTCGCTAAAGATTAGTACGTTATATATTGTTCACAAACCCGAAAGATTGGAGCTATTGGACTATTAGTTTCAGCGTTATTGCAATTTAAATTTTTTTAAGTCATATTTTGTAAAATAGCTGAATGCTCCATAGATTCCGATTTCAATTATTAAAACGTAAAAACTAGCTGAATGCTCCATAGATGGTCCGAGCGCGCGATCTGAGTCGAGTTGGGGGGAACGATGAGCGAGGGAGAGGCAGGCAGCGTGGTTCGGCCACCCGGCGCAATCTTTTCATTTTTTTATTACATTGTTTCACATCTTAATGATACAGTAATTTGTGTCTCCTCCGCTCATCGTTCTCCCCAATACTCGACTCAGATCGCGCGCTCGGTGGTTTGGAGTGACTTTTGACCTCGTTTTCCACTAGTTTCACAGATTTGGCGTTACCAATGAAAATATAAGTTTGTTGCGCAGATTCTGTAGTTTTTAAATCCGTTTTAATAATTGAAATCGGACCACCTATGGAACATTCAGCTATTTTACAAAATATGACACGAAAAAATTTGAATTACAATAACGCAAAAACTGATTGTCCAATAGCGCCAATCTTTCGGATGTGTAAACTAGATATAATGTGCTAACTTTTCGCGAAGGTTGAGCTCTCCTACTTAAAAAATAACGGATTGATGAATTTTCAAAATTTTCCGGTTTTTCCCAATTTTCCCCGCTTCTAATAATCCGGTCGACTTACAAAAAATGATTCCCTTCGTTATTCAATTACCTACAACTTACGTATTGATTGTATTTCGCTAACTTTATTACTTTTTCAGTTATAAGCAAAAAATCAAAAAAAGTGCTAACTTTCTGGTTAAAAATGTTTATAACAAATAAGGAAACGATATTTTCGTGTAGAGAACATATCAGAAATGATTTCCGAAACGGCTTGCTCATGGTGATATAGTCGTCTTGCAACTAGGATTTATGTCATGAAAAAATACCTATTGCTTGGCCTTATAATGGTTTGCTCTGGCTTGACATAGTGGCTTTGACAGAACAGAGGTTGTTCGGTAAATTGGAATACTCTAAATATAACTTTGAAATCGCAAACCTGCAAGCACGTGCCACTAGACTTCATAACCGTTCGAATGATTCAGAAGTTGAAGCCTCCCTAAAGATCCCGTTTGACTGGTTCTTCACAGACAGTGGAGCGTAGACAATAGTCTGAGATACCCAGCATTTGCAGACTGCAGGATGAAATTGTGGTTATTGAAAGAGGAAACGTTATTCTGATAAACAGTTACTCTGATACCACCTATCACATCAATATGATCATTTATCATCAAATATCCGTGTTCGTTGAAGGTTTAAACGAAACTGACTTTCAGTTAATAGTTTAGATAGAGTCTGTGAGAATTATCCACAGCGTCCAGACCTCCACTTTCCAAATCACAGTATCTTCAATATTCAAGAAATGAATATTAACTAAAATTCAAACACTTGAACTTTTGATTTACATTTTACTGACACCATAGCATGACGCGTTTCGTCGTTACAAATGACTTCTTCAGATGCTAAAAGAATAAAGAAACATAGTATTCTGTTATCATCTTTAGAAGCCGTTTGTAACGACGAAACGCGTCATGCTATGTTGTTAATAAAGTTTTAAGCAAAAGTTTAAGTGTTTGAATTTTAGTTCATATTCAATTATAATGGATTTACATCAAGTAAACTCCAACACTATTGAATATTCAAGGAATGTATAATACAAATTGGATATTCTATGGGTGTTTTCACGGTATAAATCACTATAGAAAAAATTCCTACTTGCTGACACCAAGATATTTCGGTGTTGAGAAGGATTCCCAACATGATGGAGATTTTTTTATTTGGCACCATATACCGTTAGCTGCCTAAAGAAAATACGTAAAAAAATTTAGGTACATGTTCAAAATAATATATTGATTATCTTATATAAAAATCAACTGATTATAACGCTACCTGCATAGAATTAAACCAATTTTTCATTCCGAGGTAAAATCCACTACTTTTGTAACGATATTTCGTTACGTATCTTGCTAGAAAGACTACAAAAACAAAGACTAAAATTTGTAGTTCAAACTATTTTAACTACAAGTGATGCATGTTGCTCAGAAAATAATTATAAAAATTAATTTGAAAAATTAGTAAGTTGTGAGTATTTTCATATGAAAACCATCAATAGATCATTTTTTTCATCAAAAAAATGATCGAAATTTCCAGATTGAGAATTATTACTGTTTATTCCGGCGCCTTCATTAGATTCAATGACGAAATAATACATTTTGTCATTTTCAATGTGATTTTATTCGATAAGATAATAATTTTCATTTAGTTTCATTAGGTTGAAGGTAATTATACTATACATAATTTATTTTATTTATCAAATGATAGCGCAGGATATTAAAAAGAACTGTTCATTCGTAAGGATTCTCAGTATTTAATAGCTCTATCATTTTGTCATAATTTTCTGTTGGCTTTCGTGATCACATTAATCAATAATACAGTTTGTTTTCAGAGCGATAGCACATTGTCGTTTCTATTCAAATATCCAATTAGTAAATTGAGTGAAATAGAGGCACATCAGGTGAGTCATAATTGTCAATTAATGTATCTCATAATGGTAATACCATCATTCAATACTTACAGGTAGAAATGCTGATATACACTTTGTCTACGCACAAACCTGAAATCAAGGCCTCAGATATTTTTACTGTAGGAAATAGACTATTACCATCGGTAAGATTTCATTTTTGTTATATCATTCTATGAAACACATATGACCGCCAATATTATGATGATACAAGTATTCACATTGTTGTCAAATCTTTCATTTTTCGGGAATATAGTGAACTTTGTTATTTCAAATGGATAACCCTGTATATTTCTTGGTTTTTGTAATCCTTTCCATGTTGTGTTCTCGGTACCATAAGCTAAGAATGAGATTGAACAATCTGATACTGATAAAAGCTGTTACCAACTACAAAAAACTTTTTCCTTATTCGAATAGATAATGAAATTGAACAATTGAGTTATCTTACAGAAAACCCTTAATCTGAGGAAAATTAGTAGGTCAAAAATACCAACCTGATAATAAGCTTATTAATGATCAAGCGAGAATTCAATCTCATTAATTGAGTTATCTTACAGAAAACCCTTAATCTGAGGAAAATTAGTAGGTCAAAAATACCAACCTGATAATAAGCTTATTAATGATCAATAGAAGATATGAGTTTGAAACATTTTCGTTATTCTCTATTACCAAGACGATTTGATAACATCTTCGGAGTTCAGTTCGATGAAAAATATTCTGAATCTCATGGTAACCTAGTATGATTTTTCTCTTTCAATGTGTAATGCCAAATGAACAAGTGTTTCTTTCAAGTAAAATCAAATTTTTCACCATTTTGGCACTTGGCGTATTATTGATCACATCGTGTTTAGGGCAAACGAATTTCAGGGGTTTAAGGAACAATCAGAAATGGGGATTTAAACCCTTAATGATTGATTAGATTAAAAACAGCTTTCAATGAATATTTCTGGAAGATCTTATATAGTCTTCCCTATAACATATATAAATCGACTTCAAAAAGTCAAAAATCAAAAAGGAAATAAAATATTTGGAACTACTAATCGACAAAAACTTGAAGAATACACTCTGAGTGAAGACTTAAACTTAGAAGTGAAGACTCTAACCGATAAACTTAGGCGATTTATAAATTTTATGAACAGAGAAGTTTCCTAACGAAAACATCTTATTCTGTATAAATCACCAGTAGTCTCTTCTGAGTTATGGTTCAATTGTTTGGGGTAATTATGAAAGTGTGCGACACACTGTCTGAATGGAAACTTCTTCTTATTCTGTATAAACCACCAGTAGTCTATTCTGATTTATGTTTCAATTGTTTGGGGTAATCAGGAAAGTGTGTCATACTGTCTGAATGTGTTTCGAAATTATTCAATAATCTCGAAAAATTATCAATATTACCAGAAAAACTCGATTATGTCCGACACATCTATTAAATAATGAAAAGTACTCAACATGAAGACTCTGTACTACCATGAATGCTGCTTTAACAAGCATCGGTACATGATAAAGTTCAACTGTATTATGTCGTGGCCAAGTTAGTCAGATAATCTTAACAACCATCGCGCCAAAAGTGTTTGCTGAACGAGATGAAATGCTGTCCAACAAGGATATTCCTAAAAAATCTGGATTTTCATTGAGGGAATATAGGTCATTATAAAAATTGTTCACCGCAAAATTATCAAAAAAAAATTCCACTTGTATTTTTCTGTCAAATTAACCCTTTGCTGAGTAGAGTGTTGAGAAAACGATTACAATGACTTTACATACGGTTTTGTATAACGAACACCACGGTAAAAAAAATTTCATTGATTTTCATTCATGTTTTTCATTGTCTTAAACACTTCTATATGATACTTGGTCGTGTTGAGAAACTTGAGAATATTTGAAGAAACAAATGAAAATATATATGAACATAAGGTGGTACGTCAAAATCTTTGAAATTTTCAAGTGGTACGTGGTTACTAAAATGTTGAGAACCCCTGGTTTCAACATTGAGCTCACTAAGAGTTTTTCCACAGATGAAACCCGAAATGGTGGGATTATAAATAAGGATGATAAGCTTGGTTTCTTCTTAATAGTGATTGGTATATTTTTGATTATAGTTTTGGTTCTAATTATTTTCGTGAAATAGTTTCTCGTTTTTAATTTGTTTTTCTTGAAATTTTTAAAAGTTTTGTTTGGTTAAATAGTTAGTTAGCACACAGAGGTTTTACTTAGGTGCAATAAAAACTATCATATTCTACAAAATCCCACTTTCGAATTGAAAATTTTTTCTACGTGCTTAGGTATAAATTGCATACTTTGAAATAAAAAATTACAATGAATGAATTACAATTGAAATTACTTTCAACTAATTAGTTAGGATGAAAATATGAAGAGATGAATGGTGATATATACTTCTTGATCTTGAAATAATTGGTTATATTGAAGAAGTTTGAGAGAAGGAATTTTCATCTTGATTCATATTTTATTTTCAGATTTCTGGAGCTGTTGTGACATATGTATTGGTGGCACTTCAGTTCAGACCTGCTTGGTTGAACTAATATAGAAAAGGAAACAACACCAAAATCTTCGAAATCAATATGCACAAAACTTTAACTGATAATTTTATCAAACCTGATGATTCCAGTAAACAAAAAATTTGTCTTTGTCGTTCCATTGTTTTAATGAATACAGTCAGTGCGATTTTTGGTATGAATTCTTTGAGTAGCAAACACGTAGATGGCATGTGTTATTTTCAAGTTTCTAAAATTCGATTATGTTGGTCTGGATTTATTGCAATCGCTTTAATATTTAAAGTATATTATTTTTCGGAATATGAAATTTTTACAAACACATTAGACTTACCAGTCCTCCTGAATGCTATAACAGATACTGTCTGTGATAGTCTCCTGATGCTTGGATTATTTTTCAATATCTGGAAAGCAAAACAATGGATGAAAGTCATGAACGATATTAGTAAAATTTCGAAATATGGAGTATTATGTCGATCTGCGCTGCTGACTGTAAGAAATCTGACTTGGGCCTTCACAGGATTTATATTTTCCATGCTGATTTTCAATTCTGCCATATTAGCTTACCTGCATTTTTCCGAAACATACGAAAACGAGCTGCAAATTTCCTTCATAATGCGCAAAATTTTACAAAACGGTGTGTTATATTACTACGTTGTTGTCTTCGCAACAATAGCTCTTCAGATGGGCTTGCTTACTTGTTTTGAGAAAATCAGCCAACACGCTTTGAACTATACCGAAATATATCCTATGCATAAAATATCTGAATCAAATAACCAACAAGATATCTTCATTTTCTTCACTTACAATGTTTGTAATTCGAAACATGTTTCAAATCCAGAACTTCAGAAATTACCTAATGCTGAGATTATTGAACACTTCAGGATATTGCACGAGGAAATAAGTGAAATTATGTATGAATTAAACAATTGCTTCAATCCTTCATTACTGAGTAACGTTGTGATTGAAATCATAATGTTAGTGGTAAACTGGTATTCTGTTATCATTAAAATTGTGTACGATTTCCATTTTTTTGGTGCCAATACAATTTTTCTGCTGAATATTCTTTTTGCCGTATCACATACAATTGGACTTTTTGTTTTTTTGAGGAATGCACAGAAGTTGTCGAACATGGTTAGTATAAATGTTTTTTTATGGAGACACCAGAAACGTGACTACGGCGTCCGTCACAATGGGGAGATTTGAAGCGAAACCTCGAAACATGATTCTTCTATAACTGAAATAGATGCCATCCTAAGTTGCTCGATGATATGTATTTCATTCCCAAATTCCATCTCCAAATTGCATCTTTCACGTAGACAGATAATCCATTGAAAATGTGGATATCTAACACTACATACCGATGAACAGATGTCAGACTGAGAAATGACATTGAAATCTTTAGTTTTCCCTGTCATTTCAGAGATACAAGTAGTTACTCAACCCTTCAAGGATGACGAAACTTCTTTTGGGAGCACTGTTCATAACACTGGACGATGAAAAGTAATACAGTAGTGAGTTTCTCTAGTATAGACTAATGATTGTGCCAGAGGTCAATCCTCAAAAATAAAATGGAGAGGGATTCTATCCACAATAAAATTATGAGATTTTTTCTGTTATTATTATAATGATTTTTGAAATGGGAAATATTTTATTAACATCTATTGGTTTCAATTGGAAACCTGTGAAGAAGAAATTTCTAACCTAGCCTTTTCACAAAGGAGTGATAACAAAAGTTGAATTGTAATTTTTCATCAAGATCAACATTACAAATAGCAAAGGAAAGGGGTTGAGTCTCCCATAAACCCCTCCTCATATACTCCTCTAGAAGACATTTTTCTGGTGTCTCTTCTTATGAATCATTGTCTTCTTAACACAACACAAGAAACATAAATTTTCAATTCGAATTTTAAGGTTCATGGGTACAACAGTTTCTTAATGGAGTATTCGACAAGAGTTTCCACACCAGCAGAACATTTACAGTTGAGAGTTTTCATAGAAAAAATTAAACAACACAAACCTATAACTGCTAGTGGAATATTCACTGTGGACTTGGGCATTGCTGGACCGGTAAAATGAATGGAAATTCTCAATGGCTTAGTAATTTCTTATGAATTTTTCAGATTTTCGCTAATATTCTGACATACGTGTTGGTAGCACTTCAGTTTAAAATCCCACAAGCGTCTGAAGTTGAATAATCGAATGATGAAACCCGAATCAATGTTCTTGTATTGAGTATTTGCAGTGATTGTTTGATCTAGTGTACTTTACATTTGAGTCATTTGAACATTGACAATTTTTTAGAGAGAATATCCATACAGGATATGATATGATATTATTCACAGTGTTTTACTTATTTATGCATGAATACAATTAAATTTCTTCGTGTCTGAATTCGGTTTAAAAAACACATTCTCACAAATACTGTTACTCAGTTAAATATTTGCATAATATTTCTAGGAGTTCCTAACCTGCTTTCATTCAACGTCTCGTTGTTGTAACCTAACGAAAATATAGAAAACTTTATCGCTTCAGGTTTAGGAAAAAGGTAAAATAGTTTACGGTTCAAATCTAAACAATAAACTGCATAATTTCATTTAAAAAACTTTTTAAAACTCTAATTTTTATTTCTGTTTTTCTTGGTATATTCAGTGACATAGGTTTTCATACTAGTTGTGTTCAATTTCCATCACACATGTTGATTTCATTATTTTGTTTTTTGTTCTTTGTTATACTGTTATTACTTCTTCTATTTATTATTATTATTTTTTTTGTGTGTTTCAAGGGGTCGAGCAAGAATATCTATGCTCAACTTCACTTCCCACTATTGTAACACAATTTTTTGGAAAAGTGAATAAAGTACTTATTATTAGCATTTATTTCCATATAAGTGAATATTTCTTCTTCTGTTTGTTATTATATTGATCAATCAAGGACGAAACACCATTAAGATAAAATTCAGAAAGTTTCAACGCCTTTCAGATTTTTGATATTGAGAAAAACTAATATAAAATTATCAGTTGATATATGATGTATATTATATTTCTGTTCAAACTGGAATTGTGCAGGTACAATGTTTCTCTCAGTTTAATGAATGACAGTCATTATTCAAATCTTTATTCTCGGTTCTGCTCTCACGTCTGGATTGATAATACAAAAATCTGAAAAAAACGTGTACATTATGTATATAATGTATAATGTATATAATATAAATTATATATTATATATATATATATATATATATATATATATATATATATATATATATATATATATATATATATATATATATATATATATATATATATATATATATATATACAAGGAAATGAAGTTTTTGTGCTTATGGCATTGAATGAAGTACTGAAGAAAATGAACACTAGAACATTCATTCGAAAAATTTTAATTAATTGAAAGAATGTTATAGTAGAGCCTACATATGCGAACGTGTACGATGTGATGCCTCCATTATCCTTCAAGGGATAAATGTAAGAGAAATATTGAAATAGATGCCACACCTGATGCATGTGGGAGATATATGTTTCGTTCTGCAAGGAACTCGTCAGTCGCACGAGTCATAAGAAGATGCTTGGGGATTGAAATAATGGCCTCACTTCGATGAACGTCGTACGACTGACTAGTTTCTTGCAGAACGAAACATATGTTTCGCGCTTCCATCAGGTGTGTCATCTATTTCAATATTTCTCTAACATTTATCTCTTCTTCTACTGCAAATAAAGTCAAAGGAACAAAATGTATAGCATATTTGGGACCTAGATTCATAAATTTTTTGTACCCGAGTGTTCAAATATGTAGCTCGAACTCTTTTGTTCATTTTAGAAATTCAGTTAGAAAATTTCTGCTTGCTGATAAATGTTAAAAGTTTTTCTTTTAGTTGAGTTGATAGACTTAAGAACATTATACAGAAAATATTTTGTTTTGTATGTTATTAATATACGGTATCATGGTTCATGTAAAATAGAATAAGGATTGATATAAGTATTCCCACCGACAGCAAATTGATTGCTTTGTGGGTTTCATTTTCGTTTATTGTGATTGTTCATTTCAATAAACATTATTATTATTATTATTTATCTCTTGAACGATAATGGAGGCATCACATCCTACACGTTCTCATATCTAGGTCTACTATAACATTCTTTTGAATAATCTTAAATATATATATATATATATATATATATATATATATATATATATATATATATATATATATATATATATATATATATATATATATATATATATATATATATATATATATATATATATATATATATATATATATATATATATATATATATATATATATATATATATATATATATATATATATATATATATATATATATATATATATATATATATATATATATATATCTTTCGCAATGCATAAGATTATTTGTTGAAAGATTAAGATTTTATTAGCTAATTTAATAATTCGAAAATACTGCGAAAAGAACTCACATGAAGAAACAGAAGCCAATTGATTTCAAGAAAATTGTTACAACGAGGTATGTTCCAGGAAATATATCAATAGTGTATTTGTATATTGTAGTATACAATGGTCCAAAAATTAGAGGTGTAATAGCATCGCATATTCCGAATACCGAATTGGACTGCGCCTGTTCATGGGCTGGTATCGTTTTCGCTATCAAAGATCGCACTGCCATATATGGTAATGGTGTGAACAAACCGAAAAAAACCCCTGAAACAGAAAAATTGTATATATATATATATATATATATATATATATATATATTATATATATATATATATATATATATATATATATATATAAAAGAAAATGAACACTAGAACATTCATCTGAAAAATTGAAATTAATCAAGAGAATGTTATAGTAGAGCTAGATATGTGAACGTGTACGATGTGATGTCTCCATTATCCTTCATTGGATAAATGTTAGAGAAATATTGAAATCGATGCCACACCTGATGGAAGTGCGAGACATATATGTTTCGTTCTGCAAGGAACTCGTCAGTCGCATCATATATATATATATATATATATATATATATATATATATATATACATATATATAAATATATATATAGACATCACATCGTACACGTTCACATATCTAGCTCTACTATAACATTCTCTTGATTAATTTCAATTTTTCAGATGAATGTTCTAGTGTTCATTTTCTTAAATATTTCATTCAGTGCCATAAGCACAAAAAAATTTCATTTCTTTATATATATATATATATATATATATATATATATATATATATATATATGTATGTATATATAATTTCAAGATTCACGAATCATTCATACTAGTAAATACTGACACTATTGATCGAATTATCGAAATATTTCAACATATAAAACTCTCATGGAGCTGTCTACACAAATGTTGTCAACGAGAACGAACCTATCACTTTCGAGAGTGATAGGTTCGTTCGATTGAACGAACCTACGAAAAATCGTCGATCTTGTTGAATGATAATAGGATACAATAGTTTCAACATTATTATGAATCATCAGTCCGTATTTTTAATCAATCAAGAATCGATTACTTTCAAAACGCCCACAGGACTTATAATCCGAATGAGGGAAATAACACTCTGTAAAAATTTGAGTTAGCTTCCTTTATCGAAGACAAGACGTATGAACTCTCCCTAGCGTTCTAGATTTATACTCATGACAACATTATTGTGAGTACGTGAGGCTTCGTGGACATTTCATTCGAACACCACAGAAATCTGTCTGCAATGTGTAAGAATGGTCCCATGCCTAATCGCTCCAGATCACGCCCCGGCAGGCAAAACTATGGCTAGTTTCAAAATTCACGAATCGTTCATAGTAGTAAATACTGAGACACTTAATCGAAATATTTCAAATAAAACTCTCAGGGAGCTATCTACACAAACTTTGTCAAAGCAATGTTATCAAGCAATTATTGAAATCGATGCCTACATTCATTGAAAGCCTAAGACAGTTTCTGTTTTGTATTACTAGGTACTCATCAGTTACGCCACGTTCAACTTGTGGAGTCAACGACTCCAATATTCACATACCCTTCTATTGATTGTAAGACAGCAATAAGAAGTAAGTCGTATGCATATATAATGCATAGATTAAAGTACATCTCATATCTTCGGAATCAATGAAAAGCAATCAATACATCTGAAATTGAAAGTTTCATACGGCCTTATGTATTAAGATACTACATTTTGAAACTTCATTTTTTTTGAACAATTTCATCTAATTTGATGAAGTAATGATTGGGAGCCCAGAGACAGACTAACACCAAGAAAGCTAACTCACGATCGATGGGATAAGGAGCTTTTGAATTGGCTGGGCCTTGGAAGAGAGAGACTGCCGATAGAGAATCTTGGCAAAGACAGGGAAGGCCTTCTTCTTTCTGCAGTGGACGAAAAAAGGCTGATCATGATGATTATATATATATATATATATATATATATATATATATATATATATATATATATATATATATATATATATATATATATATATATATATATGACAAAAACACAATTATCGGTATAGCCCGCAACTCAATTGGAAGCAGCCGTTGACACGTGTTCCGAGCTTATTGGCTCTCCTCAGAACGGAATTTTTGTCATTTGTACTTTTCACCGCAAGAAAATTCTTCATTCCTTATTTACTTAGTCGGTTGAAGACTCCGTAAAGGATAAATAGTCGCCAAATTGGCGATACGTTGACCAAATCCCCAAATTCTTTTATTGTTGAATCCGTCTCAAGGTTCGTACACCTTGAACTTGGCTACGCCGTTCTGAGGAGGGCCAATAAGCTCGAAACACGTGTCAACGGCTGCTTCCAATTGAGTTGCGGGCTATACCGATAATTGTGTTTTTGTCATTTGTACTTTTCACCGCAAGAAAATTCTTCATTCCTTATATATATATATATATATATATATATATATATATATATATATATATATATATATATATATATATATATATACATATATATATATATATATATATACATTGCTTTAAGTATAAGCAATTTTTGTAAAATATTATCAATTTTATGAAATTATATTAGTAATTTTATTTAAAATTATCATTCAAATTAAAGAGTAATTATGAATTCAATCAATTTCAACGAAATTCCTACTAACCTGAATAAAAATATCCCGGACTAGGGGCTGAAGCGTATATTGAATTTGCTGCCATGGAACTGACAACACCAAACATTCCCAGCAATGATTCATCACATCGGAAAAATTTGATGACTATAGTAAGGGTAATGAAAGTACCTGAAAAATAACTTCAGTTTGAAGAGAATCGTGAAAAGTTTTACATTTTGTGTAAACTCCTCGAGAGTTTTATCTGAAATATTTCGATATTTCGATTAAGAGTCTAATCAAGAGAATATATATATATATATATAGTTTCAAGATTCAGAAATCATCCATACTAGTGAATACTGAGACACTTAATCGAAATATTATTATTATTATTGAATATTATTAACGGCAGGGATCTGAAAAGTCATAAGCACATTAATATATTCTACAGAATACTGCAACGTGAGGATAATACATTAGATGAACATTTGAGAAAAGAAAAAATAATAAAAACAAGAAGAATAAAATAGTGATCAGTACACCTTGACAAGGTGTAATTTTCAGTCTTTCAAGTTTAAAATTAGTCTAGTAGTCCTACGTAATGTTATATAATAATATCGTTTACTATTATATATTATATATTATATATTATATATTATATATTATATATTATATATTATATATTATATATTATATATTATATATTATATATTATATATTATATATTATATATTATATATTATATATTATATATAACATCGTAATGTTTCGAATAAAACTCAAAAAGTATAAAACTACAACGATCCTATCACTTTCGAGAGTGAATATTGAATGCATTTCGAAGATTATCGAACTTATTGAATTATAATAAGATATAATCAATTTGTCATTATTATGAATCAGTCTTATTTAATCATCAATCAAAAATCGATGACTTCCAAAACCTTAGGTCCTACATCCGAATGAGGAGAACATTAGTTCGTGAACTATTCACGTGAGCTCCCTCTATCGAGGAAAAGACGTATAAACTCTCCCGAGCATTCTAGATTCCTACTCATGACAACATTAGTAAAAGTACTTAAAAGCATTGTAGACATTTCATTCGAACACAACAAAACTTTTCTGCATTGTGTACGAATGCCTAATCGCTCCAGATCACTCCCAGAAGTGCAAAAAGATAGCTAGTTTTAAGATTCACAAATAACAATAGTAAATACTGAGTCTCACAATCGAAATATCGAAATATTTCAAACAAAACTCTCAGAGAGCCTCAGAATTAAAATACAATTCCCAACAATTTTCAAGCTGGTGTTGTTCGTTTAAACAATTAACAAAAATATAACAGTAGAAATTATTCAGGTACACGAAACATTAATTGCAACCATATTTTTCGGAAACCAGTCAGATTTTTGGAAAGCAACATTGTTTGAATTATTACAAATATGTGAATGATACGAATACAATGTTTTCTAGATTGTTACACCTTCATTAAACAAGAAACAGTCCAACCAAGCCATCGTAATAGTATAACATACGTCACAATCTTCCTATGAATGGTATGTAAACCTAGAGAACATTGGTTGTTCATTTGAAGTAGAATTGTGTCTGCTGACACATATTATGAGTGAAAACTATAAGGTTACCTATCAGTTCCATAGAGAACTTAGATGCTGTGAAAAGGCCATATTGGACAGTATTCCAGCCGAATGAGAACCTCGTGAACATATAATTGACACTATTTTCAGCTGTAAAAGAATTTGAGGTTAGTATAACATGAACACTAGTATTGGTATAACATGAACAATACAAAAAACTCACCATGTGATGGCCCTGCGACAATGAAGAGTAATGACAAAAAAATTATGACTTTGATTCTTCTCTTGTTAGGCCCTTTGTTGAAACATGTTTTCACAGATTTCTGGAAGTGAATGATATTGAAGAAGTCTCGAAAAAAACTGATAGACTTATTATCATCCTCATTTTCAGTCTTGTAATCTCTAACTAATAAAGTACTACTTGCCAGAGCAGTTAACAAAATCATAATACAGAAAAGAAATGAAATCAAAAAACCGAATTCTGCGAACAACATTCCACCCAAACTACTCCCTAAAGAATGACCAATCATACGAGCAGCAGCTATAGTTCCCATTTTAAGTGTTCTGTTCTTATTGTTACATCTTTCCCCACATAACTGTAAGAACCGATGAAAAGGGATGGCCAACCTCCAAGCAGAGCAAGAGGCAGTGAGTCGCCCAAAACAGTATAAATCAAAGGCAGCTCTTCAAAAAATATAACGTTTATAATCAGAGCTACACAGCATAGTATTTCTCCAATGATAGGAAACATAATGAGAGGCTTCCTTCTTCTATGTCTGTCACTCCAAGATCCTAAAAACAGCACTAAACAAACTGGAAAGAAACTCTGAATTGCAGTCCTTAAACCTATCATTTGCGTTACTAGTTTTTGAACATTTGCTTCTTGAAATCTCGAATATCCTGATCTATTTCTGGCAGTCAGTGCATTGCATACTGAAGAATCATAACCTATATTAACTCGACATGCTTTCTCTAGGTAAAGGTTCTGAGCAACCAACTGATACATAACAGAAGTGAAAATGACGCAGAAAAAAATAGGTTCGAGGGATATACCGAAAATACATTTAGATACATATTTAGAAACACTTGTGCGGTTAACATGACGATCGGTTTCGTTCGAAGTTGGCATAATTTTCTCTTCGTCCACATGTATCTTATTTGTTTGTTCGCTGCTATGGTTATTCATTTTCTTATTTCGAAAAACATATATTTGGATTTTTCTTATTCATTTGAGTTGAATTTGCGTTGTTAGTATTTTGTTAGGAAGTGTTCCTCCTGAAAAGAAGGAAAAAAGTTTCGTGAGCCCCAAGCTGGCTGTTACCGACAAATGCATATTTCACGTCTAAATATTATCGCATTGTTTTCAGTGTCCGTTTGGTGTCAGTGATCAAAAATTGTTTTAATCGTGAGACAAAGTTAATATACTATTGACAAGTTCTTGTACAATTTCAGCTACCTCAATGATATTTGTTCTGGTGTATCATATGTTGAATAGCAAAAATTTTGGTTTATTCTGCTTTATTCTATTCACGAATGTACATCAATCAATGACACGGAAGTTTCGTTAATCACAAACATTATGCATCTAGAAATTGAAACATTTAAGCCAAAAGTTTTAATTTTGATTAACTAGTATATTAATTTCCATACATAAGTGAAAATCATGCCGATTGAAAACTTCTTCTCCTATGAATAAGCTTTATTGTCACACATATAATTTCGCAAAAAATGATTTTTTGTGACAGTTTCTGAGGATTTCATTAGGTTATCATGTTCAATACTTAGTTTGTTAAAACATCTAACACTAATCAATTTATGTATATGTATATATATATATATATTTTATATATATATATATATATATATATAAATATATATAAATTAATATATATATATATATATATATATATATATATATATATATATATATATATATATATATATATATATATATATATATATATAGTTTCAAGATTCACAAATCATTTAATACTAGTCAATACTGAAACTCTTAGTCGAAATGTTGAAATATTTCAAATAAAACTCTCAGGGAGCTGTCTACACAAATGTTTTTTACTCTACACAAAAAAGCGTTTTGAAAAATTCATCGATCTTGTTGAAAGATAATAGGATACAATAAGGTATGTGACTGCAATAAAAATATAGATCAAAATGTTCTTAGGTTGATAGTATATATTATTTCAAACCAATATAGCCATTACATCCTTTTGAAATATATATGATTTTTAAAAGAAATCAATAACAAAATATTTAAAATTTCATATTTGATCACGTGATTGAAAACCCATTGGATTGGTTAAATCGCGAGTGACGTCACCGTGCAGGAAACAAAGCCAAGAGATAACAAAGGCTAACGTTCATTTCTCTGATGTCTTTGTACGTGTGTGTTTGAGAGTTTATTTCCTGGTTTTATTAGCTATTTTATTTGTTAGAGACAAAACAGAGAAATTATTTTGAATAATTATAAATATATATATATATATATATATATATATATATATATATATATATATATATATATATATATATATATATATATTATATAAGGTATGATGGAGAGCCATTTTGTCGAAGCTAATAGCAGAAATCTCCCAAGAATAGACGAAATTATGGTTGGACAATTTTTTAAAAACAATCCTGATTTTTATGCTCCAGAATCAAAGAATGTAAAAACAGCACAGTAAGTGTTACTCTATATTATACTCTGAATGAATTGTTCTAGAAAATGCCTTAAAAAGTTTACTCCATATCACAAACATTTTAGGTTATTCGATAATTGACCAATCAATACTCACAAGCTTCAGTTGAAAATAAGTGTACAATACATAATGAAACAAGAAAATTAATATATCTATACATTTTTGAGTTTATTTATTTACCAATTTGAGAACCAGAATCATAATAAATTCAATCAAGTTCAGAACTATTTGATTACAGTAGTACAGATGAGACGATTCTGTTGGTTATGTTCAACTGTTTCGGGAAGATGGAATTTGCAAAATAAAATGGAGGATATGCCCCGAACACAAAGTGAGAACTTTTCCATCTGCAATAACAATTTTATCATCGTTAATTGACCTCTACTTAAAATATAACTCACATAAAGTCACTCATAAAGTATTGAAGTTTTATTATTTTGAATTATTTCAAAATTATTTTAATTTTGTAAATTTTGTATTATACCCAAGTATGAAAATACAAAGATAGGAATACAATCCAGTTTATTCCGTTCAAGATCAAGAATAAAATACGTACGTAATTGATAACCTCAAAATATAGTAGAATGTATAGAGAAGACTCTAACGAATATGTAATGAAATCAACTCGTTATTTATTTATGAAATATAGGGTAAGAATTATTTACTTACGTTAAAGTGATCTCCACGCATGAAAGCGTGAGATTTCACAGCTATATCTTTCGGGTTTCTACGAGAGAGAAATAAACACTTTTTCTGAGTTTTAGTGTTTGTCGATAGGTTCACAAACATTTTCTCCGGGGTTTTAATAGATGTGTTAGTACATTGTAGCACTACGCACCATTTGTAAGGCATTTTATCGCAGTAAAATTATGAAATCGTCAACGATCACTGAATTTAATCGTCGACAGTCGTATTACAATGTGACGTTTACTGTGTTTATTGCATCGTGATGTCACCACATTAAGTAACCTGTAAAGCAGTGTTTTGGCAATTTTCTTATTCATTCAAAATTTCTCTGTCATTTTCATAAAAATTAGAAAAATTTAAAGAGAATTAATCGAATGGGAGATATGTATCAGCTATAACGAATAATTTGAGATACTTTTGTGGAAACATTCAAATACACTATTGTTTCATTTGTTTGTGTAGACAGTTCGTAACCAGCTAGGACTAAAACACAACATCAAAGACATTCTGAGCACAACGGCTCAAATTGAAGTTACTTTAAAATTTATCGAAAAATGGGGATTATTCGACCTTATGTAGTTTAATCATCTAGAAATAATACAGTTACATCTTATTTTACTTCAAATAAATTGTTAATTATATTTATGTATTTGTAACATTAACATTATTATGACATGAAACTGTAAAATTTGTACCATGTGTCAATGACCAAGTAGTCGAGGCACATTGATTCAAATAAAAAAAAATTAAAAATGAAATCAATGAAAATTACATATATTCTTTCCTTTTTTCTTCTGAACTTTCTATTTATTTTATATTGTCATCAGAAATACTTAGCATTACACTCAAACCTTGAATCACGAAATAAAAGAAATTATTCTGAAAATTGCAATTAAAGTTCATTTTTCCGGATTTCAAAAATTCCAAATTTCATCTCAAAAAAATTAATATTCGGCATTTCAATTATAGTGTCATTTGAATGAAATATACTCACATAAATTATTGAAGATCCCACAATTTAATAAAAGTTCATTCAAAATCACGGAAAAGAAGCGCAAAATTCCGTTCAATACTGAGACTAACTGATTTATTCTCTCTTGGGTTTGAAATTTTCCTAATATCAATTCGTGGTTTTACTTCTGTACCTGATAAGGCACAAGCACAAAAATAACTTCGTAATTGATGGGAAAATTCGATTATATAAAATCTCTTCTGTCTATGTTTCAATAATTGGAATAAATCCTTCCCAAATTTCATTGAACAATTTACTGAAAAATATATTATTGATTTTTTGCATAGAATAATCAAAAACTTTCGTCTATATCTAATATGATGAAAAATATTGATGTAATCACTGGAAACAGGTTGATATAAAATGATTCACAGAAAGCTTCATGCTGCTCTAATGACTTCAAGGAGCTTAATATACTTTAAAGAAACAATATTCAATTTTTTTCATATATCAAATAATAATACGCATGACGCGTGTTTCGAAGTACAACTTCTTCTGAAGTTAATTTAGCATGAGGAGAAGTTGTACTTCGAAACGCGTTATGCGTATTGTTATTCAATATATGAGAAAAATTTAAATATTGTTCATTGTGATTATTAATTTTCTCCAAGTTTTCGGCCTCATCAATCATCCCTTTAGTATACTCTTCCAACTTAGGCTGATATTTACTCATCTAATGCTCCTGGTAAAGAAGAGTTCTTCATTATATTTCATAGGCTGAAGAGAACTCAGGGATCAATTTTTGTATCCTAATCTTTCATAAAAATTTATCTTCAGCAATGAGCGAGCTATCAATTCTCTAGAAATTTAAAAACTTTTTGTAATGATGCTTCTTCGTCATTTGGAGAATAATGTGTAATCTTTTCGACGTAAAATCATTTCTCTGGATGCAGGTTTTCCAATGACCAAGCAAAAGTTGATGGTTTAGTTGCAGTGCTGTGAAAAATTCTCATTTCTATGAACTTTCACTTGAATATTTGTATGTCTATTACAAATTCAAATATTACATTATTATTTGTATTTTTAAATGAATGAGCGAATGAATACGAATTTCAAATCTGAGTTCTGAATGTCTACGTTTGAAGACAGCTCTCTTCTCAATTTTTTATTCTGTATACAAGAAAGCGAAAGTAGAATATATATTTTTTGACCATTTTCAAAGAAAAATCACACTGAGAAATCTCTCTTTTCATTCTTTAATCTGTATGCGAGTTAGCGAAAGTAGAACTTATATTTATTGACCATTTTCAAATTGAAAACTGAACTCTGAAGAACAAAAAATACCACCAAAAAATTTTCAAGTACCTAAAACATGATATTTACAAACAGAAATAAGGTCACCTTAATTTTCAGCTCCCTATTTTCGATTGGCCTTTCTCTGAATGTCAAAATCCATTTTCTCATGCTCATTCTTGAGAAACTTTTTTAGACATTTTTTGTAACATTTATTAATACTTTATACCCACTCTTGGCTTAATGTTTCAGTTTTCAATATGCAAATGTTTCGAGATAACCTCGAATCGATATTGAATATTAAATAATTCGAATTAAAGGGACGGACAAAACATTGAACCAACTATTATACAAGTATATAAACTGAAAACTTTTCTTCACATTCAATATGAAAATCCTTCATGAATAAATTAACTAATCGTACACGTTATTGTTGAATATGAAAAATGATTGAGCTAAGGCCAGTTTTTGACCATTTGTTGAAGCCTTTACGCTGGATATGTATTCAACGGATAGTTCAAATATTTTTCCGATTTGATATATATTCGAATTGAATTCAATGGAATGATTGATTTCGACCTTCCAGAAAATTCGTCGCGGTTAAAACATTTTCATTGAATGTCGCTGATAGAATTACTTTCGCCAAAACATTGCTAACGTTGGGTTAACGAGCGATATCGAACGTTTTTCTTATTTTTGGCGTTTTAAATTTCCTTACCACTGAACAATCACGATTTACGGCGACGATAAGAGAACCAAAATATTTAGTTATGTAAATTTTCATTTGATAAGAAAGTGTGAAATATTTTTCCCTGTTATATTTCATTTTGATAAATACCGTTTATAGAATGTATAATTTGAAAAAATTTTCGCGAGCCTGGACAATACAAATGTGAAAAATCACCAAGGATCACCGAAATGAAGAGAATGTTCTGGCGCAAGTAGCGATAACCGACACTCACAAATATAGAAGGATGCACTATTTATCTAAGGTATTGATCGACATAGAGGCTGGATCGACTTCTTAGTTCGACTTCAAATGTCAAATATTATGGTTGCGTTCAGAAATTCAATTAGTGACAAAACTTAGGATTCATCAATCTACATAAAAATAATCTGATAAATATTTAACAACTTCAGTTAATCTATCACCTGTAGTTAGCTGAATTTTAGTTTATTTTGCACCTCCTGAGAATATATATGTAGTTAGAAAGATATGAAAATTCTAATTGGTTATTCATTTTTAACTATGCTTTCAATTTTATTTCTGAAAGACACATCAATTAATGTTATTTACACATCATAATTTATCACACATCGATTAATATTATTTACACATTTTAACATTATGTTATTGATGTTATTACACATCGAAAGAAAAACAAAATTGTTGTTTTTATTTAATTCCTAGCTCATATTTATTTACCTTTTAAACCTTCTCTGTACTTTCACAAATAATTCAATGCCAAAATCAGCCAAATTGGTCCAGCCGTTCTCGATTTTTGCGAGACTAACGAACAACAATTCATTTTTATATTATAGAGAAGATAAGAAACCTTCCCAAAATTATATTGCGTGTGTTAGGGTATGCGTTTCAACGACGTCACAGATATGACAGATAACAGCCACACAAACATCTCTCTGGAGCTAAAACATGCGTTAGGAGGACCGATACTCCATTTACTGGTGAAAACTGTAGAAAGGAACCCTCACATCTAGACCTGGAATGCCGTTCAAGTTGTTGGGAGTTGAGGAATTCGAGTTTCATATGCAAAAATCTGTGAGTTTAAAATTTCTCGGAGCAATTATGGAATTTCCATCGCCAACAATTGATGAATTACAAAGTTCCAAAGATCCTGCAAACTAACATGGAACTACTATTAAATAAGTTGTATTTCGACAGGCATTATAACACAACGATTCTACTAGAAGGAATCTACGCAGCTGAAAGAATAGAAGAAATGACTGGCGGTCATTTACCAGTAAGAGAGAATAGAAAAATTCTCAGGAAGATTTATGGAGCAATCAATAGAAACGGTACTTGGATGGATGACCTTAAAACGACCTTTATCGAAGGACAAATACAATAACAGAAAAAATCCGAAAACCACGACCGAAATTTTATGTATATATCTAATGGAAGAAACACTTTGTAATATCACATAAACTACTCGATATAATGAAGAGAAAATGTGGCAATGCATGGCTAAAAGAGGTGCAAAAGGGATCAAAAGCCGTTCAAAACAAAACTTCGAAGATCACGGAAAGTGTCGCTATAAAATCCCACAGGTAGAGTTAGAACATAGATGATCTAGCTAACCTGGAATAAAATGTACACACGAAAGAAGAGTAGCCATTATGAGAGAATGAAGTGTTTTTGGGAAGCAAGGGAGTAAAAACAAAAACCCTAAAAGTTGTGATTTCTAGTTCAATCGCTCTCATAATACGTAATAGATAATTGCTGAAATAGTAATACTAATATATAAAGTGGAAATGAATAAAGTACTTTACCCTTACCTTCTATTTTTTTTTGTATTGAATTCCAAAAATCACCCAATAATTAACTAATCACTAGATAAAATCAAGAATCCCGAAAGTTCATAAAATTCCATTTTTAATCGTTTGTATATAACTATGGAAATTCTTGTGTCATTAGGCGAAAACCATTCTCTCTACTGAAACGTAACATACGTGAATTGTTTCCCAATCATTTTGCTGACCAATTTTATAGGACTGCATATTCAGCAAAAAATTTCTTCATTGTCTATTTGATCAATATTTTTCAAACAAGGAAGTCGTCTAATTGGAATCAACTTACCAAGAATTGGTTAGTTGATTCCAATTTCTAAGTTGATGGTAAAGTGCTATATATATATATATAAACATATATATATATATATATATATATATATATATATATATATATATATATATATATATATATATTTTTGAAAACCTATCTGATTCGTGAACCATTTCATTTATATAGTATAAATTCGCTTCTTGGGTTGTTTTGGTTCAATTAAAACTGAATGATGTTGAATTTCTTCCAATAACGTTTCGGTTATTATTTTAACCTTCCTCCAATTCATCAAATTGATACAAATTGTCATATGATAGCTAAAACAAAAATGGATATAATAATAATGCCTAAAAACGCACTCGTGATTCAAAATCTTACCACAAACATGAACACCTCAGACACAAAATTCGACTGAAATAACAATTATATTGACAATTTCACTCAAAATATCCAAAAATTTTCATTCCAAAAAACAACAACACGTTCATCTCTCAAAGCATATTGTAGATATATGACTTGACTTGGAGACTGATCACGTCTATAATATCACTCACATCAAACAATACATTTTTATACATTTTGCATCGTGCTCTTATGCGGTTAAAATATTTTTGTATATTTTACTCAGACCAGTAATGTCAGTTTTATCGTTGATGGATAATTATTATCGACCCTGGACTGTCAAACTACTATCAAACCCTGGGACGAATTCTTGGACATCGAATATAAATAATGATGAGTGTTAATCTTTTCAGATAAAAAAATTTATATAGGAAGAACTTTCAGAAATTTCCAAATTAGATTATCGGAAGATAAACGTAGTTTTTATAAACAGATAACAGATTTCCATTATGCTAACCATTCATTAGAAGAAAGTCATATATTTAGTTCAGAGTTTGAAATATTAAATAGAGAGAATAAAGGATCCAAGCTGAATTTTCTAGAATCATTACATATTAATAAATTCAAAAATTCGGGACTTTTACTCAATAGCCAGTTAGGGGTTAACACTAGCTCTCCACTTAATATGTTCAATGAGAATATTCCAGTTAGCAGATCAGATTGATTACCTAAGTTTTAGTTTTTACATTTAATTTTACATTCAATTTCATATTTTATGTTGCAAAAAAAAATTCAAATTTCCTTTATTTGTACTTAGGAATCTGAGTTGTATATTTGTATCTTTACTACATTTCGTTGGAATACCTGACTTAAGAAATTGATTTTCTGTGTTCGTCTCCAGGTTTACGATCCTTTTGTTAAATATCAGTGTATTCTATGGTCCCCACTCCAAGTTAGTAATAGAACATACATGCTTTGTTCTGTGAAAATAGCTATAAGTTTATGGATATTAATTTTCTCCAAGTATCGAGAAGTATATATATATATATATATATATATATATATATATATATATATATATATATATATATATATATATATATATATATATATATATATATATATATATATAAATACAGCACGAGAACTACATAATTCTTTTCCTTGTAGTAAACTTCCTTCATGTTTTGAGAAATGACAGTGAGCGAGCGCTTCTACAACCTCAACGTAGATAGCGCATTACTTCATTAAAATAGATGAAATTGTTCAAAAACTAGAGTTGCAAAATATTATTGATGAGGACGTGTGAAACTTCCTATGTTAGATGTTTTCATGAGCTTTTCATTGATTCCTAAGATTTGACATGTACATTAATATATGTATTATATATGCATACGATTTACTTTATGTTACTGTATTACAATCAAAAAGAGGGAATATGGTGATATGTGAGGGAAAGTTGTTGCCTTTCATTTGTTGAAAGTGACGTAACTGATGAGTACCTTGTCACATAGCCAGTTATAGTCATAGTCTGTTATAATGTTCGTTTGAATAATTTGTCAAAAAATTATCGAAAGCAAGTTGAAGAATACTTTGATGTATAAATATATATATATATATATATATATATATATATATATATATATATATATATATATATATATATATATATATATATATATATATATATATATATAATCGACCAATGAGCATGTTTTCCGAACATCTTCCATTCATGCTTTTTGCATTTATATTGTAGAGTATGTAGTTATAGCAAATCACATAATTTTATCTGATTTTTTCTGAATTTAAAGATTTGTTGACATTCAAACCATTAAATAAGGTGACAAACGCAATTCAAAATTGACTTTCAAAACAAAAATGAAAAGACAATTTCTTTCTGAAAACATACGGAATTTTGGATGTATTACGTGATTTGTATTGTTGAGAATTGTGAAACATTATTGAAATCTGATTTGATTTTCTGAATAGTTAAATTTTCACTGCCTAATCAGTTGAAGTTTTTGAGAATCAAAATATTTCTTCAAATATACATGTTCTATATACAGTATAGAACATGTGCCCTCATATAGAAAACATTTTTTCGTCAACTGAATAACAGAAATGGATTTAAAATGAAAGACGATTCAATGAAAACTTACAAATTTATTGAATAAAATACAAAAACACATATCAATAAGTGTATAAAAAACAATTACAAAATAGTTTTACTAAAAAAATAATCCGAAACTCCAATGGTGATCGAACCAATTTGAAGTTCAAGTTTGTGATATTTAGTCACTTTTGAACACCCAGGTGATTTTTTATTACACTTTAATTCAAAATTTTTCTAATTGACATTTATTGTCTACTCACTCATTATCAGAGCTTTTCTCCTTCAAATTGAAAATCAATTAATTAAAATATCTGAAATGATAAATAGAAAAATGGGTACAAATTTCGGCTATGTTTTCTTTTATTATTCAAATTTTGAATGTTTCCTTAGACTGATAAAATGCTGTTGGATAGACATTGTCAATATCATTTACTATACCTTTAATAACCTCGAAATTTTTATTGCAAAACTAATTTTTTGTTTTTTATATTCGAAATAATTATTGAAAAAATTTTCTTTGTAGGCTTCATGACGAACAGGTGAGTTAGGAAAAACATTTTCGTTGAGAAATCCATTTATTTACATTTTCAAACACGGGTTGTCCCAAACAAAATAGCGTTATATTTTCTGACTATCAAATTAAGTCTAATTCGCCTAATTATCACTTTTATTGCTTTTCAGAACGCAGGATGAATGCACTATACCCGGGAAAATATAGTGTAGTAGAGATAGTATACATCATAACAAGATCTGGGGTAAAATATACTATTAGCGCTGAGAATGGCTTAAATAGGTCAATGCATATGCAAATATTCAAATCCATACAATCAGGCCCGTATTCCAGTCCATGATTCGGTCAGTAAAAAATCTCATGACTTCCTTGGAATTCCAAATTCTGTTGATGAGGTTCAAATTAGTACATCATTTCAGTGAATGGTGTAGAGAAAATGTGAATCACGACTTTTCTCTTCTTCTTTTGCTAATGGAAAAACAATGGAATAAAAACTAAAAAATTACTTGAAATAGTTAACTCAATTTCAAAAGAGATGTGTGTGATTATTACATGATGATTTAATGCTTATGGTTAGCATTCTAATCCTCGAAGAAATTATTTTAGTGAAGCTTTCACTCTTGGGATACTCTTGTTCAGTTATTTGCAGAATAAAAGAAAATTTTTATTACAAACCTATATAAAAATATTGTGGACTTATAGATGCAACATATATTGAGTTAGCTATATAAAACCGGTGAGGCCTATCATTTCTATTACAGGTTTATTACAGTGTAGAAATTTGGTGAGAAAGATCACTCCAAGAAAAGAACCTGCAATCAAAGACGAACATGAAAATAAGTTCTATCGGTTGTCAATATTTAGGTCTCTAAGTGAATTCTAAATAAAGTTGTCTGTTCGGATTAGCTATTGACTGTCATAGGTGCAATCAGTAATATTCAAATTCATGTGCAACTCTTTCATTTAGAATTCGACCTAGACACAAATAAACTCTCAAATGACAGTGGAGATAGATCTCTCACAATGGAGATAAATAAACACACCCTGGAACGAACTTGAAGATAGCTTCAGTTGATAAGGAAGGAGACGTGGCTTTGATCATCAAATTTAATGATCTACCACGACCGACTTCAAACAGGCCATGAAATGAGTAAAGCAACAGTGGCGCTGGTGGTCTATTGGAGTCTTACACCCCATTAGTTTGTATACCAATGCAAAAAAGACCCTTTTCGAAACTCTCGCAGTTTTCAGTTGAATAATTTGAGCTTTTAATATTAATTCCATATTTTTCAATTGTGTATATGTAATACATGTGTTTTTGTTAATAATTTTTTGATATCACAACATAAGACTATAAAAACAAAGTATTTAGTAGTGTTGGCGTTTACTTGATGTGAATCCATTATAATTGATATAAACTTAAATTCAAACACTTGAACTTATGATTTATACTTTATTGACTACATAGCAACTACATACTACATAGCGATTACATAGATTATTCTGTAAGCATCTGAAGAAGTCGTTTGTAACGACGAAACGCGTCATGCTATGTTGTCAATAAAGTGTAAATCATAAGTTCGAGTGTTTGAATTTAAGTTTATATCAATTAAAAACAAAGTGTTTTGTGTGCTTACCGATATCAGTGAAACGAAATCAATTCTGCATTGTTTAAGACTTTCGTAGTTTGAAGTTGAAATTTTACGGTTTCAATATTAATCCTCTATTCATCAATTTTGTATAAGTAATATAGGTGTATATAGTGATGATAGTTTCTCGATATCATAACATCAAATTATAAAAACGTATTGTTCTATGTGTACCGATTTCATCGAATCGAAATAAATTTGTGTTGTGTTTTGAGTGAGGATTACTTACAAATAAATATATTGCATAGAACTTGCGATAAGTAAGTCGCTGATAAGAATAGTCCCAAAATGACGAAAACTTGTAGCATTCCTTGTTGTAAATCAAATTACAGCAGCACCCTGAGGGCGGGTGAGCAACTAGTATCGACAATCAGTTTCCCCGAAAATTGATTTTCAAAGAGTACATGGGGAAAATCTATACTTCGAGAAAATTGCGCTCAAACAAAATATTCATTTGACAAATTGGTTGAGGCTTTCGCGGCCAGTTGTTGAACAAGTGTTGTCCTAGTTCGGGTCTAAGGGCCGTCGTCGGTTGGAATTTCTTCCTAACGTTTCGCTAGCATGACTTCCAGAAGCTAGACCAGAAGTCTACTTCCAGAATCAGAAATGGAACGACCTCTGAAGAAGCTCGCCACTCATGCTACCGAAACGTTAGGAAGAAATTCCAACCAACGACGGCCCTTAGACCCGAACCAGGACAACACTTGTTCGAAATATTCATTTGTTTTTGCCTTGCATTTTCCTGATACTGATATCATCAGGGAAGAGAAATTTGTTTCACATGGTGGGAATGTGAGCATACCAAAAAGAACGAGATTATACCCTCACTCGGTTTCTTATATTTTTCCAAATTTAATGCATTATTTGTGAAAAAATGTACGCTGAACTAGGAAAAGCCCAGAGGAGGGGCGAAAAAATAATTTGACTCGTAATGATTATTTGAATAACATTTTTGAACAGTCAGATTTAATTGCCAATTTTCAAATTTCTTCAGAAAACAGGGACACTTGCTTCAATTTAAATAATCTACGGATTTCAATTGATCGAATAAAATTATTACTTCAAAAAAAAGGATACCATAATTATGTCTTTCATGATATGCACTCTTTCTCCCTGTGCCGATGATTCAATGCGGAATTACTTAAATTTTTCCACCATACTTCATTTTTAATTTTTCCAAAATATTTTCAATATCTATTATATTTCGAAGTTTCTGCAATTCTTATGCAAATAAGTCCCACTAACTAATAGAAGTATTTTATACGCAGTGGTGCTTTATCGAAAACATCATTGTTTTCTTGCTAATGTTTCACCTTTATCCTTTTACAGGAATAATACCCAATATAATATTCAATATGTTATGAATACCAATAATATTTTCTATCTGTTCGGAATACACATAAAATAATGGGCTGAAATAATGCTTGAAACTTTGGCAACAATGGAAAAGAAGAGTAGACCACCGAGTTGATTTTGGCAGCACCGCCGGACCGAATGAAAATATTTTGAAGCCTTGAAGTGGTTCTCATAACAATGAAAATTCTTTGTATGAACATTAACGATGAATAAAATATAAACAATTAACTCACCAGTCAGTTCGATAGAAAACTTGATTCCTGAGAAGAAACCGTATTGAACACTATTCCATCCGAATTTGATCTCGTGAAGATGTAATTCAAACTATTTTCAGCTATAGAAAACTATTCTCATAAAAATTGAAGGAAGTCAAACTTCATTTACTCACCATGAGTTGGCCCTGAAATAATGAAAGCCAGTGAGATGAATATTATTATTTTTTTCCGTCTGTTACGGGGTCCTTTATGGAAGCATGTTCTGAGGCAATCCACGAAATAATGTATATTGAAAAAATCTGAAAGAAATCCTTGGTTTCCTCCATTCAGTTTTTCAGTGTTTTTCTCTTCTTTGCCCAATAAAATCGATAGAATCATGGCGAAGGTTAGGCTCATTATACAGAAGTAAAACGATTTAAGAAAACCCTTTGCTGAAAATACCAGTCCACCTATGCTATTTCCTAAAGAGGTTCCTACCATCTTGGAGACCGCAATGGGTCCCATTTTGAAGGTGCGGTTGCTGTCAGTACATCTCTCTCCATCATAACTATAAGCACCGATGAAAAGGCATGGCCATCCTCCAAGTAGAGGAAGCGGTACAGAGTCACCCATCACTGTATAAATTAGAGGAAGTTCATAGAAATATACAGCATTCATAATCAAAGCTAGACAGCATAATATTTCTCCAATGATAGGAAAAATAATGAGAGGCTTTCTTCTTTTATATCTGTCACTCCAAGATCCTAGAAAAAGAACGAAACAAACTGGAAAGAAACTCTGAATTGAGGTTCTCAAACCAAGCATTTGAGAGACCAACTTTATAAACCAAAATATAGAAAAATTTCTCGCTTCAGGTTTAGGAAAAGGTCAAATAGTTTACGATTCAAATCTAAGCAATAACATGCATAATTTCATTCTAAAAACTTTTTAAAATTCTCATTTTCATTTCTGTTTTTCTTGGTATATACAGTGATAAAAATTTGACATAGGTTCTTATGCTCGTTGTGTTCAATTTGCATCACACATGGTTATTTCATTATTTTGTTTCTTATACGTTATAACTTCTTCTATTATTATTATTTTTTGTGTGTTTCAAGGGGTCGAGCAAGAATAGCTATGCTCAACTTCAATTCCCACTATTGTAACTCAATTTGATTGGAAAAGCGAATAAAGTACTTATTATTATTATTCATTATTATTTATTTCGATATGAGGAAATATTTCTTCTGCTGTTTGTTACTATTGTGATCAATCAAATACGAAACACTATTAAGATAAATTCAAAGTTTCAACGCCATTCAGATTTTTGCTGAAGTTGTGCAGGTACAATGTTTTTCTCAGTTTGATGAATGACAGTCATTATTCAAATCTTTATTCTCGATTCTCCTCTCACGTCTGGATTGATAATATAAAAATCTGAAACAAACGTGTATATCATGTATATATATATATATATATATATATATATATATATATATATATATATATATATATATATATATATATATATATATATATATATATATATATATATATATATATATATATATATATATATATATATATATATATATATATATATATATATATATATATATATATATATATATATACATAGTTTTGACAAAGTTGTAATATAACAACGAAACGTCAACAGAAATAAACTTTTTCATATTGAAAAAGCCTGTTAATACTAAAAACTTTCAAAATATATATATAGATATATACATATCTATATATTTTGCGATGCATAAGATTATTTGTTGGAAGATTAAGGTTTTATAAGCTAAATCAGTTATTCCAAAATATTGATAAAAGAACTCACATGAAGAAACAGAAGCCAATTGATTTCAAGAAAATTGTTACAACGAGGTATGTTCCAGGAAATATATCAATAGTGTATTTGTATATTGTAGTATACAATGGTCCAAAAATTAGAGGAGTAACAGCATCGCATATTCCGAATACCGAATTGGTCTGCCCCAGTTCATGGGATGGTATCGTTTTCGCTATCAAAGATCGCACTGCTATATATGGTAATGTTGTGAACAAACCGAAAAAAATCCCTGAAACAGAAAAATTGTAAATATATATATATATATATATATATATATATATATATATATATATATATATATATATATATATATATATATAGTTCAAATATTCACAGGTCGTTCGATACTAGTAAATACTGAGACTCTTAATCGAAATATCGAAATATTTCAAATAAAACTCTCAGGGAGCTGTCTACACAAATGTTGTTAACGAGAACGAACCCATCACTTTCGAGAATGAATATAAGGAGCGTTTCGAAAAATTCATCGATCTTGTTCAATGATAATAGGATACAATTGTTTCATCATTATTATGAATCATCAGTCCATATTTAATCTATCAATCAAGAATCGATGACTTTCAAAACGAACATAGGTCCTATACCAAATTGATAGATATTCTACAGAGTGAGATAGGGTGGTTTTTTTTTCAGAGGTATAGAACTTTAAATTGCAATAAAACAACGATGGATCATTCGATTGACAATAATTTTCTTCATTCGAAAGATAATCTTGTGGCTTTACATTTCAAATATGATTTCTGGCATATGACTGCCTCGGCTCTGGCTCGGATGTAGTCCAATCTGCACTTCCAATTTTCGATGACTTTTTCCAACATTTGTGGCCGTATATCGGCAATAACACGGCGACTATTGTCTTCCGAATGGTCAAGCGTTTGTGACTTATCCGCATAGACCAATGACTTCACATAGCCTCACAGAATGTAGTCTAGCGGTGTTAAATCACAAGATTTTGGAGGCCAATCCACAGGTCCAAAACGTGAAATTAGGTGGTCAGCAAACGTGTCTTTCAATAAATCGATTGTGGCACGAGCTGTGTGACATGTTGCGCCGTCTTGTTGAAACCACAGTTCCTGGACATCATGGTTGTTCAATTCAGGAATGAAAAAGTCTTCTTCTGTACGGCGTCTCCAGGGATGCGAGTTATCAATAAGAGTAAACGTCCTGCGGAAACGTTCCATGGTTAATCGAATTAACTGCTCTGATGGACGATTTTGTCGACGATGAAATGGACGTAGTGCGCGATACGTATTTCGCACAGAACCATTATTTTCGAAATAAAATTGCACTGTTTGCAAGCGTTGTTCAGCGTGAGTTTATTCATGATGAATTTCCAAACCAAACTGGGAATAAATCACTTCTCAGCTGTTAAATCGGTCGCCATCTTCAACAGTAATGGCAACTTAAACTTCTATAGCTTTGAAAAAAAAATACGTCACAACGGAACGTCAACAAAAGTGAAGTTTTTTATATTGAAGGAAACCTGTTATTGCTGAAAACATTGAATATATATATATATATATATATATATATATATATATATATATATATATATATATATATATATATATATATATATATATATATATATATATATATATATATATATATATATATATATATATATATATATATATATATATATATATATATATATATATATATATATATATATATATATATATATATATATATATATATATATATATATAGAAACATATATATATATATATATATATATATATATATATATATATATATATATATATATATATATTGCTCTTATTTGTGAAATATAATCAATTTAATGATGAAATTATATTAGTCGTTCAATTTAAAATTATTAAATATCTTAAATAGTAGTTATGAATTCAATCAATTTTCATGAAATTCCTACGAACCTGAATAAAAATATCCCGGACTAGGGGCTGAAGCGTATATTGTATTTGCTGCCATGGAACTGACAAGACCAAACATACCCAGCAATGATTCATCACATCGGAAAAATTGGATGACTATAATAAGGGTAATAAGAGTACCTGAAAATAACTTTAGTTTAAAGAGAATCGTGAAAAGTTCTGCATTTTGTATAAACTCCCTGAGAGCTTTATCTAAAATATTCCGATATTTCGATTAAGAGTCTAATCAAGAGGATATATAGAGGTTCAAAATTCACAAATCATCCATACTAGTAAATAATGTGACACTCAATCGAAATATTGTAATGTTTCAAATGAAACTCAAAAACTATGAAACTAAAACTATATCAACGAGAACGAACCTATCACATTCGAGAGTGAATATTAAATGCGCTTCGAAAAATCACAGAACTTATTGAATTATGATAAGTTAAAATTATTTAGTCATTATTATGGATGATCTTTTTTTTTAATCATCAATCAAAAATCGATGACTTTCAAAACGCCCTAGGTCCTATATCCGAATGAGGAGAACATTACTTCGTGAACTATTCACGTGAGCTCCCTCTATCGGATAAAAGAGGTATAAACTCTTCCGAGCATTCTTGATTCCTACTCATGGCTACATTAATAAAAGTGCGTAAAGGTTTTGTAGACATTCCATTCGAATACAACAGAACTTTGTCTGCAATGTGTACGAATGCCTAATCGCTCCAGATCACTCCCAGAGGTGCAAAAAGATAGCAAGTTTCAAGATTCACAAATCATTCAATACTAGTAAATTCTGAGACTCTTTATCGAAATATCGAAATATTTCAAACGAATTTCTCAGGGAGCTGTCAGAATTGAAATACAATTCCCAACAATTTTCAACCAGGTGTTGTTCGTTTGAACAATTAACAAAAATATAACAGCAGAAATTATTCAGGTACACGAAACATTAATTGCAACCATATTTTTCGGAAATCCGACAGATTTTTCGAAAGTAAAATTGTTTGAATTATAAAAAATATATAAATGATACGAAAACCATGTTTTCTAGATTGTCACACCTTCATTAAGCAAAAACAGTCCAAACAAGCCATCGTAATAGTTAAACGTACGTTACAATCTTGATGAATCAATTGAATTAGTGAATGGTATGTAAACCTAGAAAACATTGGTTGTTCATTTGAAGTAGAATTGTGTTTGCTGACACATATTAATAGTGGAAACTATAAGGTTACCTATCAGTTCCATAGAAAACATAGATGCTGCGAAAAAGCCATATTGGACAGTATTCCAGCCGAATGAGAACCTCGTGAACATATAATTGACACTATTTTCAGCTGTAAAAGAATTTGAGGTTAGTATAACATGAACACTAGTATTGGTATAACATGAACAATAGTATTCGTATAACATGAACAATACAAAAAACTCACCCACTGATGGACCTGCGACAATGAAGAGTAATGACAAAAAAATTATGACTTTAATTCTTCTCTTGTTAGGTCCTTTGTTGAAACATGTTTTCACAGATTTCTGGAAGTGAGTGATATTGAAGAAGTCTCGGAAAAAACCGATAGACTTATCATTTTCCTTTTCAGTCTTGTAATCTCTAACTAATAAAATACTACTTGTCAGAGCAGTTAACAAAATCATAATACAGAAAAGAAATGAACTCAAAAAACCAAATTCTGCGAACAACATCCCACCCAAACTACTCCCTAAAGAATGGCCAATCATACGAGCAGCAGATATAGTTCCCATTTTGAGAGTTCTATTTCTATTGTTACATCTTTCCCCCACATAACTGTAAGAACCGATGAAAAGAGATGGCCAACCTCCAAGCAGAGCAAGAGGCAGTGAGTCGCCCAAAACAGTATAAATCAAAGGCAGCTCTTCAAATAATATAACGTTTATAATCAGAGCTACACAGCATAGTATTTCTCCAATGATAGGAAACATAATGAGAGGCTTCCTTCTTCTATGTCTGTCACTCCAAGATCCTAAAAACAGCACTAAACAAACTGGAAAGAAACTCTGAATTGCAGTCCTTAAACCAATCATTTGCGTTACTAGTTTTTGAACATTTGCTTCTTGAAATCTTGAATATCCTGATCTATTTCTGGCAGTCATTGCATTGCATACTGAAGAATCATAACCTATATTAACTCGACATGCTTTCTCTAGATAAAGGTTCTGAGCAACCAACTGATACATAACAGAAGTGAAAATGACGCAGAAAAAAATAGGTTCGAGGGATATACCGAAAATACATTTGGATACATATTTAGAAACACTTGTGCGGTTAACATGATGATCGGTTTCGTTCCAAGTTGGCATAATTTTTTCTTCGTCCACATGATTCTTATTTGTTTGTTCGCCGCTATAATTATTCATTTTCTTATTTTGAAAAGCATATATTTGGATGTTTCTTATTCATTTGAGTTGAATTCGCGTTGTTAGTATTTTGTTAGGAAGTGTTCCTCCTGAAAAGAAGGAAAAAAGTTTCGTGAGCTCCAAGCTGGCTGTTACCGACACATACATATTTCACGTCTAAATATTATCGCATTGTTTTCAGTGTCCGTTTGGTGGAGGTGATCAATAATTGTTTTAATCATAAGACAAAGTTAATATACTATTGACAAGTTCTTGTACAATTTCAGCTACATCAATGATATTTGTTCTGGTGTATCATATGTTGAATTGCAACAATTTTGGTACCTTTATTCTACTCATGAATAAAGGTACCAAATCAAGTGTTTCAATTTTGATTTACTAGTATATTACTCTTCATACATAAGTGAAAATCGTGCTGATTGAAAACTTCTTCTCCTATGAAAAAGCCTCATGTGACAGTTACTGAAGATTTCATAAGGTTATCGTGTTCAATACTTAGTTTGTTAAAATATCTAACACTAATAAATTTATGTAATTATATATATATATATATATATATATATATATATATATATATATATATATATATATATATATATATATATATATAGGAACAATATACCATTATATTTTTCCATCCGTGAATCTCTACGTTCAAACATATATATATATATATATATATATATATATATATATATATATATATATATATATATGCGTATATATATATAGTTGAAAGATTCACAGGTAATTCAATACTAGTAAATACTGAGACTCTTAATCGAAATATCGAAATATTTCAAATAAAACTCTCAGGGAGCTGTCTACACAAATGTTGTCGTTGACAACATTTGTCGATAACCGATTAAGTTGTCGATATTTCGATTAAGAGTCTCAGTATTTTCTATATATATATATATATATATATATATATATATATATATATATATATATATATATATATATATATATATATATATATATATATATATATATATATATATATATATATATATATATATATATATATATATATATATATATATATATATATATATATATATATATATATATATATATATATATATATATATATTTAGTTATTTTTCTATTTTATTTAATAGTCAATGACTCTCGATGAATGTTTAATTCTGAAACAAGATTTTATTTAATAAATACAATATTAACTTATTCTAAAATATAACAAACCTGAAACAAGAATCGAGAATTAAATGTCGATTGAATATTAATCTTTAGCTCTGCGTCCACAAAGTATACAAACAGAATAGGAGGTTAAAATAAGATGTCGCGCCTTAAGTACTGTCAGACCTTTCACAGAATAATATGAGTATCACAGAATGATACGAGTACAGGTACAAGGATTACAGAATTTGAATATGGTCTCTACCGTAACATAATACACTAAATACTATAACGTCAGTGCATAGTGCACTAAATGGCGTTACATCCCCCCCTTCCGGGAGTCACTTTGTGTCAGGAACAACTTCGGTGTTGTGTTTTCTTCTTTCTTAAATGTTTATGTGACTGGAGCTGCAACAAAAGGTGATTCTGATTCTTCGATTAAATCCACATTTAATAATCCTGAAATTTGGTTTCCTGTTTCGATTTGATCTTTAATTGAACATCTGTATTGTTTCTTTGATTAAAATTTCTTTCCAAGAAGCATATCTGTTTATCAAGGAATTAGTCTTTTCTTTGTTTTCTTCATCCAAATGATTTCTGTTTTCTTAAAAATTTTCTTTAACTTTAAAATTATTGAAATTAACTTCTATTCCTGGAGCTAGTATGTTTCTAGCTATCCCATTAAATTCCTCTTAGTAATGTCTGTTTCTTCTTTTTGTGATATTGTAAAATTAGATATTCTATCGTTCAAGTCTCTCTGAAGTTCCATAGTATTAACTGTTTTTATTCGATGTTTATTCCAACAATCATCCTGTTTGTGAAATCTGTTAGGTGAACCCAACTTCTCACAAATCTCACAAGGTTTCTTTTCAGATTTAGGATGAAATTTTTGTTTATTTCCTAATTTTTGATTGAAAACTTCATTCTCTACTTCAACAGAAACTTTAGTATCAAATTTTCTAATTTCGCTGATCAGGTGCTCTGTACTTTGTATTTCATTGTCTAGTTTTTCCTGAATGAAGATTGGTAGACCGATAACAATCAGGTCAATTCTAATTGCCTCAGGCATCTTGGGATCTCGTGATAATAGCATTCTTTCTTTTTTCAGAGCATATTCTACCATTGATCCACCTTTATGTCTAAAATTATAAACATGACGTGCATTTGACCAACCTTTTTCTGAGAACGTTTTCCTGAAAGAGTCCTTAAATACCACCCATGGTGTTTCCAAACCATATTTAATTCTAGCTGACGTATACCATTCTTTTGCGTTTCCATCTAAAAATAATCTTAATATTTCAAACATTTTCTCCTCAGCAATTTCAAACCTTATGCATTCATTCTCGAAATTTTCTAACCATAACTCAGCATTATCATTCCTACCGTTATAATTATCTAAAATGAAATTCTTAGTAATGTCATACAAGTTTATCTGTGGCTTGTTTGAATTAAGTGTCTCGACTATTCTTCTTATTATTTCTGCAATATCTAAAGATGGGGTTTCAGGTATCTTATTTATTTTTTCTACAACTTCTTCTAGGTAATAATCTTTGAAAACCGGATCAAAATCAGAATCCAGGTATAGATTTGCTATTTCTCTAGGTAGTTCTACTGAAATATTTCGAAACTCACCACTTTTCTTAATACATTTACAAATCTTCTTTATTTTGTTGATGGTTACCAATTCTTCATGAAATTTCAATTCTTGATATTCCACAGGAAACAGGTATATTTTTTCTCTTCCATCTGGACGAATGGTTTTTATTTTCTGAATTATCTTACCATCAACTGCTTCTTCGGCTTGAATTCTCAAGTGGACCAGAACGGAATATTTCTTGTTTTGAGACATTATTACTTGACGAAAATTCTCGATTTATAATTTAGTTATTTTTCTATTTTATTTAATAGTCAATGACTCTCGATGAATGTTTAATTCTGAAACAAGATTTTATTTAATAAATACAATATTAACTTATTCTAAAATATAACAAACCTGAAACAAGAATCGAGAATTAAATGTCGATTGAATATTAATCTTTAGCTCTGCGTCCACAAAGTATACAAACAGAATAGGAGGTTAAAATAAGATGTCGCGCCTTAAGTACTGTCAGACCTTTCACAGAATAATATGAGTATCACAGAATGATACGAGTACAGGTACAAGGATTACAGAATTTGAATATGGTCTCTACCGTAACATAATACACTAAATACTATAACGTCAGTGCATAGTGCACTAAATGGCGTTACATATATATATATATATATATATATATATACTTCACGTGAAGGGCATACAAGTGGGCATCAAAAAAGAAAATAGAATAAATGTCAAATATCTCGCCTTTGCAGACGATATTGCTATCATCACAGACAACAGAACTGAAGCCATTCGCGCCCTGGAAAAACTACATGAAGTTGCGCAGAAAACCGGGTAACAAATTTCTTATGATAAAACCAAATACATGGAAAGAAAACCAAAAAATAAATCTTCTCTTATGACGAAACATGGTGAAATTCTGCAAGTAGGCCACTTTAAATACCTCGGGGAAGTTATACAGTCCTCAGGTTTAAACCGAATCGCTAATGAACAGAGAATAACCAAGCTCCAAAGGACCTACAAACTAACATGGGCTCACTATAACAAAAAGTGTATTTCGAGAGGCGCCAAATTGAGGCATTATAACACAACGATTCTTCCAGAAGCAATCTACGCAGCTGAAACAATGGTTATTGGCGGCCATTCAAGAATTAGAGAAATGGAAAAACAAGAACGAAAAATTCTCAGAAAGATTCACGGGCCAATCAATAGAAACGGTATTTGGATAAAAAGACCTCAAAATGAACTGTATCAAAAGACAAATACGATAACGGAAGAAATCGGAAAAAGACGAGCAAAGTTCTATGAACATACCTACAGAATGAAACAGTCCAGAATACCGAAGAAACTACTCAATATAATTATGAATAGTAAATGCGGAACAGAGTGGCTAAAAGAGGTCCAAGAAGATCTAAAACAGATCAATATAAAAAATCTCGAAGATCGCACTGAATGCCGCTATAAAATTGCACATATAAAGTTCAAGCAAAAAGTAAATCGTCAACCTGGAATAAAGTGGACAGATGAACGGAAGAAAGAGCATTCACAGAGGATGAAGCGTTTTTGGGAGGCAAAAAAAGATGAAGCGAAATTCCTAATGATTGCGAATTCAAGTTCAGTCGCTCTCTTCACGGTTAACAATCGAAATAATAATAATAATATATAGATGTATAGTTTCAAGATTCACAAATCATTCAATACTAGTAAATACTGAGACTCTTAATCGAATTATTCAAATGTTACAAATAAAACTCTCAGGGAGCTGTCTAAAATGTTGTCACAAATGTTTTCAACGAACCCATCACTTTCGAGAGTGAGCGTTTCGAAAAATTCATCGATCTTATTGAATAATAATAGGAAACAATGAGGTATTTGATTGCAATAAAAATATAGATCAAAATAATGTTAGGTTGATAGTAAATATTATTTTAAACCAATATAGCCATTACATCCTTTTGAAATATATATGATTTTTGAGAGAAATCAATAATAAAATAATTAAAATTTCATATTTGATCACGTGATTGAAAACCCACTGGATTGGCTAAATCGCGAGTGACGTCAACGTGCAGGAAACAAAGCCAAGAGCCAACAAAGGCTAACGTTCATTTCTCTGATGTCTTTGTACGTGTGTGTTTGAGTGTTTATTTCCTGGTTTTATTAGCTATTTTATTTGTTGAAGACAAAACAGAGAAATTATTTTGAATTAGAGTAATTATAAATATATATTATATAAGGTATGATGGAGAGCAATTTTGTAAAAGCTGATAGCAGAAATCTCCCAAGAATAGACGAAATTATGGTTGGACAATTTTTCAAAAACAATCCTGATTTTTACGCTCCAGAATTAAAGAATGTAAAAGCAGCACAGAGAGTATTACTCTATATATTATAAATACTTTTAATGAATGAAAGTTTTAGAAAATGCCTAAAAAATTTACTTAATATCACAAACATTTTAGGTTATTTGATAAATGTCCATTCAATACTTACAAGCTTCAGTTGAAAATAAATGAACAATAGAAAATGAAACATGAAAATTAATATATCTATACAGTTTTGAGTTTATTTATTCACCAATTTGCGAACTAAAACCATAATAAATTCAATCAAGTGCAGAACTACTTGACTACATTGAACATGTGAGAAATATACTTTGGTTTCCTTGCTTTTACAGGTCCCCTAGAGAAACTTACGGAGACGATTCTGTCGGTTATGTTCAACTGTTTCGGGAATATGGAATTTGCACAATAAAATGTAGGATATGCCCCGAACACAAAGTATTATACCAAAGTATAAAAATGCAAAGATAGGAATACAATCCAGTTTATTCAGTTCAAGATCAACAATAAAATACGTAGGTGATTAATAACCACAAAATATAGTAGAATGTATGGAGAAGACTATAACGAATATGTGAAGGGTGTTTTTTCTAGGAGTATAGAACTTAAACGATGGTTTCAGTGGGCCACTGGGCTGATAATCATTCAAATTGCATATATAGGGTGTTTTTTTAGAGGTATAGAACTTTAAATTGCAATAAAACAACGATGGATCATTCGATTGACAAAAATTTTTTTTTATTCAAGAGATAATCTTGTGGCATTACATTTTAAATATCATTTCTGGCATATGATCGCCACGGCTGGCTCGGATGTAGTCCAATCTGGACGTCCAATTTTCGATGACTTTTTCCAACATTTGTGGCCGTATATCGGAAATAACACGGCGACTATTGTCTTCCGAATGGTCGAGCGTTTGTGGCTTATCCGCATAGACCAATGACTTTACAAGCCCCACAGAAAGTAGTGTAGCGGTGTTAAATCTGTGCTCGATGGCAGATGGACTCATTCGGGTCTTCCTTAATGCTACGCTCTACACTAGCAATATCTTCTTCTGTACGCGTCTCTGGGGATGCGAGTTATCAATAAGAGTAAATGTGGTGCGAAAACGTTTCATGGTTAATCGAATTAACTGCTCTGATGGATGATTTTGTCGACGATAAAATGGACGTAGTGCGCGATACGTATTCCGCATAGAACAATTATTTTCGAAATAAAATTGCATTATTTGCAAGCGTTGTTCATGCCTGAGTCTATTTATGATGAATTGTCAAATCAAACTGAGAATAAATTACTCCTCAGCTGTTAAATCAGTCGCCATCTTCAACATTAATGCCAACTTAAAGTTTTATACCTCTAAAAAAAAACACCCGTTAATAATATCAACTCGTTATTTATGTATGACAATAGGGTAAGAATTATTTACTTGCGTTAAAGTGACCTCCTCACATGAAAGCTTGAGATTTTACAGCTATATATTTCGAGTTTCTACGAGAGAGAATTACCCACTTTTTTTGAATTTTAGTGTTTGTCAGAAAGTTCACAAACATTTCTCCGGGATTTCAATAGATGTGTTAGTACATTGTAATTTAATTGTAAAATTTAATAGTCGACAGTCTCATTACAATGGGATGGTTACTGTGTTTATTGCATCGTGACGTCATCACATTAAGTAACCTGAATAGCAGTGCTTTGGCAGGTTTCTTAGTCTTTCTCTGTCATTTTCATAAAAATTAGAAAAATTTAAAGAGAATTAATCAAATGAGAAATATGTATCAGCTATAACGAATAATTTGAGATACTTTTGTGGAAACATTCAAATACCCTAATGTTCCATCTGTTTGTGTAGACAGTTCGTAACCAACTAGGACTAAAACACAACATCAAAGACGTTCTGTGCACAACGGACCAAATTGAAGTTACTCCAAAATTTATCGAAAAATGTGGAACAACTTATGTAGTTTAATCATCTAGAAATAATACAGTTCCATCTAATTTCACTTCAAATAATTTGTTAATTATATTTATGTATCTGTAACATTAACATTATTATGACATGAAACTGTAAAAATTGTTCCATATGACAATGACCAAGTAGTCGAGACACGTTAATTCAAATAAAAAAAATTTAAAATAAAATTAATGAAAGTTGAATATATTATTTTCATTTTTTTTTCAAAATTTTTGTTTCTTTTATATTAGTAGGAACTTTTCATCAGAAATACTTAGCATTATACTCAAACCTTGAATCATGAAATAAAAGAAATCATTCTGAAAATTGCAATTAGAGTTAATTTTTCCGGATTTTAAAAATTCCGGATTTTAGAAATTCCGAATTTCATCTCAAAAAAATTAATATTTGGCATTTCAATGATAGTGTCATTTGAATGAAATATACTCACATAAATTATTGAAGATCTCACAATTTAATAAAAGTTCATTCAAAATCACGGAGGAGAAGCGCAAAATTCCTTTCCGTTCAATACTGAGACTAACTTATTTCTTCTCTCTTGGGTTTGAAATTTTCCTAATATCAAATCGTGGTTTTACTTCTGTACCTGATAAGGCACAAGCACAAAAATAACTTCGTAACTGATGGGAAAATTCGATTATATATAATCTCTTTTGTCTATGTTTCAATAATTGGAATAGATCCTTTCCAAATTTGATTGAACAATTTACTGAAAAATATATTATTGATTTTTTGCATAGAATAATCAAAAACTTTCGTCTATTGATATGATGAAAGTTATTGATATAATCACTGGAGACAGGTTGACGTGAAATGATTCACAGATTCACAGAAAGCTAAATGCTGCACTAATAATTTCATGGAGCTTAATATACTTCAATGAAACAATATTCAAATTTTTTTCATACATCAAATAATATTACGCATCACGCGCGTTTCGAAGTACAACTTCTTCTGATGTTAATTTATCATGCGAAGAAGTTGTACTTCTAAACGCGCGTCTTACGTATTATTATTTAATATAGGAGAAAAATGTAAATATTGTTCATTGTGACTACGAGTATTCATTTTCTTCAAGTTTCTGGCATCTAAAATCATCAACTTAATATACTTTTCAAACATAGGCCGATATTTACTTTATAATACTCCTGGTAAGGAAGACTCCCTCATTATATTTCATAGGATGAAGAGAACTCAGGGATCAATTTTTATATCCTCATCTTTCATAAGAGGTTACCTTCAGCAATGAGCGGGCTAACAATTCTGTAGAAATTTGAAAACTTCTTGAAATGAAGCTTTTTCGTCATTTGGAAAATTATGTGTAATCTTTTCGAGGTAAAATCATTTCTCTGGAAGCAGGTTTTCCAATGATTGAGTTGATGGTATAGTTTTTAGTGCTGTGAAAAATTTCCATTTCTATATACTTTCACATGAAGATTTGTATGTTTATTGTATTTGTGTTTGTAAAATGAATGAGCGAATGAATACGAACTTCAAATCTGAGTTCTAAATGTCTAAGTTTGAAGAAAGCTCTCTTTTTAATTTTTTATTCTCTATACAAGAAATCGAAAGTAGAATATATATATATATATATATATATATATATATATATATATATATATATATATATATATATATATATATATATATATATATATATATATATATATATATATATATATATATATATATATATATATATGACCATTTTCAAAGAAAAAACTGAGCTCTGAAAAAGAAAAATGAACAACAAAAAAGATTTCAAAAACTTCAAAAATAATATGGGTGAACCGACGTAAGGTCTCCTTAATTTTCAGCTCCCCATTTTTGATTGCCCTTTCTCTGAATGTGAAATATCCATTTTCTCAAGCTCATTCTTGAGAAACTTTTTCGGAAATATTTTGTAACATTTATTAGTAATTTATACTCACTCTTTGTTTCAGTTTTCTGCAAAATCCAAATCGATATTGAATATTAAATAATTCGAATTAAAGGGACGGAGAAAACATTGAACCAAATATTATACAAGTATATGAATTGAAAATTTTTCTTTGCATGTATTATGAAAATCTTTCATGAATAAATGAACTAATCGTACATGTTATTGTTGAATATGAAAAACGATTACGCTGAAACAAGTTTTTGGCCATTTGTTGAAGCCTTTACGCTGGATACGTAATCAACGGATAGTTCAAATATTTTTCCGATTTGATATATTTGAGAATTGAATTCAATGGAATGATTGATTTCGACCTTCCAGAAAATTTGTCGCGGTTAAAACATTTTCATTAAATGTCGCTGATAGAATTACTTTCGCCAAAACTTTGCTACGTTGGGTTAACGAGCGATATCGAACGTTTTTCTTATTTTTGGCGTTTCAAATTTCCTTACCACTGAACAATCACGATTTACGGCGACGATAAGAGAACCAAAATATTCAGTTATTTTTCCCTGTTATATTTCATTCTGATAAATACCGTTTATAGACGATATAGTCTGATCTATGTATAATTTGGAAAAAATTTCGCGAGCCTGGACAATACAAATGTGAAAAATCACCGAAATAAAGAGAATGTTCTGGCGCACGTAGCGATAACCGACACTCACAAAGATAGAAGGATGCACTCTTTGTCTAAGGTATTGATCCGACAAAGAGGCTGGATCGACTTATTAGTTGAATGTCAAATGTCAAATATTATGGTTGCGTTCAGAAATTCAATTAGTGGCAAAACTTAGGATTTATCAATCTACATAAAAATAATCTGATAAATAGTTAACAACTTTAGTTAATCTATCACCTGTAGTTAGCTAAATTTGAGTTTATTTTTTACCTCCTGAGAATATATATGTAGTTAGAAAGATATAAAAATTCTAATTGGTTATTCATTTTGAACTATTCTTTCAATTTGATTTCTGAAAGATACATTAACAATTAATTTAACAATTATGACAATTAATGTTATTTACTCATCATAATTTATCACACATCGATTAATGTTATTTACACATTTTAACATTATGTTATTAATGTTATTACACATCGAAGGAAAAACAAAATTGATCTTTTTATTCAATTCCTAGCGCATATTTATTCACCTTTTAAACCTTCTCTGTACTTCCACAAATAATTCAATGCCAAAATCAGCCAAATCGGTAAAGCCGTTCTCGAGTTTTTGCGAGGCTAACGAACGACAATCCATTTTTATATTATAGAGAAGATATACCTTCCAAAAATTATATTGCGTGTGTTAGGGTATGCGTTTCAACGACGTCACAGATATGACAGATAACAGCCACACAAACATCTCTCTGGAGCTAAAACATGCGTCAGGAGGACCGATTCTCCATTTACTGGTGAAAAGTGTCGAAAGGAACCCTCACATCTAGGCCTGGAATGCCGTTCAAGTTGTTGGGAGTTGAGAAACTCCCAACAACATATGAAAGTTTCATATTCAATAATCTGTGATTTTAAATTTCTCGGAGCAATTACGCAATTTGCATCGCCAACGATTGAAGAATTACAAACTTCCGAAAATCCTGCAAACTAACATGGAACTTCTATTAGATAAGTTTGTGTTAACTATAAGATAAGTGTTTCGACAGGCATTATAATACAATGACTCTACTAGAAGCAATCTACGCAGCTGAAAGAATAGAGCAATGGAGCAATCAATATAAACGGTACTTGGATGGAAAGTCTTCAGAACGACCTTTATCGAAGGACAAATACAATATCAGAAAAAATCATAAAACTACGATCGAAATTTTATGTATAATCTAATGGTTGAAACATTTTGTAGTAGCACATGAACTACTCGATATAATAAAGAGAAAATGTGGCAATGCATGGCTAAAAGAGGTGCAAAAGGGATCAAAAGCCGTTCGAAACAAAACTCCGAAGATCACAGGAAGTGTCTATAAATCCCACAGGTGAGGTTAGAACATCTCTCCTAGCAGTGGAGACATCCTTTGCAGGTGTGTTCTTCTGTTGTTGATTCCATCTCCAGGTTCGTACACCTTGAACTTGGCTACGCCGTTCTGAGGAGAGCCAATAAGCTCGAAACACGTGTCAACGGCTGCTTCCAATTGAGTTGCGGGCTATAGCAACGTCCTACACATATCTGGGACAGATTGTCGCCGGAGACGGGGATATTACACCGGAGATCGTGCGAACAACCAAAACAGCTTGGTATACAGTTCGCTGACTAATACACATCTTCAAACCAGATATACAACTATCTTTAAAGAGCAAATTATTTGACCAATGCGTATTACCAGCGATGACCTACACCAGCGAAGCGTGGACCGTGAAATCTGCTCACATTCAGAAGCTTCGAACAACCCAGCGGAGTATAGAAAGATACATGATAGGCCTAACCATACGAGATAGAAATCGCTGCATCTGGATTAAGAGGTCAAACAAAGGTGAGGAATGTCGCGGAGTGTGTAAAATGGTCAAAGTTGAAATGGGCAGGCCATCTAGCCCGATCAAGAGATGAGCGTTAGTCATCTGTGGTTGGTGTTTGGGAGCCCAGAGACAGAGTAAGACCAAGAAAGCGCCCTCACGATCGATGGAATAAGGAGCTTGTGGATCGGCTGGGCGTTGCCTGGAAGAGAGAGACTGCCGATAGGGAATCTTGGCAAAGACTGCAGTTCTGCAGTGGACAGACAGAGGCTGATGATGGTGATTATATATATATATATATATATATATATATATATATATATATATATATATATATATATATATATATATATATATATATATTTATATATAAATGAATGCAACATTTTTATAGTTCGAATCACTAACTCTTCCTTATATTTTCCGTCATTTCTGTTGAATCGGCAGAAAAATTTTATCGATAGGTTCCTAAAATTCATAAAATCGAGATTTGAGAGTGATTTTGGAATATTGTCAACGAACACTAATCAAAATCGTGTTGGAAGTTTTTCAGTTAATGTGCTAAGTCTGAGTGTTATTACATGTTTAGAATCAAAAGACTGTCAAAACTCTGAAAATGAAAAGGTCGATACAATATATCTCTCACACTCAGAGTTGTGACTTATTTTATACAGTTATATTCGAAATTCAAATACGAAATACGTATTCTGTATTTTGTACTCAAACACCTTTTTTCAAAGAGTATTGGTATTGGTTTACCGTTCAAATATCACTATTCAATTAAACGATTATAAAAACATAGTCTGCTTGTGAGTTTTTGACGAAAGAAGCAAATTATTCGATAAGCTACTTTTCAGATATTCAAATTCATTTTTATCGTTTCGTTTGGATTCTATTTCTACAAGACCATAAACAGCAAATCAAGTTGTTGGTGGATATTTTCAACTGTTCTGTTACTGATATTAAGGCAAGTTTGCTTGTTATACATAATCTCTGATAAAACAATCATTTATATGTATCCACAAACAGATATCATATTCACTCATATAATTATGTGTGTATAAGTGTTAATATGTGAATGTATATGTATTTGTGTATTCAAATTTAAATGTATGTATTAGTTTGGTCAGCATTTAAGTTTTTTTTCACTTCTATAATTATTTTATTTCATTCCACCAGTTGTGATTCCAATAAATTCCAAAATTACCAATTTTGTTTTTGTATATGTTGTGTTTCCTGTTTTGTAATTAGGACTTGTCCTGTAAAACAGTGTATGTTAAATAAAAAATAATTTCATGCAATATTCGTAAACACTGGACTGATGGCGGATGCGCCTTTTTGTGGGATTAATTTTTGTGGTCTGTGGACAAAATTCTCGTAGTTTGTCAAAAAACAAACACAAGGGGCACATGAAGGTAAACAGAAATTACAAACCCGTGGACGAATTCTTGGACATCGAATATAAATTTTCCGATATCGGCTCAAATCAATAATAATGATGTGTTACTGTTTTCAAATGATATTCTGAAGAATTTCAGATGTTTTTTATCAGATTTTCGTTATGTTTTATATGTGGTCTCGTTTTCTCAATAAATTCTCTTTCTTTTATTAATAATCACCACAATAACGTGTTCTTAAATGTCTGTTAAACATCAAAAACGAAGACAGTCTAGTAATTACAAAAATTAAAACAAGCTGCAAAGTAATGACTACAATAATCAATTTCAATATGTAAAAAATATAAAACTACTAACAATTAGAATTGATGCAGTGAAGATAACAGAACTAATGTTTTTTTAATAAACGTCTCTCATTTTGTTTCCACTTATACCCTACATGTTACTAAACTGAATGGTCAGAAATTTCAACAAACTAAAAGACTGAAGGCACTTGTGTGTGTGTGTACAATGAGTTGATCGTAAATTTTTGTCCACCATTGGCGTAGGAAAAGGTTTTTATTTATTCTATTTTAAAATATTGTTATAGATGATAATACCTCTAAAAAAATTGAGCATGATCTATAGGTTGAAACTTTATTGAAATCTGATTTGATTTTCTGAATGGTTAAATTTTCACTGCCTAATCAGTTGAACTTTTTGAGAATCAAACATTTCTTCAAATACACAGTATAGAACATAAGTTCTCTTCATATTGAAAAAATTCTTTTCGTTAACTGAATAACAGGAATAAATTTGAAATAAAAGACAATACAATTTAAACTTACAAAATTATTGAATATAATACAAAAACACATGCATATAAAAAACAATTATAAAATAGTTTTACTAAAAAAATAATCAGAAACTCCAATGGTGTTCGAACCAATTTGAAGTCAAAGTCTGTGATATTTATTCACTTTTGAACACCCAGGTGATTTTTGATTATACTTTAATTCAAAATTTCTCTAAGCGACATTTATTCTCTACTAACTCATTATCAGAGTTTTTCTCCTTTCGGGCCTGGTAATTCAAATATCTGAAATGAGAAATAGTGAATTATTCAAAAGTTGATGCTTCGATTAAACGTGTTTTAATATGTCGAATAAATATACATAATGAGTTTATTTGCACGAGAAATAATCAGAGGTGTTATCCCATTTTCTGAAATTAAGCTATTTTCGGTTCAAATAATTGACGGGCATATTGAATAAAAATCATTTGGTTTGGTTTCACAAATATAATATTGAATTAATTGCTTCACAATTTTTCGGGGTTATTTGGATAAATATATTTATATATTTTTTCATCTATACCTGCATTAGACTCTTGATGAGAGAGAAAATAGTTATGAAGGCGATTACAGTTCAGGTATCTTTTGAAAGAGAGGACAGACCTGTTTCAGATAAAACTATATAGTTGATTTCTTTCAGCTGAATACGGAACTATTCTTTTCTTTCGAGGACATTGAAGCCTGAAGTATTTTTCTCTCCCACCAGGTGCGTATAGCAGGTATAGATGTAAAAGTATATTTAAATATATATATATATATATATATATATATATATATATATATATATATATATATATTTTGTAATATTTTTAGCAATAACAGGCTATTTTATTTCCGCTGACGTTTCGTAGTATATCACAACTTTATCAAAACTAATGAATAACTGAATTCTGTGATTTACCATAGATATCAAAACGCCAAACTTATTCTTTGAAATAAATCAAATTGGCTTTTTTGTTTAGCATTCAGAGGAATATCTCTGGCTTAGCATTCGCTTCGGATGTTTTAATCTTTTTCAACATGAGGAAACCTCTGAAAAACTCATTGTAAGACAGGTATTTCAAATGGTAGTGATTTATATATATGTCAATATAATTTCACATAGTTGAGATTTATATACTTATCCAGAATAAGTATATTGCTTCCTCATGGTGAAGAAGATTAAAACTTCCGAAGAGAATGATAAGCCAGAAATATCCTCTGAATAACTAAACAAAAAAGGCAATTTGATTTCTTTCAAAAGAAGAAGTTTGACGTTTTGGTATCTATGGTAATTCATAAAATTCACTTATTCATTAATTTTGATAAAGTTGTGATATACAACGACACGTCAACGAGTATAAAGTTTTTCACATTAAAATAAGCCTGTTATGCTAAATACTCGTACATTGAATATATATATATATATATATATATATATATATATATATATATATATATATATATATATCAACTGAGGAGTGTTGCCGTGGTAACGAATATAAGTAAAATTGTTGGGTTATTGCCGTTAACCCAATATATTTTATATATTATATATATATATATATATATATATATATATATATATATATATATATATATATATATATATATATATATATATATATATATATATATATATATATATATATATATATATATATATATATATATATATATATATATATATATATATATATATATAAGCAAGATTTACTTACACAAACAAAAAGAGTCCTGTGGATTTCAAGAAGACTGTGACTAAGAAATAGGTTCCAGGAAACACGTCAATAGTATATTTGTATATTATAGTATATAGAGGTCCAAATACTAATGGTATTAAAGAATCGAAGATACCAAAAACAGCATTCGTTTGTCCCAATTCATGAGGAGGAACCGTTTTCGGCACTAAAGATCTTACTGCGACGTAAGGCAGTAAGGTGAAGAAATCGCAAACAGCACCTACAAATAAATTTATTCACAAATAATGGCTACCAACTTGACATATCCAGAAAGACAATATTTTGTTATACTATATGCGGAAATGAAAATACAGGTAACAAAAGTAAGTAACATGAGAAGCTTGTTATATGTATGTAAATATGGATGTAAATTGCTTGAAATATCTATGAGATTTGGCAGAATATGTAAAATGAAGTGATTAATTCATTTTTGATGAAGGAACTCAAAAAATACCATACAATGAGTAAATAAATAATCCTTCGATAAGCGATCGAAGGTAACATTATATATTGCAGTAACATTACATGACATTAGAATCATTCAATATTTTTGTAAACGTGATCAATAAAGTATGTTCTAAATTTTCAATAGTTACAACAGTGTACAAAAAATGATAAACAGTTTATTATCTACATCTGATGAAGCCACTAAGTTGGCAAAACAATATTGTCATGTTGAATCATAGTGAAAATTACAAAACTACCTTGTTTCCTTCAAATTATGTTGTTAAATTTTCATCAAGTATTGGCCAAATCGATTAGTGACTATCACATAAACGTTCAGAACCTGGGTTATCGCTCAATATATTTTCAAACTTTACTTTAAGTTTTTGTGACAGTGTCATTGGCAACGTGTAGATTGAATTGATTAGACAGTTTTTATGCATTGTTTGGATAGATTTAGTCAATGCCGCCAAACCATGACTTCCAAGAGTTTTAATAATTTAGGTATGTGAGAAAACTGGGTGCAAATTTCGGCTTTGTTTTCTTCTATTATAGAATTCTTTGAATGCTTCCTTAGAATGATGAAACGCTGTTGGCTAGACACTGTCAAAATCATTTACTACACCTTCAATAACCTCGAAATGTTTATTGTAAAACTGATTTTTTTATATTCGAAATGTTTATTGAAAAAATTTTCTTTTAGGCTTTAAGACAAGCAGTCATAAACAAAATACATTTATTCACATTTTGAAAAACTGATTGTACCAAAAAAAAAGCCTTATATTTTGTGACTATTAAATTTGGACTAATTCGCCTAATTACCACTTTATCGCTTTTCAAAACGCAAGATGAATGACTATACTCGGGAAAATATTATAAATGTAAAGATAGTATGCAACATTACTAGATCTAAGGTAAAATATACTATTAGCGTTGAGAATAGCTTAAATAGGTCAATGCATATGCAAATATTCAAATCCATATAATCAGGCCGGTATTCTGGTCCGTGATTCGGTCAGTAAAAAATCTCATGGCTTCCTTGGCCAAATTCTGTTGATAAGCTTCAAATTACTAAATAATTTCAGTGAATGTGGTAGAGATAATGTGAATCACGAATTTTCTCTTCTTCTTTTGCTTATAGAAAAATGATAATTACTAGAAATAATTAACTACATTCCAAAAGAGATGTGTTGGATTGCAACATGATCATTTAATGCTGACGGTTAGCATTTTAATCCTCGAAATAATTATTTTAGTAAAAGTTTCACTCTTGTTCAGTTTGTTGCAGAATGAAAGAATTTGAATTCCATACAAACCTATATAAAAATATCGTGGACTTGGAGCTGCAACATATACTGAGTTAGCTATGATAGAACCTGTGAGGCCTATCATTCCTATTACAGGTTCATTACAGTGTAGAAATTTGGTGAGAACGATCACTCCAAGAAAAGAACCTGCAATCAAAGACGAAGATAAAAACAAGTTTTATCGCTTGCCAATATTTGAGTCTCTAGGTGAATTCTCAATGAAATTGGCTATTCGGATTGGCTATTGACTGTCATTGATGCAATCAGTAATATCAAATTCATGTGCAACTCTTTCATTTAGAATTCTACCTAGACACAAATAAACTCTCACATGACAGTGGAGATAGATCTCTCACAGTGGAGATAAATAAACACACCCTAGAACGAAATTGAAGATGGCTTCAGTTGATAAGGAAGGAGACGTGGCGTTGATCATCAGATTTAATGATCTACCATGACCGACTTCAAACAGGCCATGAAATGAGTGAAGCAACAGTGGCGCTGGTGGTCTATTGGAATTTTACACCCCATTAGTTTGTATACCAAAAAAGACCCTTTTCAAAACTCTCGCAGTTTTCAGTTGAATCATTTGAGCTTTTAATATAAATTCTATATTTTTCAATTGTGTATATGTAATACATGTGTTTTTGTTGATAATTTTTTGATATCACAACATAAGACTATAAAAACAAAGTGTTTTGTGTGCTTACCGATATCAGTGAAACCAAATCAATTTTGTATTGTTTAGGACTTTCGTAGTTTGAAATTGAAATTTACGGTTTCAATATTAATCTTCTATTCATCCATTTTGTATAATGTAATATAGGTGTTAGTGATGATAGTTTTTGGATACCTTAACTCACTCGGTTCCTGATCTTTTTTCAAATTCAATGCATTATTTGTCAAAAAATGTACACTGAACTAGGAAAAGCCAAGAGGAAAGGCGGAAAAATAGTTTGGCTCGTAGTGATTATTTTTATAACATTTTCGAACAGATTTAATTGCCAGTTTCCAAATTTCTTCAGAAAACAGGGATACTGGCTTAAATTTAAATAATCTACGGATTTCAATCGACCAAATTAAATTATTACTACAATAAAAAGAGATACAATAATTATGTCTTTCATGTTATGCACTCTTTCTCCCTGTGCCGATGATTCAATGCGGAATTACTTTTTCGCGAAATTTTTCCACAAACAGATATTTTCGATATTTATAATATTTCGAAGTTTCTGCAATTTCTATGCAAATAAGTCCCACTGACTAATAGAAGTGTTTCATACGAAGTGGTGCTTTATCGAAATTGTTTTATTGTTTTCTTGCTTATGTTTTACCTTCATTCTTTCGTAGGAAAAATACCCAATATAATATTCAATGTGCTATAAATACCAATAATAATTTGTATCTGTTCGGTATACACATAAAATAATGAGCTGAAATAATGCTTGAAACTTTGGCAACAATGGAAAAGGAGAGTAGACCACCGAGTTGATTTTGGCTACACCGACGGACCGAATAAAATATTTATAATATATAACATTAAATAAAATATATTCTCGTAGTAACTTGCGAAACCAATCGCAAAAAATACAATGAAAAATTATTTGTTGAAGCATTAACGATGAATAAAATATAAACAATTTACTCACTTATCCTGCTCCTTACTCTTTAATAAGGAGCAGGATAGTCTATGGGTCAATCTGCTTCAATTCTGCCTGCAAGTCATTGCTCAAAAAATTGGACCTTGTGCAGAATTCAGCTCTACGAATCGCACTGGGAGCATTTTGAATAAGTCCCACCCAGAGCTTGAGGGCCATCGCTCAAGAACTAGAATAAGAACTCCGCCGAGAATATTTGTCACTCTGCTACGCCTCCAAAATCTCTGAAAATAGACAAAATCCAGCATACAGTATAATAGTCTCTCAGAGCAACGTATTTCGTAACCAGAAAAACCGGAAGGTACCTTTTGCCGAACGAGTAAGCCGCAGTAACTTTTCTCCAACATATTTCAGATACACTCTGCCACATCAATTCTTGTCCCCCCGTGACTTATGGACGTCCCTGATATAAATCTAGCTTCAATGCAAACTCCAAAAAACTCCTTAACGAACTCACATTATCAGAATTTGTTTTTAGAACAATATCCAATTATCAGGGGTACAACAAGCGTCCGTATACAGATGCGTCCAAATCCGAACAGGGATGTTCGGCAGCAGTGATAACGAACGATATGAAAGTCGCAGTCCGTTTACCATCACATTGCAGTTTATTTACCGGGGAGACGACAGCTCTATATGAAACTTTGAAACTCTGCAAGGCACAAAAGGGAAAAAACGTTATCATATCGGACTCGTTCAGTGCGCTTACAAGGAATGAAACATACTTATCCAAAGCACCCAATTCTGATATCTATAAGAGAGGACCTGGATATCTTGCAGAAATTGAATATTATCGTCAAATTCATTTGGGTTCCTTCACATGTAGGTATCATGGGTAACGAAGAAGCGGATCACCTGGCAGTCTATACAACATCTAATTTGAACAGCACAGTGTATGAATATTATCCAGCATCTGACATACGTGTACTAGCCAGGAAACACATTTTAAAAAAATGGCAAGTGGATTGGGATCAAAGCAACGACAAATTAAAAGGCATAGTTGATTCAGTGCAACACTCACTTCCTCTTTCTTCCAGCCGTATAGAGCAAGTAAAATTAATTCGATTACGGATTGGCCATACCGCACTGACACATGGCTATATACTCAAAAAAGATCCTCCTTCTCTGTGCGCGATGTGTGCAGTTCTCCTAACAGAGCTCCAAATCCTTTGTGACTATGAAGAATATAGTGAGCAACGAATAAATCATGACCTGAACAATGACTTAAAAACCACCTTGACTGCTAAATGGAGTAACGCTATCAGATTTTTAATTGAGCTGAATTTGCTGAAATTTATTTGAGATTATGTTTTGTTTAGTTGTATAAGTTGTTTCAGTTTATCAGTTTTGTTATTTCACTGCACCACCGCTTATAACCCTTGAGGTTGATGCGGGCAATTTTCTAATAAAAAAAAATTCACTCACCAGTCAGTTCGATAGAAAACTTGATTCCTGAGAAGAAACCGTATTGAACACTATTCCATCCAAATTTGTATCTCGTGAAGATGTAATTCAAACTATTTTCAGCTATAGAAAATTATTTTCATGAAAATTGAAGAAAGTCAAACTACATTTACTCACCTTGAGTTGGCCCTGTAATAATGAAAGCCAATGTGATGAATATTATTATTTTTTTCCGTCTGTTACGGGGTCCTTTATGGAAGCATGTTTTGAGGCAATCCACTAAATAATGTACATTGAAAAAATCTGAAAGAAATCCTTGGTTTTCTCCATTCACTTTTTCAGTGTTCTTCTTTTCTTTAACTAATAAAATCGACAGAATCATGGCGAAGATTAGGCTCATTATACAGAAGTAAAATGAATTCAAGAAACCCGTTGCTGAAAATAGCATTCCACCTATGCTATTTCCTAAAGAGTTTCCTACCATCCTGGAGACCGCAATGGATCCCATTTTGAAGGTGCGGTTGCTGTCAGTACATCTCTCTCCAACATAACTATAAGCACCGATGAAAAGGCATGGCCATCCACCAAGTAGAGCAAGAGGTAAAGAGTCACCCATCACTGTATAAATTAGAGGAAGTTCATAGAAATATACAACATTTATAATCAAAGCTAGACAGCATAATATTTCTCCAATGATAGGAAAAATAATAAGAGGCTTTCTTCTTTTATGTCTGTCACTCCAAGATCCTAGAAAAAGAACTAAACAAACTGGAAAGAAACTCTGAATTAAGGTTCTCAAACCAAGCATTTGAGAGACCAACTTTTGAACTTCCACTTCCTGCAATTTTGTATATCCCGAGATATTTCTTTGTGTTAATGCGTCGCAAACTGATGAATTGTAACCTATGTTAACTCGACATGCTTTTTCCAAATAGAGATTCTGGGCAACCAACTGATACATAACAGAAGTAAAAAGGATGCAGAGGAATGTAGGTTCTAGAGATATGTTGGAAACAAATATTTTTAGTCTTCTCCAGTAAATTTGAGGTGTACTGTTATTTGATTTCGACTCTAATTCTGTCGAATTAGAGTTTTTGATGTTATGTCGACTGAAGAAAGGTGCCATAGCCAACTGAAGATTTGCTAGAGTTTTTTGTTCCCTCATTATTAATTCGTTGAATCAACTTGCTCCTGAAAAAACAAAAACAAAATTCATTAATATTTGCAACCTAAGAATTATAGTGAAATAATAATATATACGAATCTCATAAGACTCAGAAATATTTGAAACCATAATGAAGAGTTTGAATAAATATTTTCAAATTATATTTACTTTATCTACTTTAGCTGTTAGTTTCTGAAAATAAATTATTTTAGTTGAAATTAGAAAACACAATTTGCCCAAATTTACCTACTATCTCTCTACAAAACAACTTCAATGGAAATTTCATACTTTTATATATATTAATCATACCTTGGTAGTCTAATTCTTTCATGAGTACGTACAAGTATTGTTGAGCTAGAGAGAGAACTTTGTTCATAGCAAAATGTTCTTACTAACTCACACACTGTTGTGACTTAAAATTTTCAATTTGGTAGTGGACTGTTAATCACGTGCTTATCCTGAATTGTTTTTCAATTTCCTCAATTTCTATCAATTTAACATTATTGTTCCCGATAAAGTAATTTTGAATGAATCTGCAACTGATAATCCATTTTCACTGATAGAGCCACAAAGGAAAGATAGACTTAATCAATAGCAGAAAACAAAATTGAAAATTCTATTATTGTTATCGTTTCGATACTAAATGTTATTCTGTCAAAAGTCTTATATGAAGGATTTCATGTATTAACAGTATATAAAGTGTCACAAAAAATAATACATAATTGAAAGTATGTCTCTTCACCTTTTCGATATATCGAGGAAAAATAGTACTACTGATTCAGCAGTCAATTACGAAGTGTTATAATTTTATTAACCATGAGAGACCTTCCGCAGAAAAAATGGTGAGCCCTATAACATGGTTTGTTGAAAATTAATTACATAAACCATAAATAATTATTTGAGGTGATTGTGGTTCAATGTACCAATACAGATAATTTATTTAATTAATTTTCAATAGAGTTCAATCTATTTTGTAGAATTTCATGATGTTGTTCTTGCTCTCAAATTTTGTAGGAATTTGTACAAATAGATTTTTGTGGTCTATTTGTAATATTTAGGATTTTATGAATCAAAAAAATTTTAAACTTTCTTTTCAATTCTGAAATGCAAGGTGAAAAAATGAAATTTTTGTATCAAACTATTTGTAGTTTGTTCACTATAAAACATTGTGGTTCAATGTACCAATCCAGATAATTCATATAATCAAAGTTTAATTTATATAATACAAATTCAATCAGAATTTAATAAAGTTTTGTCGTTCGATGGTATATTAGTAGCTTTTTGTTGATTATGATAATAATAATATTTATTTAGCAATAGCTATTACAAAATCATATATATATTTGGGTTCAAAATATATTATTTACAATTATATGTTTAAAACGAACTTTGCTAATTTACGCTTCAATACCTTAATAATAATAAAAATAATAATAATAATAATCTTCATTTAAGGTTCTCGTAATACAATTATATAAATGAAACAATAGTACCTATTCTAATTTTAAAATCGATCTTATTCATTTTTTTGCCTAAACAAAGATAACACATTTTTCCACAAAGACTGTAGCCTGTGGTGATTAATGTCACGAATTGTTTTTATGGAGCTAGCCAATTTATTTAACGTGTTGAATCCTTCAGAAAATATACTATTCCTACGTTTAGAAAGGTTAGAAACTTGCATGTAGAAATTTGTCAGCATTTCTTGTATTATAACTGAGCACATCACTGACACATGTTACATTTTTATTACTCTATATGGGAACAATTTATTTTTAACTTTAAATAAAAATATGTATGTAGCAAAAATTATTCTCTGTTGAAATGACATAAGTTCTAAACAAATTAGCAGGCTTTGCATTGGAGTAGGTATATCTATAATTGTTCGCATAGCTCTATTCTGTAACTTTTGTAACTGTTGAGTTTTTTCTTTATTCAATCCCAATAACAGAGTGGGACAATATTAAAAGTGTGGCATTAGCATTGACTTAAAGAGTAATAATTTCATATATGTCGTCAGATTATTTCCAATTCTTTTGAAAAAGTTGATTTTCTTGGAGATTTTAGACGATATGAAGTCGACATGATCATTGAAACTCAATTTCTCATCTAAGTTTTACCCTTATAATGTTCTGGTTTTCAATTTTAATACTTATATTTTCGATAATAATTTTCTTAAGAATTCTACTTGTACCAAAAATTATAAATTTAGACTTTTTAACATTCAGCGATAGACTGTTATCGCTTAGCCATTCATTTATTGCCGCCAACACTCTATTGATCCATTCTGTCATAGTCTGGATATTTTAACCACTAACATAGATCATTGTATCATCTGCGAACAATTGTATAGACCATTTTTTTACATGCAAAACAATATCATTAATGTGTAAGGAGAATAGCAGTGGACCTAAGGCCGTACCCTGAAGTACGCCAAAATGAACTCCAGTGCTATCCAAAAGAAGACCATTGAACTCAACTTTTTAAGATCGCGAATGTAAATAGGAATTGAACCTTATGTTTACTAAACCTTCAAAACCAATTTCATTCAGTTTTTTCAACAGCCATGATCTACATAAAGTTTCGAATGCTCTTTTGAAGTCCAATAATACCTATTATAATCACTACCTCTCCTTTATCTATAGCTCTATATCATTCCTCACATATGCTTAACACTGCTGTCTCGTAGAGGAAATCCTCTTGAAACCTGATTGTAAGTCAGAAATAACTGAATGTTTTTCGCATAATTCTAGAACCTGATCCATTACAATTACTTCTCATATTTTTTCCTATGGTAGAGGAAGATTTATAGGTTGAAATTCCTCCAATATGACAGTGTTACAAATTTTAGGCACTGGTTTTATCAATGAACATTTTTATTCATTTGGAAAGATTCCATGAGTCAGTGATGTGTTTATCAAATATCAAAATCTATTTCCAGAAATGTCAAAAGCATTTTTTAAAATCATCTTCACAACTACCTGTGTTTTTCAGATTTCTCACTATTGTTTTCAAGCCTGCCCTAGTAGTATAAATTTCATCACATAGTCATGGTTATGTTTCGGAACTATATAATCAATTATTTGTTTTATACTATCAACAAATTCTAGATTGAAACAACGAGCATTATAGTGATTACCCCGGATTATTTCATTATTTGTTTTACTTGGTAATAATTGTTTCAAACTTGATATTGTTTCAATTGTTGATATTGTTTCAATAATTAGAATTATTCGATGAATTTATCGAATCATTATTTATACCTTCGGAATTTTAACGTATTTGAAGCCTTTCAAACTGTCAACTCTCACAAACATTTTTATTTCTCTGTGACTCACTATTCAATATGTACTCAAGTCTCTTGAATTATAATGATTTGAATAATGTTTTTTTATATATCATGTTCATGTAGAGAAGTTATTTGGGTATTTGTTCATTCATGAGCTGTTACTTCTTGCTCTAAATTTTGGGATTATTCACCTACTGCTATAATTATTGAACGAAATTTTGTAAGATATACGAAATGACGTTGTTTTTGCTCTCATATTTTGTAGGAATTTTTATGAGTGGTATTTTTGTGTTCTATTTGTAATATTTAGAATTATATAAATTGAAAAATTTTCAATCTTTGTTTTCAATTCCGAAATGAAAGGTTGAAATTTAAATTTTTCTATCAGTCTGTTTGTGCATTGCTAACTATTTAAACATTCATGAATTCTTCTCTTTCCTGGGTAATATTTATTTCAGTGTTTAATTGGGATTGCAGTCTAGGACAGGAGGTCCTGAAGAGGAGGACATTCAGTCTAAAGAGGTAACTGATTTTCCTGTCCTAGATCGCAATCCCAATTAAACACTGAATATATATATATATATATATATATATATATATATATATATATATATATATATATATATATATAATGGAACATGCACAGAAGGAGTTTCATTTTATTCAGAAAAGGGATAGTTACAAGGTTATTTCATTTCCCTAATTCTACAAGGAACACTGTAATTTGTTTCTTATTATTCAATTTCCAGACATATTTTGAACTCAATATAAAAATATACCTCACTCAAATTTTCTCTTACGTCACAATTTTCACTTACCTTATTTCCTGCCAAGATATGATCATATCTCTATTTCAAGCAATGAAGTTATTATAGTAGATTTGCAATTATTTTCCTTCTCATTAAAACCACAACAGATAAAAGTAGTCAGATTTTTAGTCATTCTCAATTATCGAAGTTTGCTTCACAAATTCCATATTCCATACCATCAAATATTTGCAGAAAACTGTCATTGCTGGTCGCAAGCAAGTATTCTTGATTGAATGGCTTCAGTGTTTTGGAAAAGAATATTTTCGAAACTTCAACATTTTCTATTATATTGAGAAAATTTTTTTGATATTTAATGATTCTTTATTCGTCATTTTTTGACCTCAAAAGTTTATTAAAGAAAATTTTATCAATTGGTTCTAATTTTCACATTTTTTATAGTTTATCAAAAGAAATTTTCTCTGATATGATCTGAAAGAAATTCCTAGGAAAACTTAGGACCCAATTCACACATTCATTCTTACACATTATTGTAGAGTCATTCCATTTACCATAATTTCATGTTTTTTATAGAAATATTTCATTCATTTCTATTTCTAATAATTTTCTATAACTTTCAATGTTCGAATAACTCAAAATTATAAGTGAGGGGATGATTTTTGACCACATATTTGATACTATCGTAGGAATCGTGGTAAAAAGACTTGAGTAATTGATTATAACCTCAAAAATGGTCTCCCATAATGACCTTAAAACTCATACTCTATGAAAAAGCAACCCCACTGAAAGAATACATTAAATGCAAAAATCAGTTATTTTCCGACTAAAATTTATCAATTTGGGACTAAATGTCATTGCTATCAGTATCTCGAACTATAAAATATTGAACGAAGTCAAAATTCAGACTCAAAATTGTAATATTTTGTTAAATATTTTTTTAAAGAAAATCCATAAGAGTCGTCACGAAAGTTTTGAAGAAAAATTAATTCTAATTTAAAAATTCAATCCAATTTTCTAGGCAGTTGCAAAATTGTTTCCTTATTAGGCAGCAACATATATTCATATTTAATGCTTATTATCGGCATTCGATTGAAACTAAAAATATATAAAAAATTTCGATTTTATTGAAATGACAACAACTTATTACTAATATATACAACACATTCATACGGAACGCAAAAACACGATGAGCAGGATGATAAATTATGGGCTTATAAGCTAAGTGACACAGACTTGAATGAGAGGTAATTTGGTTTGAACTGAAAAAGTTAATAATGGTATCCACCGTGACCAGCACCACTACCACTACTTCCATAACCGCCTGCACTTGGACTGAATCCGCCGCCACTACCGTGACCTCCTCCTCCACCCCCATGATGATGGCTGTCATATCCTCCGGAGGATCCTCCAAAATCACTTCCGTGTCCTCCGCCTCCTCCTCCATGATGACTTCCACTGGAACTTCCTCCAAATCCACCTCCGAAACCTCCACCTCCGTGGTGGCCGTCATAACCACTTGAGAATCCACCAAAGCCACCACCAGATCCGTGGTGACTGTCATGACCTCCTGCAGACCCACCAAAACCTCCTCCAAATCCTCCACCACCACCTCCTCCATAGTAACTTCCGTGGCCATGTGATCCAGAGTCACCTCCGAAGCCACCTCCATTTCCATGATGACTATCATAACCACTGCTAGAACCTCCGAATCCACCTCCACTATGATGGTCATCCCCTCCAAAGCCTCCTCCGTGCCCACCGCCCCCAAATCCACCTCCACTGTGGTGATGATCATCTCCTCCAAAACCTCCGCCATGTCCACCGCCTCCAAATCCACCGCCACCTCCATAACCAGCTCCACCGTATCCACCTCCTCCATTGCCATGATGATCGTCGTGAGTATTAGAATAACTTCCCCCACTGCTATGGTGACCACCTCCACTTAATAAACTGCCTAGAGCACTGCCAGCGGTATTAAGCACAATGGCGCCACCGCCACCACCATGGCCATGGCCGCCTCCATAACCTCCTCCTCCATGATGATTATCAGCTCCTCCAAAACTTCCCTCGTCATGGTGATGGTTATGTCCTTCGATACCTCCGCCGAAGCCAAATCCTCCACCAAATCCACCGCCACCGCTGTGGTGATCTCCACCCGCGTATCCTCCACCTCCTGTATCGTGATGGTCAAAACCTCCCCCGTATCCTCCTCCGCCACCACCGTATCCTCCTCCGAAACCACCTCCAAATCCTCCACTTCCTCCGCCGAAATCGTGGTGCTCATCGCCATGGTGATCTGATCCTCCTCCGAATCCACCTCCTCCTCCAAATCCACCACCTCCTCCTAATCCACCTCCTCCTCCAAATCCACCTCCACCTCCGTGTACAGTGATGATCTCTTTAATCACGTTGTGTTTTCCACTATCATGATGTTTTGGAGGTGCAAGATGTACTCGAATATGAACGCTAGAAAAGATTCGATATGATTAATTTGATATATTCAAAATGGACATTTGAGTGTAAAATAGTCTCTTGTTTTCCATCATTTCGTGTAAATTTTGAAGAGTTCTCAATAAGTTCAAGACTTATTATTTTCATAGACTAAATTATTAGTATTCGTTCAACGTTCAGTTCTGTTTATTATAATTACTTTATTCATAATGTCGTTTACCCTTGCTTTGATGATGACAATTGAAATTCGAAAAATTTCATTAAAGAAAATTCGAAATAAATGAATTTAGCTTTTCATTCGAATGAAGAAAAATTAGAAATAACTGAATACTGGACAGGGGACAGACAAACTAACTATGTATAGTAATATCTGGTTATAAAATGAATTTAGAAACTATAGTTCGATTTTCTTTCAGATAATAATAGTTATAGTTATCAATTTCCAAGGCAACTTAAATTGCCGATGCACAAAATGTGATCAATTTTACTAAGCAAGTTATTCAGTGAACTAATCATCTCATGTAACATAGTTGAAGATAGCCATCTGAATCTTTCAAATATCGAAAGACGCATAGGTTTCTCAGTTGAATCAAAAATATAGAAAATACACTCGTTTTTGTCATTCGTATTTGGACCATTTGATACGTTCGTAGTATTGAGACATCTTCTAACGCAATAACATTCGCAATTACTTTGTAATATACAAAATAAAGCGTATTTCTCTCTCAAATACTATTTTCTGAATTTCTTGTGTATTGTTCAGAATAATTATTTAAACTCAAGATTTGAGAGGTGATAAAGTGGAAAACTAAAACACGAAAATTTCGGATTACTTAAAGAAAATGGATATGGAAAAAATTTTCAAGCGCCTAATTCAAGTTGAATATGATATATTATTTCAGCCATGATTGAATAATTGGTGATGTGGCAAGAATTTGAAAACAAACACTTTCAATTTTGCAGCTGTTTGACTGAGGAGCAAGCAGAATCTTAGTTGGATAACAATTGATGAAGCCTTACTGTTGGGCTTGAACGTTGAGGGAGCTTCCTCCATAAATTATCAGTAGACTTCTTTCGACTTGTATCAAAATCAAAATTTCCTTATGCCTATGACTTATATTATATAAAAGCTTTCATGGAGAATAAATAAAAAGTAAAAGTTTAAAGTAATGAACTCCAAACAAATAAGTTCATTAGTGCAAAATACCATAACAATATGTCAATTCAGGGTTTTCTGGTATTTGTGATAGAATAAGAACTACTATTCGTGAAGTTTTATGCCTTTTAAGCGAATCATGTCCGTTTATATCCAAGTGAGTTAATTAAATCAAATTTGAGAAAACACTGAATGAAATATTTCTCGTTGGACTTCACCGTTATAAACTTTTTTGTTTAGAGTCAATTACTGATCTCGCCCCTTTTTGTGACGTCAAGACTTGGGCAGTCCACCAAAACTACAAACGCATAGAATGTCACTAGTAACACATAGTTTCTTCTTTTATTTACAGGTACATAGAACTTCTATTGATTTCTATTCTATAACGGAATTTCTATTAGATTTTATTCTTTCAGACAACATCAAGTAATCCAAGAAGGTGAGAGCTGATTCTTAAAGAAACAATGTTTAGAATTTCTGAATAGTAAATCTATGTTTGATCATTTGAAAGTTTATTGAAATTATCAAACAGATTATTTTGGAACCATTGTGAGAAATTGGTTTTAACTTTTCACTGCTGTATGTAAAATTTTTAAAGAATCTTTGAATTATTGGTTTTTTTTTGGGTTTTATTGTGAAAGCTTTTTGAAATTTCGAAATTCTTGTTTCAAAACATTCACCTGCTGATCAACTATGTATTTGTTGTTTTGATGATGATAAATATATAGTTATATAAATATAATTCCGCTGAAATATTGTGTAGGCATGCAATATTTAAATGAAGTAGCTGGAAACTGCTTTTTATCCAAAATTCAACAATTTTCATTCGATATAAACTTAAATTCAAACACTTTAACTTATGATTTACACTTTATTGACTACATAGCATGACGCGTTTCGTCGTTACAAAGACTTCTTCAGATGCAAATAGAATGATATTTACCATTATTCTGTTTTCATCTGAAGAAGTCGTTTGTAATGAAGAAACGCGTCATGCTATGTAGTCAATAAAGTGTAAATCATAAGTTCAAGTGTATGAATTTAAGTTTATATTTAATTATAATGGATTTACATCAAGTAAACGCCAACACTATAAATATATATTTATATATATATATATATATATATATATATATATATATATATATATATATATATATATATATATATATATATATAATTTGTTGATCCTACTTTGTCTTATACAAATGTCAGATGTAAAAACTTTGTTTCTTATGAAATGGTTATCATGAAAAGGTTAACACTCACTGTTCTTTTCCGAATGTAGCTACAGTATAAGTTACTAGTGCTGGTAGAACCAAGAGCACCTGAAACAAGAAATATTCTTTAGTTTTTCAAATTTCTTGAATATATTTGATATATAAATCCTAGAAAAAAAAACTACTCACAATTAACTTAGAAGCCATTAGTATTCGACTTCGACAAACTCCAAACACAGATGTTTCTTATACAATCTGTGTTCGTTTTATGAGGAAATAATTTCAACTGCATTATTTTATAGGGATTATGATCTTAGTATTGCTCACCGGAGTTCTCACAGGCGGGGATGAACATGTCGTGGGGATATTTCGCTTCTTTACTCGAGAAGATCGCTGCTAGCCCTGACCTACAGCTGATTTATCAAGCGAGAGTGAAAGATTTCATTGGGAGGTCGCATATTGCACTTGATTATATTTACTTTCTTTCAAGTCTAGTAGACAAGTTAACGGTATAATGAGTATTACGTCTTCCTTGTTTGGGCACGTATCATTCAGTGTATTCATTGCAGATAAAATAAATACAATTGGCTATTACCAAGTACGCTTTGACAAACAATAAAATATTAGCCAGAAGAACTTTTAATTCAGATAAAAAGTATATCTCAAGAATAATTTCCATAATGAAAGACGAATTTAAATTTTCATGTTTCGAAGTACCAGTTCGTCTCTAGTTTCTGAATTAACAATGGTACTATTTGTGACTTTCGTATTCAAGGAAATAATTTTCGTATTCAAAGAAAAGTTTTGGTTGAATGAATGGAAAAATAAGATTTCACGAAGACCTCTGCAGAATTTATTCAGAAATAATATCCACTTTAATTAAAAACAATATATTAAAATTAACACACTTGGCTTAAGTTTCAATAAATATATTAAAAGCTATATATGTTTCGGGTGGTTAACCAATTATCAAGAGTGTACAATCTATATATAATAATGATAATATTTATTTTATGATGAGCTATTACAAAATCATACATACATTAAGGTTTAAAATATATTATTTACAATTTTGTGTTTAAAACGAACTTAGCTAATTTACGCTTGAATACCTTAAGGTCGCTAATTGTTTTTATGGAGCTAGGCAATTTATTAAATGCATTGAATCCTCCATAAAATATACTATTTCTATGTTTAGAATGCTTACAAACTTGCATGTAGAAATTATCACCATTTCTTGTATTATAACTGTGCACATCACTGACACATGTTACATTCTTCATTACTTTATATGGGAACAATTTGTTTTTAACTTTAAATATGAATATATGTGTAGCAAAATATATTCTTTGTTTGACTGACATCAATTTTAAACAATTTAGCATGCTTTGGATTGGAGTATATCTATTACATTTCAAAATTGCTCGCATAGCTCTATTTTGTAACTTCTGTAACTGTTGAGTTTTTCCTTTACTCAATTCCAATAACATAGTGGAACAATATTCAAAGTGTGGCATAATTATGGACTTAAAGAGCAATAACTTCATATATGTGGTCAGATTTTTTCCAATTCTTCTGAGAAAATTGATTTTCTTAGAGATTTTAGACGATATCAAGTCGACATGATCATTGAAACTCAATTTCTCATCTAACATAACGCATAAGTATTTAACAAGTTTTACCCTTTCACTGTTCTGGTTTTTGATTTTAATACTTATATTTTCTTTACTAACTACCTTAAGAATTCTACTTGGTACCAAAAACTATAAATTTAGACTTTGTAACATTCAGCGATGAACTGTTATCGCTTAGCCATTCATTTATTGCTGACAAGTCTCTATTGATCCATTCTGTCATAGTCTGGATATTTTTGCCACTTACAGAAATCATAAGCATTTCATTTAATTTAGAAGCATTTTTTCACATGCAAAACAATATCATTGATGTATAAGGAGAATAGTAGTGGACCTAAGACCGTACCCTGAGGTACGCCAAAATCAACTCCAATACTGTCCGAAATAACACCATTGAATTTAACTTCTTGAGATCTTAACTTTTTGATATATATATATATATATATATATATATATATATATATATATATATATATATATATATATATAAATACATTCTATTTTCTTGATAATGGTTAACCACCCGAAACATATGTAGAGTTTTTAATATATTTAGTGAAACTTAAGCCAAGTGTGTTAATTTCAATTCATTGTTTTTAACATAATGTTTCACCAAGAGATAAGCGAAACCTCAGTGTCATCTAGTATAATTATTTGGAAATATTCTGCTCCTGTTTCTTATTGCAATGAACTTGAACCGAAATAATAGAGGAAAGATATACAACTTTAAATATTTGTGAGGAATATTAGGAATTACCATTTAATATACACATTCCCATTTATGTATGTTAATACCTATTAATTACCACTGAATTAATATATTTAGTGAAACTTAAAACATTGTATACTCGTGGTAATTGGTTAACCACCCGAAACATATGTAGAGTTTTTAATATATTCAGTGAAACTTAAGCTAAATTTGTTAATTTTGATATATTGATTTCAACATAATGTTTCATCGAAAAATGAGCGAAACCTCCATGTTATCTAGTAGATATAATTATTTGGAGATATTCTGTTTTTGTTTCTTATTGCAATGAACGTGAACCGATTTAAGAGGCAAGATATAACGGGTGTATTTTTAAAAGCTAAGTTGTTCGGTTTGCGGCACTGGTTGGTAATGGCTTTCAAGCGTCACCTATCAAAGTGGAAGGTTTTCAGTATACTCTGCCATTTCATCAAGGAAATACTTACAAACGAGCAGCGATTCCAAATTGTTGAAATTTATTATCAAAATTCGTGCTCTGTTGAGAAATGTGTATCGTTTGTTACGACCATATTATGGTCGTCATAATCGACCTGGTGAATCAACAATTCGTGCTGTTATTACCAAATTTCGCACCAAGTTAACTTTATTGGACATTAAACCATTGTCTCGCATGCGTACAGTGCGCACTGAAGAGAACAATGCAGTCGTAGCGTACAATGTTAATGAGGATCGTGAAATGTCAATTCGTCGCCGTTCTCAGCAATTGAGCATGTTTTACTCAACCACATGGAAAATTTGGTTTTGAAAGCCTATTTGGTTATAAAAGGCAAATGACCTTCCACAACTTCTAATTTTTGGTGAATGGGCCTCAGAACAGCTTAATGAAAATCCGCTGTTTTATCGAAACATTGTGTTCAGCGATGAGACTCATTTCTGGCTTAACGGATATGTAAATAAACAAAACTGTCGCTTCTGGAGTGATGAACAACCACATGCCATACAAGAATTACCGATATATCCCGAAAAAACGCAGTTCGGTGTGGTTTCTGGGCTGTTGGCATCATCAGTCCATTTTTCTTCAAAGACAACCGTAGAAGAAATGTTACAGTCAACGGCGAACGATATCGAGCAATGATACGCAACATTTTTTTGCCCCAGTTGATCGAGTTGAACTTGGTTGACATGTGATTTCATAAAGACGGTGCCCCATACCACACAACTTGTGAAACTATGGACTTGTTGAAGGATGAATTTGGTGAGCAGCTTATCTTTCGAAATGGCCCTGTGAATTGGCCACCAAGATCATGCGATTTGTTGCCTCTGAATTATTTTTTGTGGGGTTATGTAAAATCGTTAGTGTTTGTGGACAAGCCGAACACGATTGAAGCCTTACAGGATAACATAACACGCGTAATTCGTGGGATATAGGCCGAAATGCTCGAAAAAGTGACGCAAAATTGTCTTAATTTTGCAGTTGTCTTAATTTTCGCATAAGTATATTTAATACCTCGATAAGTAATTCGATAGGGATGTTGTTTGGGGCTAAATCTTTTTATTGGTGTAATTTCAAATTTGAAAATTAATGAGTGAAACGAAGATGAAACTGGAATTCTGATCACCTGATAGGTTTGGAATTTCAGTGTTGATAATGGATTTGTATACGGCACATGTTTGCATCATCTACCTCCGATGTAACCGAAGAAGGTCAATTCCACTTGAATGGTCTTGAACTCAACCGGCCTGTGAGTGAGAGCTGATTCCGTATATTGTAAGGAGAAATTTGTAATTATCACTGGAACCCCAGGCTCCGACATCTAAAAGATATTCAGAAACATTCCATAGACTTTACGTGTAAATATTGCAAAGTCTTATTGCACTGATAAACTGATTTCAGGAATTATTTCTCCAAAAGTTTTCAACTTTTTAAAACTTCCGTATTATGTTTTATGCAAATTGTATGGTTTTTTGAGTGTAATAATTTCTTCGTGAATTTTGTTTTAAATTCATTAGGAATTATAGGTTTTTAATATCCCTGCAAAATTTTTTAGCGAAATTCATTGATACGTCATTTTTGAATTGAAAAGTTTTTTATAGTTTAACTAGAGAACTACTGTCGTATTATTTCACCAATGAAGATCCAGGTATCGAATTCTTATAATTATCTCATTTTCTACCTTTTCCTATTTCAATGAATATTTGCATTAATTCATTGATAGATAAATACATAGTCTTTATTCATGCTTTATACAAAAATAACCATGAAGGTAATACGTATTTGCACATTTCAGGTAATAAATAATATATTATTGTCACAGTGATGAAAAATCTAACTTGAAAAAATCGTTCACATTATACAAACATTGACAATTTAAAAATTTTTTCACACAAATCTTAAAATTACGAACAGACAATCTTCGAATTTCAATAGGAAGTGCATTGAACAGCTTCATTGCAAAATAATCAGGGCTCTTCTGCGACACACTCAACCTCAACAGTGGTAAATGAATGTTCCTACTACTCCTGGTATCATACGTATGAACATCTCTATTTAACTTAGTTATTTGCTCTCTTGTGTGCATACATTAGGTTCTCGAGTACGAAGAGACCAGGCAGAGTCAAAATATTAAACTCCCTGAAGGTGTTCCTACAACACTCCCTAAAAGACAAGCCTCCAAGAATTCTCACAGCACGACGTTGGATACGAAAAATTCTCTCGCTTTCTCCACAATTTCCCCATACCAGAATGCCATACCTCAAATGTGCTTCACACAAAGAGTAATAAGCACTCAACAGTACCTTCACTGAGACAGTGGAAACCAGATTCCTAAGCAGGAAAACATTTTTAGTGAGCAACCAGCAAGATACTCAATATGAGCACTCCACGTAAAACGAGAGTCAAGATGTATACCCAGAAATTTTACATTAGATGAAAAAACCACATTGCACGATTCCACACGTCTCGGACCAAAGATAATTTTCTCAGTCTTTTCCCTATTCATGCATAACTCATTTCTGTCAAACAGTCCATTGAAAGAAGGCAAATTTATGACAAAGAATTGTATTGTTTTGGCGTCACTGAGACCAATATTCAGTGAAAATATTGAAAATTTCGGAAAAGATTAAAATATGTATAGATCAATTTTTCGAAGTGTTAACTGAAATACAGGAGATATCTGATCTTTTTTCAGTTACATTCAATGTTCTTAGGGTTATGTTAGGTTCTCTGCATTATACAACAATAACTTCCAAGAAAAATCTGAAATAGTTTTACAAGAAATAGTGAAAAATTTATCAATTCCGATATTTGTGAATAGAAGCGTTTTTACATGGTACTCCATTATGAATAAGCCAGATGAAGGGGGAGCAAAAAATGTTTTTCTAGTTTTATTACTGAAAGCGAGAAATTGTTACTTCGTCCACCAAAAATTTATCACTCAATGTTACCTTCTTGTATATTGAGATATTCGACTTTTCGATCAACCTATGATGTGGATTTTCTATGATTCAAACATTTTTCAAGAATATCTTTATATAATACCAAACGTCTGGCAAATAATGTTTTAATGATTTATATATTGAGTTAATCAATAAAGCCAAGAAGTATTTCTCAAGAAGTCGCTACACAATCGCCAAATAAATCCATGGGCGGCTCTAGAAAAGAATTTCATTGGGGGAGTTGATATAGTATGAGGTTACCTATGCACCAAGGGGTATATAATCAAAATTTTATAACCAGACAGCAGGAAATCATTGAAATAAACTGACAGTTTTCCAGGTTATGATATTTATTGAAATATTGAGAAGAATAGACTTTGCTTTTCAGAAAAAAATCAACAATTTATATACCTGAGGTTTTTCAGAATATCCTTTCAATAAAGTATTACAATGAGCTATGGCCCATTCAGAATGAAAGTAGACATAGTATAGATAGGTATTTGATAAACTAAAAGCATACATTACTCAGAAATTATACTTATAATTCGTTTGAAAAATTCAATTTCCTCACTTAACCGAAAAAATATTTAATTTCTGTTGGGATTGAGCCTCCCCATGACCCCACTCCGTATATCCGTCACTGCAAATATCACTAAACCTATAAAAATTCATATCTTACGACAGTTTACCAGAAATTATTTTCGGAATAAAGATATACCTTGAATTTTACTTTGAAAAAACTTTCGTATATCTCTAAAGTAACCTGCAAACATTGAAATGTATAAAGCAAATATAACAGAAAAAATTAATGAATAACGATTTACTATTATATCCCTTATATGTATCGTATATTCTAAACCACTCGTCTGAATTCCACAAAAATTCTTCAATATACAAGACATAATTCGGACTAGCGATTCATTATCAAGAGTAACACAACTGGTTATTGAACTCTTGATTCTAGATCAAAAACCCGAAGAATGTCGAGTGTTTTTGATAATTTCTGAAGAATTCTATCCAGTATTTTCAATCAATAATTCCACAAAGTGTGTCCACTTATTGAGTCAATATACCGGGTGTTTCACGACAACCCTATACTATATTATCTATACATTAGAAACTACTCTCACAATTTCTTTGAACATTAGCATAGATGGATAACAAATTTATAGAAGATACTTTACCGTACATGCCATTTCTGGTTGTAACGAAAGTAAACAAAAACTTTGTTATTTTAAATGTAACACCTTGTATATTATTAACTCGGATTCCACGTTGAATACCAGAAACCTAAAATTTGTTCTTATCGAAATATTAATTTTCCTTATAAAAAATGTAATGGTGCAGACTTTCAAATTGAACATTCTGTGTAAATATTGATAACAACGAATGAAAACATGTTTTTGTTCAAAGGATTAAAAAAAAAAGGATTGAAAGTTTAAGTTCGAAGATGTCTAGTATTAAACTGGCCGTGATATTATCGGTACTTATATTAGTATGTGACTTTGTATATTTACATATAGGTAGATATAAAGAGATTTTTTCGAAATTTTTTAGCAATAACAGGCTTTTGGAATTGAGAAACCTTCATCTCAATTGACGTTTCGTTGATAATTGCAATTTTCTCAAAACTGAAAAATCTTTGTTGCAATTCACAACAAAACGTTGAATAATAAGAAGATATTTCAATTATAAAAACCTGTTACTGCTGGAAAATACAAAAAAATCTATATTTTTGTTTATAGTCATTTATATATATATATATATATATATATATATATATATATATATATATATATATATATATATATATATATATATATATATATATATATATATTCATATATATATATATATATATATATATATATATATATATATTCAATTCAATTTTTCGTCTTTTTTGACAAAGTTGTGATAAACAACGAAATGTCAATGAAAATTTGAATTTTTGCATCACAAATAGCCTGTTTTGGTTAAAAATATCATAAACATTACCATATCAAACAGGCACTGAAACAAATTTTGAAATACATATACATATATATATATATATATATATATATATATATATATATATATATATATATATATATATATATATATATATATATATATATATATATATATATATATATATATATATATATACTTAATTATGAATTCAATTTTGACTATGTTTACAAGTACATATGTTCCTTTTTCATTCTACTTTGGTTAGATGTTTTCATATTTGCGTAGATGATTAAAAATATACGTACGCCTCTGTTATATTAAACAGATGTCGCGATTGAGCTTGAATCCTGATGAATTTTCATCGATGTAACTTTCCACGCAAGTCGCAATTCACTTCCTATTTTTGACATAACTTTTGCATCTCTGCGCTCTTCAACATGTGAAACATGTCTTTCGTCTTAACTTCATATTCAACAATGTTCGTCCACCGAGAAAGTTTTCTCGCCGTTTTCAAAGGGTTACCACATCGTGAGGAAGCCGAGTGAAAGGACATCACTTTCTTTTGATCCGGTGCTTCGAATAGGTGAACATATTTGAGCAGGGACGTATTATTGGTTTTTTTTTGTAACTAACATATCGGTGTGTTTTTCGAAATCTCAACGTAATAATATCGATAAGCGGAAGACATCAAGTACAACCACGGACGATTCTGAAAATTGTTATTGAGATGAATTGACAAAATGAGTTTATATATTATTTATTTCATGAATAAATCAGCTTTTGAAAATTGGTATTACTCACCGAATGTGAGGTTATATACATAAACCAAACCTAAAACCCCGAAGAACAATGTTACTCTGGTACTTTTACTCCTGTGCAAGGTGATGTTGAATATGAAATAAATGAATATGTAACAAATTGATATGACAAACTATTCAACTCAATATTTGTCAATTCTTCCACATATGTCTATAATCATTCCACTATAATGTCGAATTTGTTTGATATATTGTGATTACTGCGAACGTCGAATGATTTTCGTTGGACACTTCTGATCATCTAATTGGCCATTATAGGATGGTGTGTTTGATTATGTTAGCAAATAAGAATATATTGGACTCAAATTTTGAGTGTAGGTTTTTTTTTTCCTTGAGTATTTCTGATGATAGATCATTTTCAGTACACATTTTTTTTGTAGTTTTTGCTCGAGTCTAGGATTGTAGCTTCTTCCAGGTGCAAAGTGTGAGAGCAATTATTTGCATGAATCGAAAGAGCACATTTTGTATTGTTCATTTTATATCACTCTTATTTAACGCGACTCTGCTCTTTAACGATTTTGATGTCTGTCCCACATATGTACATTTGATTTGATAAATAACATTGGATTTTAGGTGGTTGATCTTTCAAGTTGGAATAGAGTGTGGACACTATTTTCTTGTTCCGAATTATTATTCTAAGCTCGTTTTGTTTTCAAAGAATTTTCATTTTATTGGATATATACTTAATGTTAGGTAAGTTCGGTGAATGTTCAGTAATCATTCAGTTGTATGTCAGAATCGTCTTTCTTATTTAACTGGCCTACCTTGGATTTGCACTGTTGTCTCTTTTTTGTATTATGTAAGAGTTTATTTATCATTGTTTTTGGATAAGAATTTTGTAGTAATGTGTTTTACAGTTTTTTGATATTGTCTCAAGAAAATTGAATTGTTGGTTAGCACGAATAATTTTCTCTAATGTATACATATATATATATATATATATATATATATATATATATATATATATATATATATATATATATATATATATATATATATATATATATATATATATATATATATATATATATATATATATATATATATATATATATATATATATATATATATATATATATAATAATAACATGGTTTTATTTGCGTATTATTTCATATTTCAAATTTTACATTATGGCGCTGAAATAAAATGTCTAAAATGAAAACGCAATTTTCTATACTTCACAATTAAGCATCCTCTCGTTGTGATGTTGAAAAATTCATCATTCGGCGGAACAGATCTGAACTGAAACGAAAAAACCTAATTTTTGATTTTTGATGTGATAGAAACATTAGAAACAAACACTAGGTAAATGCTCATCTGAATGAAGAAATAATTGACAAATAAAAAAAATTTAAAAAGAAAGAAAAAAGAATTCAGTTGTACAATATACAGGCTGCCATATATTCATTTATATATTAAATAATTGAAACCATATATTGATAAATATTAAATCTCAATTAACTTCACAAGTTGTTCTGTCAAATTTCAGTTGCAAAAGTAGTTTCTTTCTGGCCACAGTACCATTTCAGGTTAGTTAGGAGAATATACAAACAGAAGAAACTCAAACAATAAATTTTCATAGACAAAATTCTTCAGTGTATATGAAACACTGTAGTCAGTTTTCTCTGCAGAAATTAGTAAAAAATCATGTACCAGTCTTTCCGTAGTTGTTTTTACGTTTTCTTGCAGCAGAAAAGCAGGAAAGTTGGAACCCCAATATGGTTATTTATATTTTATGTTAAGGTCATTAACCCATTTCGACGATATTTAAATTGTGGGAATAGATTTTGGTCTTTGCATAGGAATTTGCTTAGAATTCTGTTAATAATAAGTAAAAGCTGTTGAAGAAATAATCACAATTACCTCAGTTTATTTCCTAACATGTTGATAGCAAAAGTCAACTACCTGAAACGAAGGTTTATAATTCTTCTCTTTGTTCATCTTGCATATCGATTCAAAATTAAATGGCACACCTACCAGCAGGTAAATCGTTTCCAGAAAATTTTCGAGAAAATATCTACTCTTTGAGTTTCAAAATGAAAAAGGAGTGGTTCTTATTTCTTTCAACTTTCATGTAAACAAGCATTAACAAATATTTCCTTTCGTTTTACCACCAGTCAAATCAAGTTTACTTCATAATACTCCGTTAATGCAGTCTATTTTGTCTTACGATGATGGATTGATATATATATATATATATATATATATATATATATATATATATATATATATATATATATATATATATATATATATATATATATAGATCTATTCCTCTTGAGTAGGTATAAAATACACATGAATTCATTTTAGTTGCGAATATTTCTCATAATTCTAATTTTCTAAAATGTTCTAATTTTGCTTATTACTGTCTGAATTAAATTGAATCATCTAATTTGTTGATTTGTCTATTCTCATCTCGAATTATAATTCCGCTGTGAACCTCGTTTTGAATAGAATAGCTGAATATTTGGACTCACTCTACTTCATATTTCAACTCGAGATTGGTCATCGAAAACATTCACTCACTATGTATCGCATTCAGTTCGACTTATAACTATTTATAATAGTGTTCATCTAATGAATATTTATAATGATGTTATAATTGATATAAACATCAAGATTCCGTAGATTTCTCATATAGAATGTGGTGTATAATTGGTGTTCAAAGATTCGAAATTATTTTGTCAAGGATTTCAACTTCATTCTCTGATTTTGAAAATATTCCTCCAGTTAATATTGAAACGAAATCAATCATAGACTGCAATTACGCATTACACACGTTTCGAAGTAGTGCTTCATCGTCAGATGCAAAGATAACTCAAAAATACAGTAAAGTGAAGTAACAACAAATCTGGAACTAAGAATACCTTAGGAACCATAGAACACTCAGACGAAGAAAATAAGAAGAAGAAACATTATCGCAGAAATGCACTCAGTATCACAAAAAATTAAAGAAATAATTATTGTAAAATATATTATAATATGTTAATCATAACATAATAATTATTAAAATAACATAACATAACAATTATTATTGAATAATTAAATATTATTATAACAATACTATATTGGTATGATCACCCAATAATGAAAATATTGTCTCAATAATGATAAAATGGAGTGCTACTAGGAATTGCCTTATTGAATAAATTGACTGTAGGACTACTATAAAGATCTAACAGATTGTTAAATAAAAGATCTAAATGTTAGAATTTATTAACTACCAGATTCTAGAGCTGTATGTTTTCTTATTATGCTATTATATGTAAACTTATAAGGAAATATTCGTCGTGGAAATCTCTGTTGTCGAATAAAATGCATACGTTTTCTCACTTCGAAAAAAGCCATTAGCTAAATGAAGGTTCCATCCACTTACTACAAATGTTTCATTGTTTGTATGAGAATTTCTTGAATTACTCTCAATTAGTGTGAAAAGAAAGTAGAATTTATATCAATACTACTCTGTAAAGATGATCCTCTTTTATTCGATAGTTCAAAGATTCATGGGAAATATGTATAATTATGTGACCCAGCGCTTTCGCTTTCGATATTTTATGCAACCGATTCATAAACATATGAAATATTCCTTTGAGGAGAAAGAAGATGATGGGTTCGAACACCACAAATCATTCTTAGTGGAAACAAAAAATGGTAAACTGAATGCCAGATAATTTACAATGACTTACTCGATGAGGTCAGCACTTCACCCACAGTATGAAAATGTCTTGTGGATTTTATTGTTTTATTGGTGATTAATTCGATTATCAGCTAATGAGAAGCACTTAGAATATTTAAGGCTCTGTATAGGTAATGTACATTAACGCTTAACTCAACATGGTGTTAAATTTTCTACTTTTATTTGCTCTTTGCTTCATGTTAATCATTTTACAACATCGCAACGAAACAGCACGATATGAATTTGTTAAAGGTTATTTGAGGTGATAAATTTTTTATCAGTTGCAATGTCGCTTATCAAGGTAAGAAAAGTATCCTAAAAATGCTGTAATTGTTTTGGATTATCATAAAAATGATTTCGTATATATATATATATATATATATATATATATATATATATATATATATATATATATATATATATATAAAAATAAATTAAACTCTTGGCTTAATGTTTCACGATTTAAATCGTGAAACATTAAGCCAAGAGTTTAATTTATTTTAATATTCAATTATGTTTCACCAAGAGTCAAGCGAGAATTCAATCTCATTAATATATATATATATATATATATATATATATATATATATATATATATATATATATATCAGGTAAAAAGTTTTTGGCCAAACCAGGAGATGGCGCCACTAGGTCTACTTTTTGAGCGGCGTCCTACAGTACCATTTCTACTGAGCTTGTATGTAAAGTTTCAGCCCATTCGCAACATTAGTTTGCGTTTGAGAGCACATTCCGCGAAACTCTTCGGTTGTTTACATGAAAATTTAAAAATTGGAGAAAAGTGATGTCATCGAATACTTCTATTTTGAAGGTTTCACACCAAAACAAATAAAAGAAGAGATGGAGTTAGTACTAGGAGACACTTCCCCGTCATATTCAACTATTAAGCAGTGGGCCTGAATTCTAAACGGATCGTGTGATCACCTTTGACGAGCCTCGCTCAGGACGGCCCGTTGAGGTCATAAGTTCAGAAATGACTGTGAAAATCCATCAAATAGTATTGAAAGACCGCGGATTGAAAGTACATGAGTTAGCTGTGACCGGTAGCATGTCACCTAGTCGTGTGCGAAATATTTTGCACAACCATTCGAGCATGGAAAAGCTGTGTGCAAGATGGATGCCGCGTTTGCTAACGCTCGACCAAAAACTGATTCGAAAAAACATCTCTACCGGAAATTTGGCGCTGTATAGGCGTAATCTGAACAAACTGTTACGTCGATTTATAACTGTTGATGATACTCGGTTTTACCACTACACTCCTGAAAATAAAGGACAGTCAAAACAGTGGGTTGGAAAGGGGGAACCAACTTCAAAGAAAGCAGAAATAACTTTTTCGGAAAACAAGGTTACGGCTACTGTTTTTTGGGATGCCAGAGGAATTATATACATTGATTATCTTGAAAACGGTAAGACTAACACTGGTCAATACTACGCAGACTAACTGCAACACTTGAAGAGCGAGGTGGAAATTAAACGACTCTATTTGGCGAAGAAATTTTGTTTCATCACGATAACACACTAGAGCTTTCGTCGATTGTTGCCATGTCCAAAATCCACGAATTAAAGTTTGAATTCAGGCCGCTTCCCTTCTACTCTCCAGGCTTAGTCCCCAGCGACTATTACATGTTTCCTAACCCCAAAAAATGGCTAGGCGGTAAAAGATTTAAGAGCAACGAAGAAGTCATGGAAACTATGAATCAGTATTTTGAGGAGCTTGACGAATCTACATCTGAAACTGGTATAACTAAATGAGAACACCGTTAGGAGGAATGTATCAATGTTGATGGAAATTATGTTGAGAATTAAAGCAGAAAAATTTGTTGGTCAGGCCAAAAACTTTTCACCCAACCCTCATATATATATATATATATATATATATATATATATATATATATATATATATATATATATATAATATATATATATATATATATATATATATATATATATATATATATATATATATTGTGTGTGTATGTATTTAGTGAAAGAGAAATAAAAACATATAACCATACCGTTGCAATATTGCAATAAGTCGACAAAGAGAATAATGACAAATCAGAACAAATCAATGACCACTCCATGTAAGAATAAGTATTAGAAAGCAGGTTGTCCAAAGAATGTTTTATATCTTTAGAATATTTCCATTTGAAAGCATTGATTAATATACATTCAGTAGCAATTGCGTCTAAAACTGAGATAACTGATTCCTTATATTATTTTTTTAGAAGATTCTTCAATGTTCTACTTACATCACAAAAAAACTGATTGAATATTTATTTGAAAAAATTGATTGAATATTCGAATTATTGGAAAATATATTCAAATTTTCTTAAAAACCTTTCGAAACTTGAGATTCCTCTGATTCAACAATTTTTGTTGACGGAAAAAGATTAGATGGTTTCATTGATGCAAACGACTGTGAAGAATTTTCTTAAAGAAGTTTCTCTAATAATAAATAATTGAAACAAATCGTTTTCATGAGAAATCGTTCAACATGGAATGGGCAGGCACACACGTCTTACTTAGTTTCACCGTTATCAGTTTATTAGGCTATTAACGGAATTACGTGAAGTAAAATAGAATTCAGAATTTTATATATTCATGTTGCTTGAATTTAATTATTCATAAAAAAATCCTACATGAAAGTGTTGAAAATGAGAACTAATTGACTAGTTCTTTTACGTTTTTCAAGGGGAATGATTTTTTAATAATAAGAAATCAAAATTCAAGAAATGTTGCATATAAGAAAAATGTACCATTCCATAATCCTCCAAATAATCAAGGCCTCTGCGGAATCTCACACTTCTTCTCTCAATAAAGAAATAAGTTAATAAGTCTTCTTCATCTTTTTTTTGGAATTTCGATTTATAATTGTCAGATGGCAGTCATAATTGTACTTTGCAGTTTCGACGTGTCTTCAAATAGAATTGATTGAGTAGGAGAACGAAATTGGAAGGCCATTACAGAAGCAAACGAATGAACGTACAGATATAAAAATTTATAAACTGAAATATCAATAATTAATTGGAAACCTAGGGATGAATCGATACTATTAAGGTATCGATACTTTTACTCGATACTGTTCTTAGTCGTCAAGTATCGATAATTACTCGTATCGAATGAAAAGCATGATACCTGTATCGAATGGTTTCCAGAAAATTTAATCTGACCATAACAAGTATTAAACAATAAAACCAGTGTAGCTTTTCAAACGCTTATGCAAATTATAAGTATTGCCATAAAATGGCGTTTTCAAATATGTTTTGAAACTTGCGCTTTTCTCGTCATTTTTGGTGAGATATTGGAACACACTAGATTTCGGAGCAACCATTTTCACTCAGAAAATTGAAATGTTTCGAAAACTAATCAAACTGCGAACACTGGTAGAGAGAGTTTAGTTCACGAACATGTGGGCTAAACAGAACGAATGAGTGTCAGTGGTCACTAAAATGGCGGCGATAACTCTTATTAATTTCTCGTATTTCTGAGAAAATCTGTGATAACAGAAATGAACGAACATTGCGAAGGATGAAACCATATTTTTGAGGTATATCGAAACTTTTACTTGATATTGTATCGATTGTCAGGTGTCGATACTTACCTACATGGTATTAACTTTTTATCGATGTCAAAATGGACTAGTGACATTACCTACTTATTTAAAAGTACCCATAAGCACTTTTGAGTTTTTTACAGATACGTACTCGATAATTTTCCTCAAAAGCATCGATGCTAAAAGTACTTAGTATCGGAAAAATGTATCAAATATGTACCTACGTATTTGTATATACTCGTATCGTTTCATCCCTATGTAATCCTGGTTGCACAAGTTTCCGAAACCTCAAAGCTCCCCGTTTATAAAATATGATACATGAAAGTGATAATAATAATAATCTTTATTCATATTCAAGAAACAAATAGATACATGGAAAAAGTACATATACAAATCAAATTCTTAGTCAAATGCAAAAAGTAACCGAAAACAATTTAAAAGTTCAACTTCAGCTCCCAGAAACAAAAAAAATTTGTCAACCTGAACCTGAGGACCCCTGAAAAGGCGAGTAAAGGAAAAGTGCTGTTCCTTTGGTTCATGGTCATCACTTTCTGAATGTAATGTTCAAAGGAATGTGTGTTTGATTGCATGAGAATCCGACCTGAAACTAGGTACTGGAGATATTGAAATAAATTCTAAATTTCTTTCGATAAAACATAAACGACTCTATCAGATTTTTCTTTGCATACTCAGCTTTCAAAAAATATAAATAGTCTCAGTTTTAGTTTAAAAAATGGAGTAGGTAACACCTCGAAATAATTGTCAAGCAATCCGAATCAATTATTAAACAATTAATATAATACCTACTGTTAAACTAATCCAAGTGTTCATTCAATTAGTTTTAAAGCATGGTTCACGAAGATCAGCGATTCATCAATCAATAAATAACAGTACTGTCGAAATATTGAAAAATTATCAAGTGATATTGCGCTATTCATTCGGAAATGACGTAGTGTTGCAACTCTCGGAATTCGCTGTTTCTCTCTTTGGTAAGTAAGGAGTGTAGTTCTCGTAATTACCACTTACACCGCCAGTGTGAACGACATATGGCTGTCTACGTTAAAGCAACTTTCCATATTTCTACGTAACTATTCACTTTCTGTCCAGCAGGCATCAAAACGACGTTAATGTCCAGTTTTCACATCACTGGTCGTATTCAAATGCAAATTGGTCCTTTAAATATTCTTCAGATCGAACCGAACAGATATAAGAAGAAAATTAATGGTGTCGCTGATGTTTTTTGATGTTGAACGAATTTTTTTGCACTTAACATTTTTCATACTGAGAGAACCTATCATTATATGACTGTGTTTGCGCTTTAAATCTTGTACCTCACTCATTATACATCTTTGTGGAGTATCACTAAACTCCCAGATATAAACAAAGGTTAATATAAGAGCATATAATGTATGAAGATATCTCTTTTTAATATCCATGTATAAAGAAATGATTGATAATTGATTATTGATGAGGCCGATACTTGAAGAAAATTGATATCCATAATGAAACAATATTTAGAATATTCTCATAATTAAAAAAAATATTTCTAAATATATTCTAAATATTGTTTCATTTATTATTGATAGTTGATTGTCAGAAGTATATGAAATGTGAGAAAAAAAAGCATATTCTATTTCAAAAAATTTAATTGTTTTCCAAAATGTTAAAAAATCATTATCAGTTTTCGATTATTTTATGTAAAATCATTATCAGTTCTCGATTATTTTATGTGAGACACTGATTATATATTTGTGAGAAATTTGAGTTAGATAGGTATCAATTGTTATCAATATTGCAGGTATAAGTAGTACCTACATATTTCCATTTTGTGAGAACTTTTAAAGGTATAAAGTTATTTGAAAAATTTCTAAGTGGAAAATATACCTTACTGTTCTCAGTCTGTACAGGTCTGTACAATTGAATGTGATATAGCAAATATCAATAGACAATGAACACGAATATATTTAGAATGTTGTGAGCACCAAAAATAATTTAAATGTCAATTATCAAATGAAAAATCAGATATTATCACTCTTTGCTCAAAAAATTAAAACTCCTGACAAATTTTAATATTTGTACTCAAATTTATCACTCTCGTGAATAGTTTCTAGAAAAATATTCACATAAAACACAGTCAAGAGCTCATTATCGTTTTGAACTCCCACTGGAAAACGTAAAATGTATTTAATACACAATAAGGTCATTAATATTTCTTTTGAAGACGTAAAAAATAGTTCAATTCATATTTTTAAGTCACTCACTTGGTGATAAAATAATTTTTTTTCGACAGGAATGAAGGTGCGAATGCTTACACAATATCAAAAATTGTTTTCTGATATTTAACACTGTGCTTGATTTCGGATATCGAATATTGTGACTCTAAGTACTGAGTTGTAGTAGCAGTTATTTTATTGTGGAGGAAAGAAATTTCTTTCTTACAAATGGAAGGACTTTGACGAACCATTTATTCACTCCTCCAAAAATAAAATTTACATAAATTAGAATATAATACAAAATAGTAGATAAAAACACACTTAATCCTAGGTGAAACTAATGATTGAAGACTAATGATTGAAGAATAAACTTAGGGAACGTAAGTAATTAATTCGCCGTAAAACTGGATAAAGAATACATATAATGCACAAAAAATAAAATATAAAAAGTAGCACATAATAAGATGTGGTGAGCATGTTCATTACAAAGACATTGCCTTGAAGTGCTTCGAATACTCGCTGACTAAATAGAAGCAAAATCTCAGAAGATATTTCCTGATGTCTATTTTGAATTCATTGAAAGAAAGCTCTTTGAAATGGGAATGTAAGATATTGTATAAATTATAATCAATATCTACAGTATCTACATCCCTATGTGTTCCTAAAAAGACGTTATATATCCACAATGTGGGCAAAGACATAATTTCATATTTTATAAATAATGGTCTGTATGAATCCAAGTAACCATCGCCGTCCATTATTCGAATTGCCTTTTTCTGCAACCTGAAAACTGTAAAGGTATTGGCATAATTTGCTCACAGAACAACTCTACAACTCAAAAATGAATGGAAAAGATAGAAGTATATAATTCTTAATGGTAATGCTCGTTATAGTTCTCATTCGTCTAAGCAAAAATAGAGTACCAGAAAGTTTTTTTTTCAGTTGTTAAATATGGTCTTTCCAACTAAGTTTGCTATCTAGTGTTACGCCAAGCAGCTTTGCACTATTTTTTTCTGCAGTAATATCAAAGCAATTAGATGAAAGACTATTTGCTTGAACCATAATTGAGATATGCGTTTACGTACGTGGTTGATATCTCCAAGTATCAACGATTTCTATCTTAGTATCACTTTTTCGTATCGATATATGAATTTCATTCTTGATTGACTTTCCCTCCTATATATTTTTAGTTGTCTACCATAATGCAAATTTTTAATGAAACAATATTCAAAATTACAATTTTGAACGATTGAGTATGTTTTATAGTTATATCTTATCTTATATCTTTGAGTATCTTATTAGTGTTAATTGCAAGAAGTTCCAGCATGCGCAAATAAGCGTGAAATTCGAAGCTTCCAGCAAACTCAAGTAGCCTTATACGAGTTTAGTATGACAGAAAAAGGATAAAAGACTTGAAACAATACTTTCTTTTATTAAATATTACAGATTTGAAATGAACACATCCGTCCTCTCTTAGATTTCACTAAACTATCACGAAAGAAGGTAACAGATGCCTATTCGCCAAAAATTGGAAATATATTGTTTCGTAAGCTCTCAGTATAGATGGCGGTATAAAACGATTAAATACATTCGCCGGATTTCGATATTTTATCATGCAACTAAAAACACGCGCTTAGTAAACGGAAAAGAAGCATTCTAACCTACTATACAGATTACGATTAAAAGAGTTGCTTCGATAAGTCTGCCATCTGTTGTTGTATATCTCAGTTACAATCGAGAATCCACAGATTTCTGTTTCACTAAACAACAAAAATATACAGGTTACTTACTAACGTCTGGAATTTTATCAGACTGAATTCTTGAATCAGTATATTTATATTTGCACAGTATTTCCACGGAAATTGGTTATTTCTTGAATATCGAGGATATAAATTGAACAATTTTCTGTGTTCTATAATGGTGCTTTTAGGTTGAGAAGGAAAGTTACTTCAAATTACTATCATTTTGTTTGAGCAAATATAATTCGTGCTCTAGCAAAACCTTTGCGGGCTTACAGGGCACTACCTGTTTATTTGCATTCCCAATAATAAAATGAGAACTTTTATTATTTCCATTTTGTTAAACAAAAGTGGAATATATGTTAATATACAGTAATAGATTTTTAAATTTGAAAACTTTTCTTACTCAACAGCATAAAAATATGCACCTATGAAATGAATTCAAACACTTGAATTTTTCGATTTACACTTGCATTGTTCCTTCAGGCGTTCCTTCGGGTTGACGAATTCTTCAGATGCTTACGTTAAATAATTTAATAGCACTTATTTATAAGTACATGCATTTATGAACAAACAGGAGGTTTTATCAAATTATTCTCATAGGCCTATCTTACTAAAATATAAGTTCTTTTGCTAAAGACGTGGTCAGTTATTCAATTCCAATTGTTCACTAAGCAAATTCTTCCAATTATCAAGTTCTTTAATGTCCACTATTTTCCACTTTTATCATTTTTGAATATTGCATGAAATTCTGAAATTTGAATCGAAAGTATAATTTTCCGATTCATTTCAGTACTTTCGAGTTACTCGATTGACTTATTACTGAATAACTTGAATTAGTTTTACTATATGTTAAACTGGTACATGTTCTTTGATTATTGTTAGATTATTATTAGAATCTATAGATTATATCTATATGTATCTAAAAATTCTATCTATATATTTATCTATGGATTCTATTTATAGAAAATAAAAAAAATTAATTCTTCTTGATTGATTGAATAAGACTGATGATTCCTAATAAGAATGAAACAATTTCGAAGCCAACTGAATTTTCACTCTTGGACAACATTTGTGTAGACAGCTCCCGGGGGGATTTATTAGAAATATTTCGATTAAGAGTCTCAGTATAGACTAAGTTTGAATGATTCGTGAATCTCTGAATATATGATTGATGATAAATTTCAAATGATATTTCTAAGATCTTCAAGATTGGGTTTAGTGTTTGTACTATTATAGTTTTCCTGAATTTTCGGAAAACTGAATCATTTCTAGAATTTATTCACACATTAATCGCTTTAGCTAATTGAATTTATGTGTGATTTTCATTTGTCGTGATTTTATTTCAGTTTGGTTTCGTGCATTCAACTTATTCCAGATTTATGGCATTTTTCTGAATTTTGCGATCAAAATAACATTGAAGTTGCTTATTACGTTATCTCACAAGCTTGTATTTAGTTGTGGTTTCGAAACGGAAACGAATGGAAGTTTTCGAAAACGTCGAATATTCAAAAAATGGAAACTCATCTTTTCAACACATGTAATAAAAATAGAAGATCACATTTGAAATCAATTTATAATATAGTTTGTGAAAATCTCCAATGAATGAATGTATGCTAATATGAAGGATTGATATCAACAACTACTATACACATACACTTCGTACACCAACGAGAATCTACTTTGAATTGAAATTTGTGGGAAAAACCGGAAGTGTTTGCACAAGACTCATAATATTAATTATGAGTCTTCTGCAAAGCAATTGAAGATATATTGTGTATTTTCCTGTTAGATTTATAAAATCATTATTTTTTCCTAAATTATCCAATTCGTTCCATACTTTGGGAAACCCTGTAAAATAAATTCGTTGTCAATGAACATATTTGGTGCCAGTGAACTCGAATCACAACAATCCAATCATTGCCAAGGACTTTTACTTTCATGTCAATAACATGCGAAAGCGAGAGCAGACCTTCAGTTAACGGTATCAATAGTTGTGCATCGACATAAATGAAAAGTAAACTTGCAAGGTTATACAATGATCCAATTCAATGAAATAATGCATCCACGCACGACACGATTTGCTTGGCAATACAGATCCACTTATGTGTGTAGTCACTTAATATTAAATATTAATATCAATTCACCAACTTTTATATTTTCATAATATCACTCGGCATTTGGTCTATTCGCTATAGTTACCGTCGCTATTGTTTCGACTACTTAGAAAGGACCCCCGTAGAGCAAAATTTCTCTAATATTTGATATAAATGGGACAACTTATAGTTTCTCTTCGTGAAAGTCAAAACCCATGTACGCCTGTTTCCTAATGCAGGAGTTACGGCAGTTTCTCCATTTGGTTTGATGATTTCTCTCCCGATAAACTGTCCTGCTGTTTATTAATATTATCATTGCAATTTTCCGTAAAGGAAATCACTTGCCTTAGAGTTGAAAGGAAAATCAAACCCCCCAATCCTAAGAGCACATGCAGTAACCACAATCGAGATCTCATACTGTGCAAGGTTCACGTTAGTTTGTTCCATCTTCGGTTATCTACAACTTTTCTTCGACTTCTGATCAGAGCCAACAAGCTTATAGCGCTTGTGCTATAATATTCTATGTGTGGAAATATTAAACCACACTTGTATTGAGAATTTATATTTATCATTATTTACTAAGAGCGAACTATTGAACACGTGGTTGTTGTTGTTGTTATTTGATGGAAGCGGGAGTGACAGATTGTTGAACATGAAATGACAGTCAGAGAAGAGCTCTGAGAGAAGAATGAGATTGTATGTTGGTATTATTCCATTTATATGTTGACAGATGCTGGTGGGGCGTGCTAATGTGATCACAGAACAGTGATACTATTCTGTGCTACGTTTTCTTCCATCGAATGACAATGACAATATCCCTACTAGTTTAAACGACGTTTGTATGGCGATCCTATTTCCACCTAAGTATACCGAAGTAGTTATATTATATTACTAGTAAGAATCTCGAAAATTCAACGAAAATGTAATTTGTTTTACATATAGTGTAATATTGAAATTTTACCTATATTTAATTTATGTTACTTTATTTTTGTTTTAATGTTCATGTAAACATATAACGGGTATTTTGCTCATATTGTACAAAGTTTGGCACAAAATACGAAAAGATTCGCTGAAATAAAATATTGCTCCTTCGGGAGATACAGAGTATTATTATATTGCAAATATTTTGTAAACATTTTATCCAATCGTTTCAACGCCTTTTTATGTTTTACAGTTTATTCATGTGAGGATACTGTAATAATTGTTGAAAGATAGTTTTCCTCTATTACCAGAGGCGTGCTTTAGGAATGGCTTCTTTTTCCCCCCTCAAAATCCCCGACAGTAACTATATATTCATTTCAACATTTTTTTAGAAGTTTTCTTCACTTCCACTTCATTTATCGTTCTATTGTACCAATGCGTCAGATTAGTATTTTAAGGGATATTTTACAAGTAACGATTCAAATATTTTATGTTTGGAAGTTCAATTTTATTTCGCTTTCATCCAATTGCATGTCTCTAAGTGATATTCAAGTATCCAACTCTATTTCAAATATCCTAAATTTCTTAAATAATTCGTGAAGTTTCACCGAAAAATATTGGACTTTATTAAATGAAAAGACGCTGGTCTCCGTAGTTTAGTCGGTAGAACACCCAACTCTGGTGCGGTAGAATATGGGTTCGAGTCCCGCTGAAGTCATGGGTGTTTGTTTTTGTTTATGACTTAAGTAGTTTAATGAATGATATATGCTAGGTAATGTACATTGATTAGATGGCCGTTCCGAACCGGCGTTTAACTGTAGGTCCACTGAATAAAAAAAAAAAAAAAATATTTACTTCATTTTATGTAATTCGTTTCAAAACACCCTGTATATCGGCAAGATTTAATACTTTATTGGAGTGATTTTATTGAAAATTTAATTTTTGTATTGGGTACTGAAGTTTTTTTACTAACAATTTGAACAATAATAAATTATTCATGATCACATTAAGTCAAAATTATTTCAAAATTAAATATTGCAAAGATTATTTTCACAAAAATTCGTGTCTTATGTGAGATCGACAGTTTTTAAGTGTGATGTCGACGAACAGCGCCCGAGTTTGCAAAATGTCATAAATGAGGCATTGAAAATTTAATATTTTATCAGGTAAAATTTCATGTAATAGTCACTCATACGAATAATTTGTAATACTAGGTGAAATTGTGTATTCTCTGATCTTGGATACCGTTAACATTTCGATTAATTCAATTCAAGTCATGTTCATTTGTTTAGTAATACTCCATACACAATGCCTTGAATTCGGAAATTGAAACATTAATGAAGTTTCAAGTTATTCTACACTATAGCTTCAAGGTAGTTCCGGAAAAAGCCTGAAAACTGTTACATTTGGTTTTCTAAGCGTTGTTGAAGCACTGTCACAGCCAACTTCATTTCCAAGTTGGCCGTGGTACTGCCTCATGCTCAGTGTAACCGTTCGACAGAAGATGTAACGTTTTATATTCAGGGTATCAAAAACAAGAATTCGATTTGAGTTCGAAGTTAATGATAAAGGCGTACTCATGACAGACCGATTCAAATATTTATATAATTTCAGCTTCGAGCTAGTGTTTCTGATATGTTGATAGTTCAATTATGGTTTGAAGGTAATAACTTCCAATTAAATTGTAAGCATGTGGATCCGTTTGAATCAGTGATGCAGCCCTGTAATTTGATATATCTGGTACGAGGGTTGTACGTTTAAAATTAATTCTCAAAGCTTCTCAATCATATTTAATCTGAAATCCATTAATCTGAAACCTATTGTTATACCATGCTGTTAAGACACTAAGTCATTTTTCACTAGATTCAATATCCTCTATATATATATATATATATATATATATATATATATATATATATATATATATATATATATATATATTTACAATTTCAAACCACAGTCGTTGTTTTTATATTTCTGTAATGGTTAAGGGAATTCGATTGATACTACTGACTTTCATACTCTTTATTCCATGCCTAGCTTTCGGAAACTCGTTGGTTCCATCTTCAGGGCCACTACAAGCAAGTTTACATTAGCATTTCATATAGATGTTAATATGAATTCTTACAGAATGCGAGGTTTTCAGTTTGTGAGGTGTGATGCATGAACTGTAAAAATTCTTCTACCTATTGTTTACATATACTGTTTTCCTACTAACAATCAATATACAAACAACAATGTACTTCCACAATTTTTATAACCAATTAAGATCTTTTCTTTCTCTTCCTTAATTCTAACTTCTCGAAGGTATCACAGTTAAAATGAATTTATGGTTAGGTTCAATCAATGATAACGACAATTTCAACTTTGTTCTATGGCTGTGTCGTCCAAGGTGTCTTTTTCTTTTTCCGGCACTGAAGGAATTTTGACTGTGTCTGATATATGGCACTATTCATCCAGGGGTCCATCGAAGGAGTAGTTTGTTTTGTTTGGATATGTTAAAAGATAGATATAAACATTGCTCAATCCTTGTGTGTCGTTCTTTCTGTTTATTGGGTTTGTCTGCCTTCTGATATTTATCATTTCTAGGATCAATCTTTTGTTGTATTTGCCATTCACCTCCAATATTTCAGTACTTTCGAAATCTATTTTTGTGAGTGTTTTTTTCGAAACACTCACTGGAAAAAAACCATAAAATAGATTTCGAAAGTACTGAAATATTGGAGGTGAATGGCAATTACAACAAAAGATTGATCCTAGAATTGATAAATATCAGAAGGCAGACAAACCCAATAAACAGAAAGAACGACACACAAGGATTGAGCAATGTTTATACCTATCTTTTAACATATCCAAACAAAACTAACTACTCCTTCGATGGACCCCTGGATGAATAGCGCCATCTATCAGACACAGTCAAAATTCCTTCAGTGCCGGAAAAAAAAAGACACCTTGGACGACACAGCCATAGAACAAAGTTGAAATTGTCGTTATCATTGATTGAACCTAACCATAAATTCATTTTAACTGTGATACCTTCGAGAAGTTAGAATTAAGGAAGAGAAAGAAAAGATCTTAATTGGTTATAAAAATTGTGGAAGTACATTGTTGTTTGTATATTGATTGTTAGTAGGAAAACAGTAAATGTAAACAATAGGTAGAAGAATTTTTACAGTTCATGCATCACAACTCACAAACTGAAAACCTCGCATTCTGTAAGAATTCATATTAACATCTATATGAAATGCTAATGTAAACTTGGTTGTAGTGGCCCTGAAGATGGAACCAACGAGTTTCCGAAAGCTAGGCATGGAATAAAGAGTATGAAAATCAGTAGTATCAGTCGAATTCCTTAACCATTACAGATATATATATATATATATATATATATATATATATATATATATATATATATATATATATATATATATATATATATATATATATATATATATATATATATATATATATATATATATATATATATATATATATATATATATATATATATATATATATAAATATTTTTTGATGCAGAAGAAAATTTAAACGAAAGTGAACATTGTCGGCATATCCCTCAAATTGTGACGACTTCCTTGAGGTTGTCTGTATTTCTTAGTTTTCTTGTATTTTCATCTCCAGGTTCGTAAAACTTGAACTTGGCTACGCAGTTCTGAGGAGAGCCTATAAGCTCAAAACACGCGTCAACGGCTGCTACCAATTTGCGGAAGTTCACTCTCGCTTATATTTTCTTCCGCATCAAACATTATTCATACTTGGTTCAACGTCTCGGCTAAGAGCATCCTTGAAGGATAAGTAGTCATTTCACGGGCGAAGTCGTTTTCCAAATCTCCCAATCCGGATAGTACAAACACGGTAGCCTAAAATGTGGCTACCTCCTTCAGAGGTTGTCTGTATTTCTTGCTTTTCTTGTGTTTCTTCATCTGTAAAACTTGAACTTGGCTACGCTGTTCTAAGGGGAGCCAATAAGCCGACAGTGTTCATATATATATATATATATATATATATATATATATATATATATGTAGATAAATGAATAAAAAGTATTTTCTTCAATATGAATTATTGGTATTGTTATCGTTGGCAAAACGAATGTATGAAAATAACTGTTAGAAAAAGGGAGAATAAGATTTGAGATAAGAGATTTATATGCATTCAATTATAAAATTAAATAAGATTGTGAGAAAGAAATCAGCGAGTTGAAGAATGATCATTAATTGTCGTTTCTTTATTTTTAGGTCAGAAGTTTTGGTAATTGGTATTATAATTCATTGTGATGAAATTGCTTCTTTGTTAGACCAATGTCAGAGTTTGTTTTTTACTTGTCGCCTTTCCTATAAGGATAAAAAAATATATATCTTATTATTATATATTATAATATTATTATTTATTATAGATTATTTATTATAGATTATTATAGATATATAGATTATATATATTATTATTATTACGATTGTTCCCTATGAGGATAGCGATTAAACTTGAATTCGCAACTAGGACTTTTGCTTCATCTTTTTTGCTTCCCAAAAACGCTTCATCCTCTCTGAATGCTCCGTTCTTCCGTTCATCTGTCCATTTTATTCCAGGTTCGAATTTGTATTCTAGAACGCTTTGTTTTATAGAGTGTATTAAGCAACCTGTTGAAATTGAAGTAACTTTCAATCATACCATATGTTCATCGTAATTTCACTAATTTTGTCAACATGAATTCAGTTTTCGCAAACACTCTGCGCTTAAACTAGATATAACATGAATCATACTAATCAAGCGAAATGAACTTGCATGTTTTTTGTTTGTTACTTGTTGATAAAAATGTTTATTAATCATCCCAAATTCCTCATTCAATTGAAAAATTAACACTTTATTCATTTTTATATTCGAAATACTCGGATCTTTCTTCAGATTGTCAAATTGATGAATGAAAACCTCAACACTGTGAATAACCATTAAAAAATGTAATGTATAATATAATGTATAATAAAATATGCAATACCAAGGAAAGGCTTGGTGAGGGCAGATGAAATAGTTCAACAAATCAACTTATTTTTAATCAACATTTCTTATTGTGTAGAACAAAATTAAAGGAACATGAAAAGTTTCGAATTTTACATTATGTATGTTTGGAAAATACTTTTATAAATATTATAAATATATTAAATTAAAAATTAACACACTTGACTTAACTGAATAACTTTCACTGAATATATTAAAAACTCAACATATGCTTCGGGTGGTTAACACATGATCAAGAGTATACAATATTACTGAATTTCAAAATGTACAGCTTTAATTTATGCATCTTAAACTACAGAATTTAACACTGGTTCCACGGAAAAATCCACCTAATACTTACAAATAGGCAAATTCTTCTTTTTGGCTATCGAAATTTCCAAGACTTCAAGGGTATCTTATCTTTTGCCCTTACTACCTGAGTGTACTCTTTCGGTCTTCCTGGGATCCAAGAAATTATTATGTTTAATGCAGTATGTAATCTCCTACAAATTTTGTTGCTCACACAAGTTAGGTATATAATTAATTGAATGAAATATTTCTTGTTTTTCTAAGTGAATAGAAAAAATTAATTGTAATACTATCTTTCTCTGTTTATGTTCGATTAGTTGATCAATAAATAAGGGTTTATAACCATTGTTGGCTAATAACCATTGTTGGGTTAACCACCCGAAACATATGAGTGAAACTTGAGTAAAGTGTGTTAATTTTTAATTTTATAGTTTTTAACATAATGTTTCACCGAAAGATAAGCGAAACCTCCGTGTCATTTATAAATATATTTTTGTATTTGTGTTATTTGTGTAAAATCCACAGTCATTTTTTAGTATTACCTGACAACTGTCAAGAAGTTGAAGAACTAATTATTTCACAAAAATATCTTATAAGTGAATAGATAGTACTCTCTAGGCAGTCTATATTAAAATCCTTATGCAATATGTATTATAACTGAAGGTAAGTTAACATTTTGTATAACCCTCGTAAATATAATCCGATTTCGGCTATCTAATATAATGGGTTTTTGTTCTGAAATCATATTTTAAATCATCCTCAATGATCTCAGTAACCGGTTTCACATCATCAGTTTTACTCTGAGTGATTCCATAATTTTCAAATGCAGGCAAAGAAACTGGTTGAAGCAACTCTCCCAGCCCATCTAGGACCACATGCCCGGAATCACCGACAAAGCCACAACACTTTTTTGGTGCATCAGTCTCCAAAGTAGACTTTAATTTACCGTACTTTGGATACATGTATGGTTTTTTGTTTATCTTTGATAAGTCGTAATAGAAATTATCCTCGATAATGGGTGTAGTGTGTGTGCACTTTGATGAACGTGGAATGCGTTAATCTTGGATACCTCGGCATCGCTTTTAGATGGATTAAAATCGTGTCGTCGGTACGAACCCTGAAAAATAGGATTATAACTATTGATCGATATCGAATGCGGCTTTATCTAGTAGTATCCCGTTAATTGATATTTTTCAATTTCCTTTTCAAATAGGGGAATGAATTGAAGAACTTATGTTTAGAAAAAACTTTTTAGACTTGGTTGGGAATTTAATTTGGATTCAATAAAATCCAATTGAAATTCCCATTTGTTTTTGATACGTTAAAATGAATGAATTGATTTGACTTCTGAAAATTTGAAAAAAAACCTTGTTGCGGATATGAAGAAAAGTATTATTTCAGCAATTACTAATGAATGATTGATGTATAGACCTATAGATTTTTAGCAATGATAGGCTTTTGATATACGAAGTATATTCGTTTGAAAAGGCTGTTTTTAATTGTTCATAATTAGTCAAACTAATTCCTGCAATATAAACTTTGATTGATTTTTTCATTATTAGTTTTAGTTATACATTTATTCAATTTTCATCCATGTTTTTTAAATATTCCACTGCCGAAAAGAAAATCGAAAAAATTGGTACATACACAAATATAAAGTGGACTGATTTGAACTATTTCATAATATAATGCTTGAAAAATTTTTGAGTTAAATACTTTTGGAAGGCAGAAATAAATTCTTGAACATGGAAAATGGATGCATTTTCTTGAATAACAACATTTTTCTTAGTTATAATTATTGCATCAATTGATTGAATTTTTACAATGTAAGGAATTTTTCAATAAATGTTATTAATGAATATAAGCTAAAATTCAAACACTTGAACTTTTGATTTATACTTTTATTGACAACATAGCATGACGCGTTTCGTAGTTCCAAACGAATTCTTCATATACTACTAGGATACTAACTAACAACACATTCTAGTAGCATCAGTAGTATTTAAGTAACATCTGAAGTAGTCGTTTGTAACGACGAAACGCGTCATGCTATGTAGTCAATAAAGTTTAAATCATAAGTTCAAGTTTTTTAATTTAAGTTGATATTCAATTATAATGGATTTACATCAAGTGAACTCCAACACTATTCAATCAATGTTATTATAATTATTATATGTATAAATTTAAATAATTTTCTTCCATACTACATTCTATACGCGAAGAAGAGAATTTGGGAAATTTTATTAAGTTTGGATGTTATTTCTGGTGGTTTTCTGGCTGAGGTAGTATATAACTTCGATAATATATTTCTATATTTCATCTTTGACTTGTGAATATAAATACGCGCAACTATAATTAATGAATGAAAAAGTCTGTGATAATTATATAATTACCAGAAGAATTTGAACTGAATTAATTCGGTACTATTTATTATCTGCTCATTTCGCTATAAATTGTTTATTGATATAATTCATGCATCTATTGGGTCATTTCATTATGTCTACTATGCCGTTTAAGGTCATTGAAATCTCATCTATTTTTTTGAGACAAGAGGAATTTTCTCAGGAAAATTCTCCTAAGAAATATCCGAATGAAAGATTCAAAGATTCGAATAAACAGAATGAAATAAATTATAGAAATTCGAGCTAAAATGATAATGATAGACGAATAGATGAAAAGTTGGGAAAAAAACGATTTAAGTAAGGGTGAGTTATTGATATATAATGAAAATACAACAGTGCGGATAAAATTATTTTTTTTGCGTTCGAATAAATATAACATTAGCACTTTTTTCAATTATCGATTTTCAAGGTAGGTCATTGGAAACTTAACAAACATTAACTAATCATTAAATTATTGATGAGGCAGATATGTTTTGAAATTCTATGTCAACTCATTCATGGATTGAACACATTTTTGAAAATTTCAAAATATTTCATATATTGTCCACTACAATATTGGTTCGTTGCATATCAATAGTTGCATAGTTTTGTTACAATTTAGTTCTAATTCCCGTGATGAAGGTATTGTACATCGAAAAAATATTGTAGTGGACAATATATATAAGAAATTATTTCGAAATTTTTATAAATGTTATCAATTTATTAATGATAACTAGTTTCTGTAGAGGAAAAGAATTTATGGGTTTGCAATATTTTGAACATAAACACTTCAATGAATTCAACCTTCTTTAAAATATAAATTTTTAGTCAATCCTCACATCCTTAAATTTGTTTGAAATTATGTTATTTCATAACATTGGTCTAGATTTAACTGAAAAATACCATTCGCTATATATACATATGTTTCGTGTCCCTATGTCATTGTCAACAGTTTCTTTAATATTGTTAAAAGATAGCCAAGTCCTATAAATTATGGGTATAAGAGAGGAGGGTACTAAATACTACGCATTTTGTTATACATGTGTCCTGAAATTATTATATTCGCTTTGATCTGATACCAAATTTTTGATTTTCAAAGATACATCTAAAATGGAACCAGAGACGGTTTTCGTAATTTCCTATATTATAATTGATTTTCGCAATCGTCGTCTTCCTGACCGTAGAAGTCTAACTTCCGCAATATAATTTCTTACAACATACGTTGTTTCGTAATATACTATTTTATAACAGATCTTGATAACTTCATAGGAAGTTGAATTATTATTCGTAATATTAACGTAATAATAGAGCTATAAAATTAACAATTAGGGCAATTTTTCATTTTAGTTGGTGTGCTCCAGTAATTGTTAGTTTCAGATGATAAACAAATACATTTGCTCCAATAAATTGAATATATGTATGTTCATTCCATATCAATTCAAAGAAAGTTGCTATGGTTAATCAATATTGAGCAATTGAAAACGATAATTTATTTTAGCATTTGAAGGAGGTTGCAATAAATAATAAATATGTCTCTATTTCAACAATCAAATTTTCAAGGATATGATCATTGAAAAATTTGATATAAATATTCGAGAAAATTTATGAAATTTATTGAATATATGTGAATTGTTGTGCTAATGGCTTTGAATGAAATATTAGAGAATATGAGTACTAGAACATTCATTAAAAAAATTCAAATTAATCGAAAGAGTGTTATAGTAGAGCTAGTTATGTGAACGTATAACGATTTGATGCCTAAATAAATGTTAGAGAAATATTGAAACCGATACCACACCTGATAGAAGTACCAGACTGAAACAGAAAATTGAAAAAAAAAAGAACAAATTGCAGAACGAAACAGGTGCACCAGGTGTGGCATCGACTTCTATATTGTTCTAATATTTTCCTATATATATATATATAGAGAAAAAAATACATATGAGGAAAGAAAATTATTGAGAACGCTTTTACGAACTTTCTGATAATATTTTCGGTAAGAACATGATAAAATTGGATTGCTTTTCCAATAATACAACTCAAATGTTTTAATCAGTTATAATACTCTAGTTTATTGATAAAAAGCCCAAAATATAATTTCATATGAGTAAATTGAATTCTTTTTCCGACTTTCACCAATTAATTGTAATTATATTAATATCTATAGTGTTCAATTTTTTTTTGATACCGTAATCTCTGAATTATGTATGGTGTTTACTATGTAAAGGCGATTATAACTTCCAATATATGAAAAATAGTAACAATTTTGTTCCAAACCAAGACGATTTTTTCTGGTGAAATATTGCTTTTCCATGGTTTTATTAGTTTGAATATGGTTATGATGCAAACTATATCTATAGTTTTGCATCATATTATAGTTTCAGAGTATAAGCTATTAAACTATAAACAGTCATTCGTAATCTTTTTATCACAGATTTATCGAAATGAATTTTGAGAAATTTGAAAAAATACTAATATTCATGAGGACACTCACCTCTCAGCATAAATTACAGGAAAGAAATTTGTATAGCATACAAGCAATAATATCTGAAAACAAAGTCAAAATGAATAATATCTGATATAAGTATACTTATATTATAGACGGAAATACTGTAGAGTTCATTTTTCATCCTGAATAACTGCAGAGTTCATATGAAAGAAATCAATGATTGTCCACGTTTTTACGATATCTTTACTTTTATCTGTATATACGTTTGTACAATATTGTATGTATCTCAGTTAATAATACATTAATTATCATTTATTTATTGAAGATATAGAGGAAGTTAAAGGTACAATTTATGGTTTAAAATATTAAAGTACCACTTATCAATCAAACAATACCGAAATATTTAAAGGTAAATTGAAATATCCATAATTTTTTTTCGGCTATTTTCATTACCTACCAAGAATTTGTAGTTTTTGTCGATTATTCAGAATGTTTTTTCTTCACATAAAACTTGTTATTTTGTATTGTTTATTTCATTTTCAACTGAATTTATTGCAATTATAATTCCAATTTTTTGATCAAGAAACATATTGAACTTTCGATCATCTTGGCAACCTATTTTCACAAAACAGTTTGAATGAAATTCTCGAGAAATTGAACATCGCCAAAAGAGGTCTAAGAGATACTTGAAATTGAAGTTTTATAGATATCTAGAATTGATAAAAATATTTTGGAGACAAAAATAATTGTTTATAAACTGGAATTAAAACACTTGAACTTTTGATTTACACTATATTGACAACATATCACGACGCGTTTCGTCGTTACAAACGACTTCTTCAGATGCTAACAGAATACTGACAATTTTAATCGATTTACATCAAGTAAACGCCAACACTATTTAATATCACAAAAATAATATTACAAAAGTATTACAAATAACATCAGGTTCAATGAGTGCATGAAAATATTTCAAATAACTGAATTTGACGATAAACTTCAGTTCTCTAGTAGAAATTCAGGAAATGAGAGTAAACTGATACAAATAAAATTGCTCCTACCTGATATATGCATAGATAACTGGTTCTGTTGATCATTTTGCACTGTCAATTCTTCTTCTGTATATCATGCTTTTATGTCATTTCTGATATTATAATTCATGGAAGTATTCAACAACCGTTGAATGACGAAGCATAGAAATTATCATTGCATGCAATTTGTGGAAATTATTATTATTACTATGTGTTCAAGTAAAATGTCACTTCCTTTTCTTGCAATGTTGCTTTTGTTTGGACATCAATTGAATAAAGTTAACAATGCGTGAAAAAACAATTTTTGAACACGTTTTAGGTGAAGATGATTATGATACGATCTTACTTAGGTAACTAGGCATAGCAATTGAAACTACTACAAGTAGACTAGTTTAATACCTATTTTTAATTACCTCCCATCTCAGCTGCACGAAAGTGAAAGTTTTAGGGCTATGAACTTAGATTATGGTAATTATATGCACCAGCTTTAGAACTATGAAATGTACCAAATTAATTTACAATGGTATATATTTATTATCTTTTCCTTATCATTACGTTTTATCCCGAATTCAGTTATATAATTCCTGTACAATTTCAGAATTCAGATTTAATTTTATGATATTATTAAAAATATTTTAAAATATTATGAAAACTTTTTGCAACAATATTAAAGTGGGTTAATTGAAAGACTTCGGCAAGAAAAAACAAATATCTCAGTTGAATTCTTGCACAACACTAGATGGAATATTACTGAATGTGTTCAATCGACTCGTGTTTAATATGTTCCGGACCACTGAACTAATGGGTGATTTTTTAAGCGTAGTTTTTTTAAATCGAATAAAACACTCAATTTGCATCATGTATTCAAATTTTTATTGATATTGATAACTTGGTCTTTGCCATTTACATTTTTAAAATAACTTCATGTAAATGTTGTCTGCGGTTCCATATCAAATGGTCCGTTCGGAAGGTCCAATTTTGCGTCACTTCTTCGAGCATTTCGGCCTGTATCCCACGAATTACGAGTGTTATGTTATCCTGTAACTATACATAACCCCACAAGAAATAATCCAGAGTCGTCAAATCGCATGATCTTGGCGGCCAATTCACAGGGCCATTTCGAGAAATAAGGTGCTCACCAAATTCATCCTTCAACATGTCCATTGTTTCACGAGCTGTGTGGCATGTGGCACCGTCTTGATGAAACCACATGTCAACCAAGTTCAACTCGGCCAACTGTAGCAAAAACAAAATTACGTAACATGGCTCGATATCGTTCGCCGTTGACGGTAACGTTTCGTCCACGGTCGTCTTTGAAGAAAAATGGACCGATGATGCCACCAGCCCATAAATCACACCAAACTGTCTTTTTTGGTGATGCATCGGTAATTCTTGTAAGGCATGTGGCTGTTCATCACTGCAATGCGACAGTTTTGTTTATTTACGTATCCGTTGAGCCAGAAATGAGCCTCATCACTGAACATAATTTTTCGATAAAACAGCGATTTTCATTGAGCTGTTCTAAAGCCCATTCACCAAAAATTAGACGTTGTGGTAGGGCATTCGGCTCCAATTCTTGCATAAGTTGAATTTTATAGGCTTTCAAACCCAAATCAACACGTAAAATTTTCGATGTGAATGAGTAACACATACCCAATTGTTGAGAACGGCGACGAATTGACATTTCACGATCCTCGCAACGACGCACTGTATGCATGTTTGACAATGGTTTAATGTTCAACAAAATAAACTTGGTGCGAAATTTGGTGATAACAGCACGAATTGTTGATTCACCAGATCTTTGAAAGTAAATTTCAACAAATTGCAATCATTGCTCGTTTGCAGATGTTTCCATGTTGAAATGGCAGAGTATACTGAAAACTTTTCACTTTGACAGATGACGTTTTGATGCCATTACTAACCAGTGCCGCTAACCTGAAAAACTTAACTCTTAAAAAATCACCCGTTTTATAAATATGTTTATATATATATATATATATATATATATATATATATATATATATATATATATATATATATATATATATATATATATATATATATATATAAATACCGTGTTCAATAAATGTATAAAAAGCTATACTCCAATGGCTAAGAACACAAAACCGATATCAAGACCAGGAAGAGTTAATCCAAGTTCAAATCAAAGATGTTTCTAAAAACGTCTTCAAAAACAATTTTGTTAACACTAATTCATCTAAAAATTATAAACGGCTAGTTGAACTGTACTAAAATGATAATATATTAAATAACTACACTTGGTTTCACAAAATTTATGATAAATACTTGACAATTTTTTTGGGGTGTTACCCCATCTTGAAATTTTAAACTGTTTAAAAGTTCAAAGTTTAACTTTTGAAAATGGGGTAACACCTCGAAAAATTGTCAAGTATTTATCATAAATTTTGTGGTACCAAGCCAAGTGTTTTTATTTAATATATTAAACAATGTTTCACAAAGAGATCAGCGAACATTCAATTGACTGTACTAAAATGATAAATTTCCTTATATGCGTTCAAATAAATAATTATAACGATTATACATATCGAGTAACATCGATAATAATATTTGAATAATGATATTAGGTAGGTTTTGATAGTTAATATTTAGGGAAGGTTTAGCTAGTTATTGAATTATTCATTTCATTTCCATATTATTGAGTGCACACCGAAACGTAGAGGAATATAAAAAAATTCCTTTCAAATACTTTTTTTCCAAACGTATTGTAAGAATGTCGTTTAGTTTAGTAACTAAGTTTATGGATGCGATACAATATGAATAGCTGTTTTTACACAAGTCTTATAAAAGTTAATATAAAATACAATGAAAATATATCTGAAGAAAATATATGAAAATCTTTGTTCTCAAATCCACAGGAGAAAAACAAGTTAGATCGTATACTGGAAAATGTCTATAAGATGAAAGTCTTTAAACTCTAAATAACGTTTTCTGTCAGAATATTCTTTAATAGTGCTCTGAACTTGTTGATGGCTAGAGTGAGGATTTTTTGAGACAAAGCATTGAAAAATTTCCAACACCAGTAATTCGGACCACTGTGAGACCTGCTCAATCTGGTGAAATTCAGTTTAAATTCATTCACATTTATATCTGGTATTATATTCGTGAATATCATTACCCCTAGATTCAGAGTCTCTAGTCTCGTGGGCGTATAATAAACAAACAAAAACATATAAACTTGGATAATATAGTATGCGCAATTGCATGAAATTATTTTTACGTGTTCTATGATCCGTGTGCGAAATAATTCTAATAATTCTTGCCTCCGTTGTAGTCTGAATATGGTCTTTCTAGCTCTATAACAATGACCAAGCCACATCAACAAGCCATATCGAAGCACAGCCTCAAACAAGGAAAAATGCCAACTTAAACACTCCACCTAATACAGATCCGACCAAACTTCAGAGCACTGATACGATTAATACACACAATTTATCAACATATATTGAAACCAATCGATATAAGTGTTCTGCCTCTCAGGAAGATTTCAGAATAAAAAAGTTTTGGTGATAAAACGAATAGATATTTACAAATTATTTCGCTGCTCATAGGTCTTTCTAAAATTCTCAATTCGAAAATTGCTTGAATTTTTACATTTCGGCATGTTTCTGAAGAAATGTGAATGAATATAGTGTTAATCTCTATAACTGGGTGCTCTTCTATACTGAAGCTAACTTAAATTGACAACTTTTAATGAAGAAAACAACATCAGATTCCAACGTCTAGATTCCTAATTAATTTTTTAGAATTATTTCAGATCATCTTATATGTGATATTTTTTATTTATCGAAAATCTTTCTATGTTTGTAATGAGCTGTAAATTGATACCTTCTCAAACAATCATTAATTTCATTTTAACATTTCTTTATCACATATAAAATCAGTTATTAAAGAAAAGCACTTTCTTTAAAGAAACTGTAAAAATTTTTCATATTGAAAAAAATTTGAGTAATTTCCATCTCAGGTTTTCAGGAAGTATTGAAAATCACGTGAATAGATGACGTGAATGATGAATTACTCAACATTATAATATTTGAATAAATTTCGAAATCACGACATATATACACATATTATTCAAACTAACATAAATTTCGATTATGAATATTATTACAAAAATTATGGAAACTTGTAGTCATCAGTTTGATACATTTTTCTTATGGAAATATAGGAAATTTGAAAAACTTCAAACGATCTTCAAGGCTTTTCAATACACTAATTCGTCAAATATGTCCATTTTAGATTGTCCATGTAATGCAATAGAAAATCACGTGAATAGATGCCGTTTGAAACATTTTATTTCAACATTTTCGCAAATAATTTACTTTATTCAAACTAATATAAATTTTCGATTATGAATATTATTACAAAAATTATGAAACTTGTAGTCATCAGTTTGATACATTTTTCTTATGGAAATATAGGAAATTTGAAAAACCTCAAACGATCTTCAAGGCTTTTCAATACATTTATTCGTCAAATATGTCCATTTTAGATTGTCCATGTAATGCAATAGAAAATCACGTGAAGAGATGCCGTTTGAAACATTTTATTTCAACATTTTCGAATAGCACTTTGTACTTCAGAATTCTTCATTATACAACACAATACATAACTGACATAATATTTAAATAAATTTCGAAATCACGACATATATACACATATTATTCAAAGTAACATAAATTTCGATTATGAATATTATTACAAAAATTATGGAAACTTGTAGTCATCAGTTTGATACATTTTTCTCTTATGGAATTAAAGGAAATTTGAAGAACTTCAAACGATCTTCAAGGCTTTTCAATACACTAATTCGTCAAATATGTCCATTTTAGATTGCCCATGTAATGCAATAGAAAAATATTATAACGAAAATTCTTACCGGTTTTTGTTGTTATTATAATGCACTAGTGCAAGCACATAAACACGCACAAATGTCTGTACATTCCTGGCGAGTTTAACATGTCATATAATGTTTTGGTAGTGGATCAAACAAAACCTTCCAATTCCTCTACGGCTCATTGATCCAACAGTTTCCATTAGAAAAGTGAATGGACTTCAAAAAAAAATTGAATATGGTCGGAATATTTGTCAGTGAAGGGATAGCGATCTAAAGAAGAAAGTTTATTACTCGAACTAGATAGACTAATTATTGTTCATTAATTCAGACATGTAAGAAGCACAACCAACACTTCTGCAATGGTTTGTATAAATCAGTTTTATTATCTACAACTTCATGTGGAGAAATCAGTTCATTTCTTACCGGTGTCAATTACCGAACTACATTTTGGCCATGTGATGTTATGTATACACAATTACTTTCTAATAACTGATATCGTAACCATTTTTTGAATTGCTGAGATCAAACCTGAAAAAATTTAATTATCAGAATAATCATTTTCTTCAAACGAAATACTTGTTTCTTAAATACAATTTTATTTGAAGAACAGAACAGTTTTTGAATTCTTAAAGTGGTTGGAAATCTTCAATCTTACCATTCATTTTATTGGCAATAGTTAACAAAACGATTGATTTTAGCTTTTACTTTTGATTGTCCCAAAAATACTTCAATTTCAATTCGCGGTCCATCTCTTGTTGATTAACTAGAGCAATTACTCTTTGTAAAAATCGTTCTGCATAGCAATAACAAATAATAATAAGCCGAAAAATCCAAATAAAAATGTTTTTGTCTTATACAGAAAAAGTTACACAGATTTTCAATTATTATTTTGTTTCTAAAATATCAGTACTGTCAATCAGTGAAAACTACTTCATTGAAGGTTTTGACAATTCACAATTTCAATATATACGATTGTTCCTTGCTGTGAATTCATTTCAAAAAACGCAAATTCTGTTTCTATTACCATTTTGAACCTACAACTCGTAGCGAAACGTTAACATGAATTTAATTTTTCAATATGTAAAAATCTTTAGTTCAATTAATTCATAGAAAAAAAATATCAGAAAAGAAAATGTATGTGTATTTGTACAAGGTAATAGCCATTTTGTAACAATTGCCGAAGCAGTCCTTATTAATTCACCAAGAATTTATACTGATTATTCGACCAGCGTCTTCAATCTTCACAAGATTCGAATTTGGAACACTAAGAGAAAAATCAGGTGTGATATCTACCCTCAAAAATCATTGAGTTCCTGAAACCACGATGTTAATCATTTTAATTATTCTATATTTTGATTTATAGGTTATTTTGATATGGAGTTCGAATAAAGTATAAGGGCTTTGATCATACAATTGATACTTGATAGTGAGTACCTAATACCTCACCATATCATAACAAATATTAAACAACTCACCATATTAAAACAAATTATATGTTGAATTCACCCATACATAGATCTTTCAATAGGCTAAACTTGATAAGTATAGAGACCAACTTGGTTATTTTCTCTCCAAATTTCATAACTCTTGAGAGACATTTGAAAAAGAGATTATTTAAAGGTCGATATAGAATAATTATCAGTTTTCATAGAGTTACTCTTCATGATGTATTTACCTAACTTTTTTCAGTAGAGTTAGGTAATTTTCTTTGTAGTTTAGGTTATTTTCTTTGTCAATGATAACATTTGTAATATGTGCTCCTCTATTATAGAACAGTTTCAAACTGTCTGTTGAGTGGGCCCTTGTATATAAAAATAAAATAAAATGAAAAAAAATTTAAATTAAAAATATCATTACGAACGTATTTAAAATTGCGGTGCACTCTTCTACTAAATCGCATTAACATCGTTGCTTGGTCACCATGCATTTTCATTTCCAGACAGATCCGGAATAGGAGATCAGTTCACTAAATATTTTCCAAATCTATGCAATTATGCAGACGGCTATACTGTTGTTTATCTGTGGAAGCTGGATACTGGAATATTACACATGATCAAAAAAACTTATCAAATCAAACTCACTATGCTCTTCAAACAGATCATCTGTCTTTTATAATTCTAAACTCAGTATAGTATTATCAGAAATAATTAATGCATTGAATATAATGTGTGTAGGTATATATCATATATATTATTGTTATTATAAATATTGTTCCCCATGAGAAGACCGATGGAACTTGAATTTGCAATTCTATAGGCTTCTGCTTAATTTTTTCTACTCCTAAAAACTTCACATATGCAATATTCAAGATTTTTTATATTGTTCAGTTGTAGATCTATTTGGACCTCCTTTAGCCACTCAATTATGCAAATCATACATAGACGGTTAGGAGTAGGCACAATTTTCAAAAATCCTGACTTTGCATTTTCTCAAATTATAATACCTTGAAAATATTCTGTAAAAATTTTGAGTGAATCCGACAAATACTTTTTGAGATATTCAGCAATGAAAGAGGGACTCTCGGGCGGTCCGGTATTTCCGAGAGCGGATGCTGCACGTGTGAAAGTGGAAGACCACCGACTTAACGATAATACTCTAGTAGGTAGAATGCTGTGTAGGCCGCATCAAATCGATGTTTTGGATTTGGAGGTGAAGCTTCTAAGTAACGGGTGTTTTTTTTTTAGAGGTATAGAAATTCAAGTTGGCATTACTGTTGAAGATGGCGACCGATTTAACAGCTGAGAAGTGATTTATTTTCAGTTTGGTTTGGCAATTCATCATGAATAGACTCACGCCTGAACAACGCTTGCAAATAGTGTAATTTTTTTCCAAAACGAAATTGCCGTTGGTCCTAATTTTCATAAGCGAATATTGTTTAGCGATGAAGCGCACTTCTGGTTGAATGGCTACGTCAACAAACAAAACTGCCGCATTTGGAGTGGAGATAATCCTCTAGTGTATGTCAAAACGTCGTTACATCCAGAAAAACTGACTGTTTGGTGCGCTTTATGGGATGGTGGAATCACTGGTCCGTACTCCTTCAAAAACGATGATGGCCAGAACGTTAGAGTCAATGGTGATCGATATAGAGCCATGATTACTAACTTTTTCATTCCTGAATTGAACAACCGTGATGTACAGGAGCTGTGGTTTCAACAAGACGGCGCAACATGTCACACAGCTCGTGCCACGATCGATTTATTGAAAGACACGTTTCGTGACCGCCTAATTTCACGTTTGGACCTGTGAATTGGCCTCCAAGGTCTTGTGATTCAACACCGCTAGACAACTTTCTGTGGGGCTATGTAAAGTCATTGGTCTATGTGGATAAGCCACAAACGCTTGACCATTTGGAAGACAATATTCGCAGTAAAATTGCCGATATACGGCCACAAATGTTGGAAAAAGTCATCGAAAATTGGACGTCCAGATTGGACTACAACCGAGCCAGCCGTAGCGGTCATATGCCAGAAATCATATTCAAGATGTAATGCCACAAGATTATCTTTTGAATAAAAAAAGTTCTCGTCAATCGAATTTTTTCATCATTGTTTTGTTGCAATTCAAAATTCTATACCTCTAAAAAAACACTCTATACAACAGAAGAACTCTTATTTGGCTCAGTAATAGAAGACTCAGCGTAACTGATAAAATTATTCGTATTACTACATAAGATGATTGTAAACATGTTAATGCTTTCTTTCAAATTTAAATTATTTATAAACTGTTATATATATTTATAACCAACGGTTGATTTTTTCCCGGTAATCAGAAAAAGAATATCCTGAGGCTGCCATTTCAAGAAAAAACTTCCAGAAGGCACTAGATCATATATTCATGAACGTAATTTTTTTCTCTGCCTGTATTCAGATAAATTTGCAAGGATTTTTGATGCTCACCGCAAGGAACTTCTGTTGAAACTTTTCAAAAAAACCGCCATAACTAAAAATTTCTTGAAATTTTGGTAAAGTGAAATCGAAATATTATGTAATGATGCTATATTTTTACTTTTGTAATATAATACTTTATTTATCGTATGGTAATGATAGCACAATTCATTCACAAACAAATATCAAGGTTTTAATATATTTATTTTAATTGATTTCATTTTACTTCTGTAATTAATTAATGTAATTTTTTAATGTTGACTACCCTTATTTTCATAATACAGGCTCCAGAAAAGACATCTCTTGATTGAGATTCATAGATTTATATTTGATGGAGTAAGAGTTGATACACTGGGTTGAGAAGATGAAGAACTTTTTGACATTCTATGACTGGAGTAACGACAACTTACACTTTTCGAGTTTTTCATTGAATTTATGTTGATTGTTATGTTGAACTTTACATTGATGTTGTTAGTTTTGAGAGGTTTCTCCAAAATTGTAATGCACTCATATTTGAAGTAAATTTTTTGAAATTTTTGTTGAATTATATTTATCTTGATCCATTGTTGATTGTTGTTGGTATGAATTCCTTAGAAGACCTTTGTTCAAATCCTCAACGTGGCAAGTTTAACTGAACATCACTATACCTCATGTATTTCAAATTATTCTAGTTCTCCTGATGAAGAGAGAACAAAATTCTCGAAATCATTGAATAATGTGTATGTTTCGGGTACATAATCGAAAACATTTCAGTCAAAATGAAGTGTTCAATAATTTGAGGAAGAATTCAGAATATAAAGCGGAAATAATCCGACCATCCTCTCGAAGCACTAAAGAATAGATTTCTTTCGAATCAATACTTTTTAAAATTGTGCTATAGAAATTATGAAATTATTATGTTCAATTAATTTGATATTCTTGGATGAGTAGATCATCTCTCAACTAGAAGTATAATTGTTACCTGATCACTATTCATTATTCCTATCATTAAGGTAAATTAACAACATCGCGGAAATAAATTATGTGCAACAATAACGAAGATATCACCGATCGAAATAGGAAGTAGATGGCACTAGAAATTTCCGCAAGGCAGTGCAAGTGGAAGTAGTAACGATAACGAGCATTAGACGCCCATCAACGTTCTGTGATTGGAAAGGGGGGAGTCTGTGTACCTGGGATGAATGGTCCGATGCGTTTTTCAGCCGTACTTTCTTAACATTCGCCGATTTTATGAATCTTTTTACTTTCTTTCTATATACTAGATGGACAACATAAATAGCCGATTCGCTCTTGAAATTGTATCAAAACGATTTTGTATTTAGTCTAGTGTAGATCCCGAGTGCACCAGATCGTAACTGGAATTTACACAGATGGCGCTTCATTCGACGGTGAGCCAATTTTAATTTTGTAATTTGAGTAATTAATATAAACTAATTCGTTAGTTGTGAGGATGTACTTGGCATCTTATAATATATATTTTTCAAATTTAATGACAAATCATGAGCAAATTGATCATTATTCAAACATAAAAGCCAAATGAATTATGTTTAATAACTTTAGAATTCTTGAGAACTCCGAGTAATGTCTCACATGAAATGAAAACCTCTGTCGTATTACTTTTCACTTAAAATTTTCTCGTGGATTTATTATTAGTTTTATCAAAAAGAAGAGACTTTTTACAATTTGAATATTTCACCATCGTATTACAAAATGATGCTCAATTTCAGTTAACGCAGAAAAAGACATTATGTAAAAAAATCTATAATTCATAGAAAATTTCAGGAAGATTGTTTTATACACAGTCTGAAACATATGTTCAGTGTAATTTGAGTTTTAAGATTTTAAAACATCTAATTGAACAATTCATCCATTCAATATATTGATTCGAAATTCATAATAGAATGTACAATCTATTACAGAAAAGGTTAGCGGAGTGTTCTAAATTCTACGATAATTTTCAACAATATTCCATTAAGTGTTCCGCGAGAAGTTGATAGAAATTATTCTGGTCACAATTATTTCCAAATAGATTTTGAATCTTCTGTAGTTTTTCTCTAAAGGCAATTTCTGTAGAATCAATAAAAATATATACTACACTCGTCATCATTACCTACCATGTCAACGTCATTGAATATAAATGACACGGAGGTTTCGGTAATGACACGGAGGTTTCGGTTATCTCTTACCTGTGAAACATTATGTTAAAAACTATAAAATTAAAAATTACCACACTTGACTTAAGTTTCACTGAATATATTAAAAACTCTACATTTGTTTCGGGTGGTTAACCCATTATCAAGAGTATACAATATTGCTGCACTGTACTGTAATAATATTGTATACTCTTGATAATGGGTTAACCACCCGAAACATATGTAGAGTTTTTTATATATTCAGTGAAACTTAAGTCAAGTGTGTTAATTTTTAATTCCATTGAATATATTTTCTGTGTCCCTGTCTTACTCCTTATGGTATTTCACTACAATTTATATTAGTTATAAAACTCTGAAATTTCGCTGGCTAATGACTCTAGTCAAGGCCAAATTAGGGTCAACCTCTGGTTGCCTGTCCGAGATAAAAAAAATATTTTCTGTTATATATTATCTATATTATGTACTTTCTATTATATATCACTATTATTGTGAAGACAAATTTGAATTAAACAATATTACATCACAAAAATTTACTCAAAATGACATGCCCTTCACACTCTTGGAGTAGGTGAAATATATTTTATAACTAAAACAAATTCTGTATTTCAGATTGCCTTTTTCACTGTCGTGGTCCTCATTGGATTGTGTAACGCAGGGGGTGGAGGGTAAGTTGACTTTTGAAATATAAAGAAACTCATACAGAGAAGCGAAAACAATTTTGAACTTACCATGTATTTACCATGTGTTTCCTCGGAACTTCTACTCATATTAAATTCTTTTGGTTAAAAAAACAAAAATACAATTAATTGGAAATAGAGAAAAATAATGAAAGGCACATTACATATGAACTTGTTATATGTAATGTGTTTGTTATATTCAAGAAAATGAACCTAGAACATTCATTTGAAAAATTAAAATTAACCAAAGGAATGTTATAGTAGAGCTAGATATGTAAACGTGTACGATGTGATGCCTTCATTATCCTTCAAGGGATAAATGTTAGAGAAATATTGAAATCGATGCCACACCTGATGGAATTGTGGAACGAGACATATGTTTCGTTCTGCAAAAAACTCGTCAGTCACACCACGTCCATCGAAGTGAGAATGATATTAAATTCTTTTGGTTAATTTGAATTTTTCGAATGAATGTTCTAGTGTTCATTCTCTTAAATAAGTCATTCAGTGCCATAAGCACAAAAAATTTCAATTCCTTATATATATATATATATATATATATATATATATATATATATATATATATATATATATATATATATATATATATATATATATATATATATAGAAGCTGATTCTTAGGCAGTCCCACATAGTCTATCATTTCGTCGTTGAAACAATCATTTTGAAAGTTTTTTGTGATAATTAGGAATCGTGAAGAAACTTCTAAATTCTGCTTCTGAAGGAGAAAAAAATAAGATTTCCGAATAATCCTATTTATATAGTATAAAGCTTTCATATAAAATTTCAGAATTTCAATTGAAAATCATAAGTTTCCTTTTTTGGGAAATATTAAGAGAAACATTTTTTTATAACATTCGATTCGATACTCCCTGCGAATTAAATAATGAATTTTATCTATACAAAAAATACCTCAAGGTTTCAACTCTCTTCCATTGTTTCATCGTTTCCATAAAAAAACGTGAAAACTTTTTTCAAATACCTATATAACATCAGACAATTTTTCTCTTCCAGTGGCCACCACAAAAAAATAATAATTCATGTTCCGTACAAAGTCAAGCACATCCATCATACTGTTATCAAACATGTTAAAGAAACTCCCAAGGTTATTGGACATTCTCCTCCGATCGAAGATCATCACAGTTATGGTGGTCATGACGAGCATATAGAACCCATCAAAGGACATTTTATCGGCAAAGCACATTCACTCGAGTCCCATGGTGGAGGACATAGCGTAGAAAGTTTAGGCGGATATGGAGGAGATCACAGTAGCTACAGTAGCTTTGGAGGACACCAAGACGGAGGAATAAGTGGTGGATATCATGGTTTAGAAGGATATGGTGGTGGAATATCAGATGGACACAGTCATGGGGGATCAGAAGGACACAGCTTCGAAGGATCTCATGAAAGTATCCATCAGAGCTCGGATAGTTATGGGCATGGCGGTTTTCCTTCAGGAGGATATGAGGGTAGTTTTGGGGGAGGTTCATCTGATCACCAGAGTTTAGAAAGTTATGGAGGGGGTAGTAAAGGAGGATATGAGGATCATCAAAATTTAGAAAGCTATGGGTCACCTGCCAGCTCTAGCTACGAAAGTCAACACAGCTTAGATAGTTATGGATCACCTAATAGCGGTAGTTACGGAGGTTCCAGCCACTCAAGTGGGGGTTTAAGTAGCTACGGCAGCTACGGTGGTGGAGGAGGCGAAGGAGGCCATTCCGGTTACGACTAAATAGAATAATACTTCAATTGTGTATATATTATTTTAATGATAATTATTTCTGTACCTTCACAAACTCACTAGTCCTATTTTAATTTTATGGTTTTTATTGATAGTTCTTGTTGAAATATGTTGTTTAAATAAACTTTCGAAAAATTTATTCTTTTGTTTTTACTGAAGTTGTATGTCAACATGTACCTGAAAATCCAAATCATCTTTTCTTCATCATTTTTCCCAATAAGCTTTGTTCTTATTTCATAATTGTCTTTATTTTCGTGTTATATTTCACTATTGGTTCGTTGTATTCCTTCGAATTATACTAGTATAATTAAAGAATAATTGAATATATATTAGAATGTAGTATATTAAATAAAAACACTGAGCTTTGTTTCACAAAATTTTGAAAAAATACTTGACAATTATTTCGGGGTGTTACCCCATTTTCGAAAGTAAAACTTTAGAGGAAGGTTAATCAAAACTATAAATTTTGTGAAACCAATTCAAGGGTTTTTATTTAATATATCAAACAATGTTTCACCAAGAAATCAGCGAACATTCAATCAACTTTATTAAAATATAGTATACTTTTTGTTTGTATAAGTCACATAGTTTATCTGAACTTTCATAAGCATATCAGACACATATTACCTTCTAAATGTTCGTAAATCATAAATTTCATTGAATTATGAGTTATAAAATACTATATCAACTCAGTACTGCGTGTTACGTATCTTCCATCGTTATCTCCTACGGATATGGTTTTTGACACTAGTAAGTGGTTTTTTGGACCTACAGAAACCAACTGCTTCCTAGTTTCTTCTTCATAGTCATAATATCCTTCATTATGCACCGGTTCATGCGTATATTCATAATTTACTTCAGGAGAGTATTCATTTAGATTTTCGTGGTCATCACCAGTGATACTACCACTTTCCTCACTCTCGTCTTCATTGCCTGAGGTTGTCACGTACTCGGCATCAGCGTTGACATAACTATTCAGAGGAGGATATTGATAATATCCATCATTATTTGCTGGACCGTAGTCGTTGTAGTTTTCCGTAACTCTATAATTATTTTTGAAAACTGGACTACTTGGAGGAATTGATCTGAACGGATGTTTTGAAACATGGGAGTGGAATTTCTCATTATTTAATGATTTATGGGAGGTTGTGTATCCATCTCCGGGAACATGCTCGAAGAAGTGTTCTCTGGCTGTGTATCTTTGTTTCTTATGATGATGGTGGTGATGTGGAGTATCTCCGTAGTGATGATGGCGAATATGTTGATGTTTGTGGTTGTGACCATGCTTATGCTTATGATCATGTTTGTGACCATGGTTGTGGCCATGCTTATGTTTGTGCCCATGATCGTGCTTATGGTGGTGATGATGATGAACAACAACTGGCTTTTTCGGTTCGGATTTATGGACTGGCTGATGGATATAAACGATTTTTGTGTGATGATGTTTGTTAATGAGATGTGGCACATGGATTTTCACATGAACTCTGGAAAAAAATATCAAAAAATAAAATATGAAACTCGAAAATAAAAGTATTGTTGAATAAAATCAATATTATGCAAACAAAACTGCAAACACATACTATCATTTCTGCTATATATTCACAAATGTTTTGCATCACTTGCAATTCAGAATTAATAGATTCGTCTATTTCATACAATTAATCTCAAATATTTAATCCTTATGTTACTATCGAATACTTTTGACTTTTGTCGGGGTTCAGTTTGAAAATATAGAACAGTGACAGTAGTTTTTTGAATTTTATTTTGTAGCGAATCTGATTGAAATTGAAATGATATCCTACCGACATGTAGAATATCAATCAGTCAAGAAAATCTCAATATTATATAATCAATACCTTAAAAATTAAAGTTATCAAATATTGACAGTAGTAATTTGAAATTCCGAATGTCATTTATTTTTCGAATTTCAGCGACCACTTCAGATTCAATGGGTTTAATGGTCGAATTTTCTCGGGGGTTTCACGCTATATGACTGATTCACCAATACAAACCATTGAAGCACAAAACTACTAAACTGACGTCTTCCTGTCTTCTTTCAACTCTAATAAGAGTATAATTGATATACAAATCGTGGTCCTAAGTACATAACGCTATCTACCTTTTGACAAAACAGTAATCCTTAGCATACTGCGAATCGCAAATGGAAAATTCAGATGCCTCTTATTGCTAAGAATCTGAGAAAAGAGCTAGAAAATACGAACTTAACACAAAACTACCAGCAAAATACATATCAATTTATTAAAATATTGAAAATATTTCATTATTGTACAAAGTTATCAATCTTATTTCGAAACAATTGCAAGTATCGTGTAGTTAGAGAAATCTAAATGTTAAACTATAAAAAACACTAGTTTGTAAGTGTAAGTGACGTTTCTTTCAATTCGGATAAAATATTATTTGTTTTATACAAAAAATACCCTTATGAATGGCTTTGAAATATGACATTAGCCAGCTAACAATCATTAATGAGTCTTACGAAATTGAGGGTAGTCCAAATATGTATATAAACATAAGGAAAAATACCACACAACTGATTTAAAACATCTATTCATAGAATACTACAAGGATACACAACTCCAAGGAGACCATCTTGGTTTGCCAATTTGATCTCTTTTCATACAAAAATGACATAATTGGACGGAATATAGCCAGGTCAAATTATATTCAAAAATAGGGGTAAAGTTACATTAATTCGCACACAGCTGAAAATTAGCATGAATGTTGGGAAAAACAGCTATGCAAAAAAATTTATTCAAGGTCGAATGTTGCAAAAAGCGGTTTTTGCATTTTCCAGCAAAACGGTAAGTTTTATCGAAAAAATGGTCGAGACAAAAATTATTCACCATACAGTTATCTATAAAAATTATCGATACACTTTCTTCTCTAAGTATCACCATTTCGGAGATACAGTGATGCAAAAAGTTGAAAAAGTTGTGTTCTTCATAATATGTATGTCAATTACCCTTACATACCATTATACATTTATTTTTAAAACCTGGGAAGGCTCAACAGCAATCGAATATACATATATTCATCCAATCGTTTATCTGCTTTTACAAAATGCCAAAATCAGATACTATTTTTACATGCAATGACTGGCTGCAACACGACATCAGCATTTTTCAGGAAGGGTAATCAACAGTTTTAAAATTGTTTGAGAAACAAGATTTAGTTGATTGTGCTGACGTTCTTGAAGAAAGTACGTCAACTCCACAAGCTGTAATCACCAATGGAATTCGCTTCCTTCTTTCTGTATACGGAGCCCCAAAAAAAATTACGTGCTTATATAAGTTTCGATACTCATCTTTTGTGAAAAATACTTTTGTCAAAAACGAGTACAATTAGCTTGTCTTCCTCCAACATCTGCTTCTGCTCATCAACATCTATTTCGGGTATATTTTCAAATTCGAGTATGGCTTGGTAAATAAACCAGACCCAGAAGAGAGGGGTTGGAAGTAAACTGACAAAATATTGGAACCAGTTCAGACCTTACTCTCCTACCGGAAAACCCCTCAATAAAATTTTTTGTAATTGCAAAACAGGGTGTAATGTTAAATGCTGCTGCAAAAAAGTTGGATTGTTTTGTTTAATGGCACGTATCAGTTGTCGAGGACAATCGTGCTCCAGTAGAAGCCAGTAGAAGAGGATTCTTACGATATATACGAGGAGACATCATATGCATCGCTCTTTGAACAATTAACTTGTACCCAGCAGGAAGAAGAAGAAGACGGCATGGTTGAAGTTCCATTAGATGATTATCAATCAGACTAATAATTTTCCCAAATTAATTATGACTTATACCGCTTTCATCACTTCCAATAGTACTATTTTTAATTCGATACAATATTATAACTTAACAGGGCCACTAAAGATCGTGGAATAGGACTACCGGGTGGCGCGGAAACGTGTACATTTTATGAAGAACACAACTTTTTCAACTTATGGCATCGCTATATACCGGAATGGAGATTCTTAGGGAAAACCTGTATGAACAATATTTTTGATAATTGTATGATGAATAATTTTTCTCAGCTATTTTCATGATAAAACTGACCGTTCAGGCTGGAGAATGCAAAAAAACGATTTTTGCAACATTTGACCTTGAATCAATTTTTTTGCACACGTCGGATCGATGGTGATTTTTTACAAATTGTTTTGTAATAGCGTTCCCAATTTTCATTCATGAAATGCATGAAATTCAGCATTCATGGCAATTTTCAGCTTTGTGCGAATTAATGTAACCTTGAATATCTATTTGACTCGGCTAATAGAGATAATATAAACAGGGTAAGACATTAGGGTAAACAAGAATTGACAGCTTACACCCTTACAGTGATCACTCTGTGATCATCTGGCGTGGCCATATAGTGCTTTTAACTGAAGATTTTTTAATGATGTGAATAGAATTATTAATTTTTTTTAGGAACTTTGTAAAACCTCATATTACATCAGAAATAGCTGTGTGAAAGAGCAGTTGATACCCATATCGCTTACATCATACCTATGTCGTACTAGTTATGATCGGATGATACAAATCCAAACATCATTTATGAGCAAACGAATGAAAAAATATAGTTTATCTTATTTCTAGAATTCACAAAATTGTACTATCAAATCGTTCAAGTTTGAAGGTAGGTAAATATATGATGACTATAAAATCATCATTAAAATTACTTTATATACGAATAAATTTTGATTTATGATTCAATAAATTTTTAATTTATGTTTTGAAGCAACTTATTCGAACGATTCTGTTGACAGTAGTTCGTAATGAACACTGAGTTTGAATGTTGAGAGATCACTGATGTTGAGAGAGACTGCCACATAATACATACTTCAAAAATTGTGGCATATAATGCTGAATCAAGCTATCGGCTTTGTATTGATCAATTTTCGACACAAATAATGATTATACGCACTGTACGGAAAATTGAAAAAAGAATTCTGAGAATACAACATGCTATTGTTGTCCAAAATATTGAATAATTATTATGATATTTAGTTTTGAAAATGCTTATGAGAGGAAACTAGCATTCATCAGAATGCTTGGAAGTGAAAATGAAAAATATATATCAGTGGTTCTTGAAGCAGAGCAATATAATGCAAAAACAATGATGAGATTTGAATACAGTTAGATTCCTCAAGATTCGAATCTCGCTTCATCTCGCTTTGAGTGAAATGGCTCCCAAATTGAAGAAATTTAAATAAATTCAATGGACGATAAATCAACTCTGCAATAGTTCATATTTAAATGAGAGGTAATAAGGAATACTTGTCTTATGAAATACTTATAATAATTTATGCTTTGCTGTCTTAAGAACATATTGACCTGATTCCAGTCATGTTCATTGTTTATAAATAAGCTGGTATTATTTTTATTTTATTTTAGGTGAAATTTCTTATTAGTGATTTTTAAATAAAGTTTCAACCAATTTTTTATGGATGTTTATTTTCCCAGGTAATACCAAAGGTGGGAGTTTGTTGTTGCTTTTCTTTTTGTAGTTACCTACCGAGGTATTTTCGGTGTGTTCAATATTTTCTTCCACCATTTCTATGTTTTCTAGTTGTGTGAATCTGTTGTTCACCGATACATCTGTTTTGTTGTTTTTCTCCTTCACCTTTTTCACTATGGGATGCTTTTGGGAGGGATTATCTTCATCTTGGATTCTACTTTTGCTTTTCAGAAGTTTTTCTTCTGGCTTACTTAACGTAGCACATTCATTTGAATGGTCCACTGTGGACATTCACGTTATAATTTGAAACGACCACTCTTATTTTTGTTTTTTCATACACTCAGTGAAAGTTCTTTCATTTATTTCACTTTTCAATGAAATAATGCGCACAAAAACCGTAACTTATCAGCTCGATCGCTCTAATATATACCCTCGCGGTGGGTGGTATATTCTAGGTACCTTTCAACAGCTTATTCTTGATAATGCAGTAAAAGGCGAAACTATTATAAGAAAGAATTCTTCAGTCAGTGATTTTTAGACAAGTATTTCTTATTACCTCTCATTCAAGAAATTTAATAATTGGTGTATCATAATAGTGCACTTCAAAACTTATCGCTATTTCTATTAGTCATCAAATTTTCTTGCTAGCAATTTCAAAAAATTTATTCATTTTCTTCCTTTAAAAAAATCTGAATCATTGAACAGAAACAGTTTATCCTTAGTGAGAAGTTTAATTTTTCATGGTTCTTCAGAATCTTCTGAAATAAAATGTTGACTTAGTAGATCTACTCGAAAATCCAAGAAAATTCCTAATATATCATGGGATAAGGACGATTGAAAATATCGGTTATTGAGTACTTGATCGAAAAACATTGTGTTGTCTATTTCTAGTAAACTTAGTATCAATAAATAAGATATCGTTCTAAGAAATTTCATCAGTTTGGAATGATAAAAATAAGGACTTTATTCACTTTTATACAAAAATTGTGTTACAACAGTGAGAAGCGAAGTGCAGCATAGCTATTCTTACTCAACCTCTTAAAACAAAAAATGAAGGAAAAAAAAATTATGATAATCATATTAAAAATAACAGTATTAATAGAATAAAGAAAAAAAATATAAAGTGAACATTATTTAACAATAATTCAAAAAAATGAATATGGCAACCATTGTCAAATTTAACCTTATAAAATGAAAAAAAAACGGGGAAAAAACAAAAAAAAAGAGTTGCAAAGTGTGTTAAATAAAGTCTATCAAATGTATTCATCCAGTTTTACTGGGCAGATAAGAGCTGGTATCTGATATTTTTTCTAAATCCGGACAGCGAAAGATTTTTTATGTCACTATCTAATGTATTATAAATTGAGATCGCATTATAAGTGAAAGATCTTTTACAAATATTCAGGCGAAACCGAGATAAACGAAGGGTATCAACATGTCTAATGTTAACCGAATGTGCATGTCGTCTAAAATTTAGTCTACGATGGAGGTAAATGGGCTTTCCGGACAATAGAATGCGATGTACGATTGAACTCATATGAAAGCGGAATAGTTGGTCAATTTTAAACCACCCTAGCTGAACGATTCTAGCAGATACTCTTTCGTATTTACGTATTCTGAAAACAAACCTACAACATGAATTTTGAATGCGTTGAATTCTATTCTTGGAGCTTTGATCCAAACAAGGATAAATAAGAATCAAACCATAATGCAATATTGGCAAAACCATCATTTCTACGAGTTTTTTACGTACTTTGAAATTTAGGATACTTATATTCTTATACAACGTCTTAAGAGCCATGTAGCATATTTTACTATAAGTAGCAAATGATCATGAAAGCGCAATTTACTATCCATAATAATTCAAGATTTTTAGATGTACTCTTTGGAGTTAGGCCCACATCATCAATTTTAATTGAAATATGGTCATTCGCCATCGGTCTTTTAGTATACAAACTGAATACTAGCAGATTGCATTTGGAAGAATTCAACTTTAGATTGTGCTCTTTAAAGAAAAAGGAAATATTACTCAGGTCTTCATTTATATGAACTGAAGCCTCTTCAACTACTTTAGAATGGAAAGGAAAAAATTTGTACTTATAGGATCCAATCCATAGATCTGTATCACTTTCATATGGTGAATTCTAAAAATATTAATAATGCATTGTAATTTTCGATATTTTTTATTTTCAACAAAATATAGACTTCATTGAAATACATTTGGCCCTATAAATCTGTCTTAAATCTTCCAGAAGAATCTGCGATTTTTCATTCAATTCATTATAATATGTAATTCCTACAAATTCATATCATGATTCAAATTTAAATTCAACACTTGGCTTGATGTTTTACTAACGTTTTTTTAAATGATATAATATAATACAATAAAAATTGATAACATTGAGTCGACAAGTTTTCTAGCGGTCAGTTCATAATCAAGGATGCCTTGATAATGACATTCTTGACAATAAGTTGACCCCTAGAAACATGTTGATTCAAACATGTAGTTTTCATTGCACTCGTTTCAATAAATTCGTGAAATATTGAGCCAAGGGTTCAAATCAAATTATTATGCAATCATGTTTCACCAAGGGGTTAGCGAGAATTCCATCTCAGTTAAATTTATATCATCTTGCGATTGGCAACATCATTTATAAAATATAAGACATATTATCAGAAAGACGTCAATTTTGAACAAACACTATTTTCTTTGTTTTTTTTTGATTTGTGCATTACTTTTTAGGAAAAATAGATTAGAAATTCCTGGTTTCATTACTATTGTTCACGAATTCAGAGTAAAATGAATTTTCCTTTGGATTTTGAGTTGAATATTCCTTGAATAATAGGCATGTGTTTTTCGAGATAATGATATCACATATGACTAGTAAATTACTTTTTTGATGTGAGTAAAAATGTTTCACTATATGATTACTCACTTTTCATGTTTTCCTCCTCCTCCAGCCTTAGATAAATGTAGAATGTATCCAAAAAACAGTAAACGAACCAAATTAAAGTCCAAATTCATGGTGAAGCACAGAACAATATACACATTGAAAAGGAAAGTTTTTCTTATTATTCTCCTTGCCGGAGATCAAAAAGCAAACTGGGAAATAATTCTCAAGAAAGTATTTTATATTACAGTTATTCAATGCGAATAAAATGTTCATTTGTGGTTTCTGGCAAGGCAGCCATTGAAATAGTATTGGTGATACAGAAAAACGTTAAATTTGGTCTAGTATGCTTTCTCACAATCATTTTAGTACGCTCAGTGGTTTTCGATGTCGTTTATTTTCATGTAAAATATTTCAGAACTTCCATTTTGTTTTGTTCTGAACTTTAAAGGAATATTGTATAACATTACGATGAAAAACTCAGATTATTACATGGTGTAATTTTTTCAATGCGATTATTCTTGAAGCGAGAATATGTTCCGCATTAGTAATTATTGTGAAAACCATAAATATGAAAATATAATTACGGATTCATATGAAAAACAAATTTCTCTAGATATAAATTATGTCGCCTAGGTAGCATTCATTTCGATATTTCAGATAGCATATTGCTACTATATTTTTATATTCATTACGAAGAAACTTGCTGTGCATCAGAGTTCTTTTAAATAAAAAAAAATCTTTTTTGAATTTGAAATTTTTGTTTATTTATCGATATTGTTGATTTAGTGCAAGTGTTACGTGTCTAAAATAATTTGAACATTTAGTTTCTGTTTATTTAACAAGGTCGTTATATTGATGCATATCTTTGAATCGCTATTCTTTTAGTGTTTACTACATTGATTGTGATCAGAGAATAATCTAACTCTTTATGCTCGAATTCAAATATTTTCTGTATGATTCCTGTATATGTAATGGATATATTTACAATACAGTAAAAGCTCCTTATTTGCGGCAATAGATTTCTTTATTCGCGGATCTGATCGCTATTTTTTGTAAGTGGTTCCGGAATTTTTTGTTTCGGAAGTTGAAACTTATTTAATAAAAAAGAATATAGACTTTGAGCAGATCTAGTTTCGGATAATGCACCAGGTCAACCTCGTGAACTTGAAATTATGCTTTCAAATATAAAATGACATTTTTTCCTCCTAACAACATGATGGCTTGCTTCAACTTATGGAGCAAGAGATAATCCAGGCCTTGAAGGTCTATTACATTAGACGAACCTTCAAAATCAAATTGGATGATGTGAAATGTGATCTTGATATGAATGTTATGGAAAAATGGAAGGATTTTGACATAGCAAAATGCATAGTAAACATAAAGGAATCATTGGAAGAACTGAAGCCATACACATAGAATTCATGCTGGAAAAACTGTGGCCTACTCTGACTGCAAAAACATTACGAAGAATCTGTTCACATTCAAAGTTTGACTGCAAACATAGATGAAATTGGGAATGGAATAGGAAGAGATGGGTTTGAACGGATAGGATCAAGACATTCAGATGTTGCTTCATTCGCAAGATGAATATTTGACTGAAAGCAACTTGAAAGAAATGTTAAATACACAGCCTATTGAAGAAGAGGCTTCAACGAGCACGGGAAACTTGACAATTAATTTGAATATTTTCAGTGAAGGTTCAAGAATGGCTAATGAGCATTTTGATTTTGTTTATGAAAATTGATCCCTATATAGAACGAAGTCTTATTTTAAAAGCAAATTGCTAAAGTCAATGCTTATTATCAGTCTGAATTGAAGAGACCTTTAAAAAGTGCCAAGCAAGAAAACATTACAAAATTCTTTAAACCATTGCCTAAACTGAACATAGTAATTAAGCAATATGATCAAAATCTTCGTTGAAATCAATATTTTTATATATTTTTTGTATATTATAATGTATTTTGTCACCCAGGAACGTATTCCATACGTTCTATAATCTCATATAAATTACCATTCACGGTTTCTGTATTCGCGTACATATTTTCGGAACGTATACCCCCCGAATAAAGAGCTTTTACTGTACTGCGTTAACACCAATTAATTTATTTTTTATAATTAAAATATCAAATCGTTGTCTAATTGGGCTGGTGGTAGTGGGTTAATTACTGATGAGTTTTTGGAGTAACGAAACACCAGTCAGTATTTTATGCGCTTTGATATTGAACGTGAAGGGCAAATGGAAAACTTAAAATGGTATGTAATTTTTTTCTACATAAAGCAGTGTTTGCTATGGTAGAATTTCCAAATGAAAATACTATGTTCTCGGTTTTTCAATGTTTTCAACAGTTTTTATCAATTCAAATAACATTTTTCATTTTTTATTATTTTATAGTGAGTCAGGGTTAAAAACAAATGCTCTACAAATTAATTTTATCATTAATTAATTTACTTATTCACAGTTTCGAGTACAAAACTCATTATCATTACCGGTACACCAAATATGCTCTAACATGAACTGTATTTACTGAAGAAAAACATTCGAGATTCATTGGAAGGTGATTCTCCCTCAACACATGCAATTCTGTGCTTGAACACGTATTATAAATTGATCGAATGAAATTTACAAGCAAGGTAACATCTTTTTTCTCTTCGTTTCAGGTAAATAAAAGCATGAGAGATCTTTTGTCGGTGTCTTCAAGTTTACACAAATTCTACTGGAACAAGACTTCTGATGATAGATCAAGAATAAGTTTTATATCTATCACAAAAACATATTAACTAAATATATGCTATACTTAAAACTATATCACTAAACATATGGTGCTTCAGGGAAAACACCCGACTATGGTGCGGTAGGATTCGGGTTCGAGTCCGGTTAAGGCAAGGCTGTCTTTGTCTAAGACTTGATCTCATTTTCATAAGAAGATCATTATGAAATATTCATTATTGGGTAAGGTGAATAGATATATTAGACATTTTAGGTGCACTGACTTAAAAAAAATACTTTGCTGCTTCATGCTAGTTTATTTTCTTCTGCTCAGTATATCGTTCTGTTTATCAAAATGACCTTATACTAGTAACAAACAAAACCTGAATATGTTAAAAGTGGTCAGTAAATAAATTACGAATATATATATATATATATATATATATATATATATATATATATATATATATATATATATATATATATATATATATATATATATATATATATATATATATATATATATATATATATATATATATATATATATATATATATATATATATATATATATATATATATATATATATATATATATATATATATATATATATATATATATCTATATATATATATATATATATATATATCTATATATATATATATATATATATATATATATATATATATATATATATATATATATATATATATATATATATATATATATATATATATATATATATATATATATATATATATATATATATATATATATATATATATATATATATATTAATTTGAAAGTTTTTAGCAATAATATGACTATTATATTTTGAAAACTTTTTAAAAAAAAAAAAGTAACGAAACGTCAACAAAAATAAACTTTTTCATATCAAAAAGCCTGTTATTGCTAAAAACTTTCGAAATAAAATATCTTAAACAGGCAATAAATCAATTTCAAGATATATATATATATATATATATATATATATATATATATATATATATATATATATATATATATATATATATATGATACAGTATTAAAAAAGCTCGAAATTCAACCTAAGATATCCTACTGACTTGCTGTATAAGGAAGCTGACATACTGGATATACGCCAGCTAATTGTTCAATCGCTGCTAAACTTCACGAAAAAAAGATGGACAGTTGTTACTTCATTGAACATAGCGTGAATACTAGATATAGCAGGAACTCTTCATCAATTCCGCAATACAGTAAATCCATATGTCTGCGTACTCCTATTTGGCACCAAGAATTTATAATGAATTAATGGTTAACATAAAAAAACTCAAATCTGCCACAACGAACAGGATAAGGACAGATATGTCATTCATCAACTGGTGAACATTTAAAAGCTAAAATGACTGAGATTGAATTCTCGCTTAACACTTGGTGAAACATAATTAGATATTAAATCAAATTAAACTTATGGCTTATTGTATCACGATTATATTTAACAACATCGTTAAATCCTAAATTATACTCATTAGAGTCATTTTCAAGACTCCTGTTTAGACAGGAGTCTTGAAGAATGAGCTCACGCTCGAAACATGTTGACTAATTGATGTTGTTAAATATAATCGTGAAACATCAAGCCCAGAGTTTAATTTAAAAACTAAAATGGTTGTAAAACAATATATGATAGTGTTGCACATTTTTATAATATTGATATTCGCTAATCAAAAATATTGTTCATTTATTATCAACATTTCATACTGATAAGTTTTTCAAATTATTGAAAAAGATACCTTGATATGTATGTAAGTATTTAAATATTGCAGAATATAAATAGACATTCTTCGTACTCACCACAGGCCACGGTCTTTGTGAGAAAATGTATCATCTTTGTTTAGGCAAAATTGACAAGATAGATTTTAAAATTAGAATACTAGTGAAATCATGTAGGCTATATCGTGTTGACCTATAAATATCGGCACTTAGTCAACAGGTCATCAAAATCGTCGCCCAGTACGCCATACCGCCATTGTCTTCGCAGTTAGGGACGAAACGTCTGGAAGAGGAGGAGTTCCAGTTGACCACGGCCAATCAGCCCGGAAAATCATTTCACCATGTTTCACAATAGAATACTAGTGTTTACCCTATATTATTCTATTACTGGAACCTCAAATAAAGATTATTATATATATATATATATATATATATATATATATATATATATATATAATAATAATCTTCATTCAGTTGAAAGGTTACACAATTACAATATTTGCTTTCCAAAATGTACAAATCACTCATCATTTTTGAGAGAAAATCTTAGTATGTCCAAAATGGATGCGTGTAAGCTGGTCCCTCAGACGAGTTTAATTAATTTAATTTGAACTTAATTCAAACAATTATTTATAAAATTTAGTAAGAAACTAACAAAACTAAACAATTATTTCCTTCTTATAGAACAAAAAAATCATGAACCGCCGTTCTATCAATAGAGCTTGAATAAAACTCAAATTTCTTTCTAATGAGGCTTATCGATTTTATTTTCCTTAGATAGAATTTATGACTTTCTGGCAATGAATTGTAAAATTTGACGCTGAGGTGAGTGAAATGTCTTTGTGTAGTCGCTTTTTCAAGAAATGGAGATAATGAAGCTGATGCAACCCTGCTACGTGTAAGATGAGTGTGCTCGATATCCTGAAGTATTTCTTTATGATGGTAAGTATATATCAAACAACTGTACATATAAAGTTGTCTGATATCTAGTATTCCACTCTCTCTGAAAATCAAGTTTGAAGAGTACTGCAGGTTTTTATTATAAATAATTTTGAAAATTCTTTTCTGCACAACTTCAAGTTTATTTGGGTGGTTACTTACTGCGGCACCCCATGCAAGGATGCAATACTGTAATCTACTCTGTACAAGAGCATAGAAGATAACACGGAGATGAGAATGTCCAAGATTCTCCTCCAAAATTTGAACCTGAACAACAACATCGAGAACATCAAGAGTTCGCGCAATATCACCAACGTGCTCGTCCCACCACAAATGGCAATCCAGTGTCACTCCTAGATACATCAATTTGTTTTTCATTGTATTTTGACTACTTTGTTGTCTTTCCTGATCCTTAGGTATACAAAATTCGGCAATTTATTACTGTATATAGAAAATGGTCTAAAGAAGGTTTTATCAAAATTCAAAATTAGACGTTTTGAGTTGAACCAATCAATGACATTCAACAAACCCACCTGCACCTTTTCCTTCAGGCTACTCCAAGATGTTCCTTCATAATAAATCATTTTATCGTCAGCGAAACTGATCATCGTTCCGTCTGAATCCAGATTTAGTAGGTGATTAATAAAAATACACAATAATATATAATATATATATATATATATATATATATATATATATATATATATATAGTGTTAGTTTTACAACAAGAAAAACAAAAAATCAAAATATTTGAAAAAACAAGTTTAATAAGAATAGAATTAAATAACAAAAACAGTTAATTTACAAAATGAATTTCCTAGCTAAATCATGACCAATCATGTTCTTCTTCATAATGGTGTCCTTTGGGTTTCTCTTTGATGATTTTGTATATGGTGTGCGTATGTTTGTGTGTATGCACCTTATAAGGAACATGAATAATGACGCGATGATGGCTGAAAAAAAAAGAAATAGTTCAGAAGTTTATAGATGGTCAAATTCATCGATTCAATCATATTGCAGGTTCGATTACTCCACTCGAGTTATATAACTAGATCAATCATTCGATAGGTAATTTGTATGTTGACGCAAAATTTTTGGAAATGTGATCTCATTAATATGCCACATTTATTGTGTTCACACTGTCTCTGTAGCCTAGTGAGGATAGTGGATGTCCCACATTAGGGAAACTGAGTTCGAATCTCGGAGAAGGCATGGACGTCTATGTATGTAAATATTTATGCGTTTCTGTGCCTATAAAATTTTAAAGCTATGAAATGGGTAGTGTAGAAAGATTACAAACCTAAAAAGTTGGAACTATATATTTATATATATATATATATATATATATATATATATATATATATATATATATATATATATATATATAAATATATATTTTAAAAATGATTTCATTTCAGCATTTGATAAAGAAGTAGTAGCTCTTTGTTATATCTTTTTCATTTCAATTATTCAGTTAGTATTCAAAATTATGTTATTGTTTTCTGTAATTATATATTTATATATATTAATTAATAATAATTACATAATAAGTAATTATGTAATTATATATATATATATATTATATATATATATATATATATATATATATATATATATATATATATATATATATATATATAAATATATATTTTAAAAATGATTTTTTGCCTGTTTAAGATTATTTTAGTATTAATTCAGCATTTGATAAAGAAGTAGTAGCTCTTTGTTATATCTTTTTCATTTCAATTATTCAGTTAGTATTCAAAATTATGTTATTGTTTTCTGTAATTAAGTATTATACCTGATTAGAATAAAGAACCTATTATTATTATTATCACATTGAATATGTGAAATATATAAGACTACCTACAATTGCAGTTTATGCAATGATAACAACAGAACTGACATTATTCAACAAACGTCTCTTATATTGTTTTGACTTCTACCCTACATATTGCTGAACTGAATGGACAGAAATTAACACCCTAGAACGCTGAAGGCGAGGCACTTGAGTGTGGTGTGTAAATGATTTGTTCGTTAACTTAAAGCCATCGAAGTGGGAAAATGTTTCGATTAGTTCTCTTTTAAATATTGTTATAGATGATCCTCAGTTTTTCAAATGAAGGATCTAGCGTTAATCGTATTGTCTGTGTTGTGTATATGTGTCATTTCCAAAAATAATCTTTTTATTATTCTCTCTCTCTAAAATGTTAATATTTTCGTAGTCGAAATTGGGATCAGTTTCTTGGACGTGACATGCTAATGCACCAAACCTCTTTCCAATATGGCTACCAATATGGTTATGACGTTTTTCATATGTATGAGGTTTTTATTATGTTGTCAGAAAATCCTACAGTATATAATATAATTAATCATATTGTAATATAGCCAACAATTCAACCAATGTCGATATCAATCTAGTTAACATAAAACCGTCTGACCGCTAATTTCAGCAATATGTAGGGTAAAAGTCGAAACAAAATACAAGACTTTTGTTGAATAATGTTGAATTGTTATGAATGAATGAGTTTTCAAACACTTCACTAGACCTAAAACTCGATTATTCCTTAACTAGTTATTTCGGAATAATTAGGAATTTAGGTAACTATAGTTACCTAAACTATAAGTATTAAATTACCTATATATAGGTATATATATATATATATATATATATATATATATATATATATATATATATATATATATATATATATATATATATATGTTGATAATGAGTTTGAAAATATTAATGAAATGATTTGATCAGAACATATATCTAAATTATTCATTTCAAATTCGAAGTTGAAATATCACCGAGAAGATAGACATCTTAAGGTAGTCATTGACACTTTTTCAAATTTTATTTATGTTTAAGTTCTTCAGAAAGAAATAGAGAGTATGATAAAGGTCAGTGCAACTACTTCATTGATTCAAAAAATAAATTAACTTACTGATCACCTCCTCCTCCACCGCCTAGAGCCGTTTGAAGGAATGAAGAAAAACACACAAGGGCGAACATGATCTGCAACAAAAACCACAAAACACATTTTATTAAATGAAGATATGTATGGAAACGAATTAATTACCCAACAACTGAAATTCATTTTGAGTATGTTTAAGAATGATGGTATGTCTAAAGTGCAATGATCGATTAACTGTTTCTTTCTTTATATACCAACTGAATGGTTGGGGAGTAAATTTGAAGGAAATGTGAAGCGTGCACCAGAAATACAACTCGGGCAGAACGGAGAAATTTGCTCTCACTACTCATTAGATTCATTTGTTCATTATTATAAACTTCAATTCTACGATGAAGCCGTCCGTTCTATTATATAATGGACACAGTAGCACGCACATAGAAGAAAGGAAACGGAAGGAGTATCAGTCGGTAACATTCAGAAACGTCAGATTTGAATGCGACTTCAATAACGCCGATCACAGTTATGAAAGACTTTTTAGCTAAAGAAGACATTGAAATATCCTCAACTCGTATAAATCAACGAAACTCTATCATGAATCAATCGTTATAACGTCTATTATTAATTCTATAGATTCTATAGATAAGAATCTGTTATTCTTATTTGAAACCTTTCGAATTCAAATCTGAACCAGCAGTCAAATTTTTTCCGTGGTACGAAAGTTCTATGTCTTTTTAACGCATAGATTTTTTCATTTTTAAACTTATTTTATTAACGTTTTATTCATAGAACCTCAGTTGTATTTTCATTTTTCATTAGTTTTCTGATTTTAGTTTAGTTTAGAATGCTTATACCTTCATAAACCCATGGATTCACAATTTTTTCTCACTTTTATTTATGTTTAATTGTATAAATTCGTTTGTTTCCAATCCTATTAATTCACTGCTTCACGGGTAATGCACGTTCGAATTCCTCAAACCTATTTCGAAAACAGTCAGTTTGTATTTGCCTCCGATGAAACGAAAGAATGAAAATATTGAGTGACATTGTCAAAATTTCATATTGTCGAGAAGAATAGATACAAAACATGTCAGAAGATGAATTTCTATGGTTCTCAAAAAGATTGAATAATTGTTCTGATTTTTTTAAGGAAGTATTCATCGCGTTGGTGTAGCGTCGAGCATTAGATGCAGTTATTTCTGGCCGACAATGAATTATAGAAGATTCATCAATAAACAGTAAATGACCGTTTTCAAATGTTGACGGTCCTCACTTATTATTTCAAGAATTCAAATTCTAACGGGAAACACTGGCCTACATTTACAAAACTTTCATCAAATATTTTTGGAGTACGTCTTCAGACCGTAGTTGCCATCGTAATTGTGAAACGATTGTTACAATTAGCATTGTAATAACAATAATAATAATAATAATAATAATAATAATAATAATAATAATAATAATAATAATAATAATAATAATAATAATAATAATAATAATAATAATAATAATAATAATAATAATAATAATAATAATAATAATAATAATAATAATAATAATAATAATAATAATAATAATAATAATAATAATAATAATGATAATAATAATAATAATAATAATAATAATAATAATAATAATAATAATAATAATTATTTTTATTAATAATAATTCGTTACAATAATAATACGTTAATAAGTCGTTACAAACGTTTCGTCGTTTGTAACGACGAAACGCGTCATGCTATGTAGTCAATAAGGTGTAAATCATAAATTCAAGTGTTTGAATTCAAGTTTATATTCAATTTTAACGGATTTACATCAAGTAAACGCCAACACAATCAAATACTAATAATAATGATAATAATAAAAATAATAATAATAATAATAATGATAATAATAAAAATAATAATAATAATAATAATGATAATAATAATGATGATAATAATAATGATTATCAGCAATTACAAAATATATTATGATCGAACTATCATTACAGACCGCACGATACATAATAATAGACCAGACATAGTTCTTTTGGACAAAAAGAAGAAGAAAGCTCACCTGATAGACATAGCTGTACCTAACACTCACATCTTAGGTACAGCTATGTACATAAGTCCACTTGTAATATCAACAACCGGTGTACTTCCGAAAGTGCTACACGAACACCTTACGAAGCTGAACTTAGACCCGAGGCTGTATATAAAGATGCAAAAACCTGTGATGCTGAACACATGTCACATAGTCAGGAAGTTCCTGCGAGGATAAAGTAACCGACAGTTTGTTGAATTGCTTAGGTTTAGCCCCGCAATTCAACTTTGAAACCAGTGCTGGAGTTGAGAATAATGATAATAATAATAATAATAATAATAATAATAATAATAATAATAATAATAATAATAATAATAATAATAATAATAATAATAATAATAATAATAATAATAATAATAATAATAATAATAATAATAATAATAATAATAATAATAATAATAATAATAATAATAATAATAATAATAATAAAAATAATAATAATAAAAATAATAATAATGATGATAATAATAATAATAATAATAATAATGACGATAAAGATAATATTCATATGTTACAAAAATATCTATACAAGTAAACGTATAAATAGTTTGAAAAAGTCAAATGTGACAAGACTAAGCAAATGGAATCGCTGATGATTATTCGCGGTAAAAAACTCGGCACTCATCGATGGTGTACGGTTCACACTCTAAACAGTCTTTTTATATTCTATGCCTGAAGGTTTTAGAGTGGGAAATTACCCGAAATTTTTTTGAAACTGGTACTTGAATAGCCTGATAGTCATAGACTCAACACTCCTCTCCCGATATGTGCTGCTATGTATGAGAAAGACGTGAGTTTGGACTTGTCTGGTGACATTTATGTTTCTAAATTGACTGAAAAGATGATTGTGCTTATGTAATTTCATAACATAGGACGTGATCGATTGAAAACTTGAAGAGTAAATTATATTGAAATTTGTTCTTTTTTGATATGTTCCATCTGATGATATTTGGCAATTTAGTCATTTAGTATAATGATTTTTTTTGAGATAAAATGCAGTGTTTTTGTCTCAATAATTTTGTCCCAATAATTGATGGATATATGGTTCAACAAAGCGAAAAAATAATGTTTTATGGAGTTCGAAAGGGAGTATTCTGAAATGAAAGGCTATAGAATATGAAGAATGTAATTTTTTTTTATTTTGAAATTTAAAATTCCAAACAAATCTATATCTCAATTAAAATCAATTTTCATTGATTTGTGATAAATGAGAACTAATTTAAAATTCTCGTAATTGATATCTAAGTTAAAGACATAAACATATTGAAAATTTCATTCACTTATATAAATATTTATTCGAAATATATATGTTAATAAATTATTGAGATGAATTCACTTCACAAGTTCGAGGATGATAATGCAAAACATTGTGAAATATTTCATTCTTAGGGAAAGAAAGAATGGGCATACAAAAATATTATTGTCAACAGCATGTTGTGCCTTCGAATAATTGGAAAATATTTTCGAATTGAAGATTTATAAATAAATCATCTCATTATTGTTATTTCATTATGAAATATTGGGACATATTCGTACCTAAGCCATTGAATTTTATGTTTGAGAAGAGCCATTATATCTAACGTAAGTGGTGTTTATGAGGATAAAGAAGCGGAAACTTTATAGAAATGAATATTTATAGATCTGATACAATAGGCAAACCGCTCACTAATCGTATATAATCTGATGGATGTTTTGTATAACAATGTTTCAAAAATGTTACGATGAATTAGATCTTTATCCTTTTAGCTCACACTGCTGCACCTTAGTGCATAATAGTAGCCGGTGGTCTCTAACGAAGAAGTAGGAGTATGGTAGAAGACGATCACTTATAAAATGTATCATCATCCACATAAATTGTCCGAATAATAATTATAATAACGATAATAATGTTTATTCTCCAAATCAAATGTCATACAGAAGAAAAGAGAAAAAGTCAAAAAATAGAAGAAGAAAAACAAAAATTCAAAATTATCCTAATTCATATAAATTATAAATTAACATTAACTATATTCTAAGAATTCTTTCAAAGAATAAAGTTCAATTTCAATAAGCACATTGAAAATTTTAGATTCCAATTCATTTATATCAGAGATATTTACTGAAAACTTCGGTAAGTTACTGAAAATTCTTATGCACATGTATTTTGCATTTTTTTTTCTGTTTTTCGAGACATGTCAGAGCATGTCTCGGAAAGTAGAAATAAATAGTGCTCCAATCGTGTTTCGGTTCAAAAAAAAATCGCTTTGTCATTTTTTATGAACAAGGGATATATATATATATATATATATATATATATATATATATATATATATATATATATATATATATATATATATATATATATATATATATATATAAATAACAGGTGATTTTTAAGAGTTAAGTTTTTCACTGGTTGGTAATGGCATCCAAACGTCATCTGTCAAGATGAAAAGTTTTCAGTATGCTCTGCCATTTCATCATGGTAAGATTTACAAATCAGCAACGATTGCAAGTTCTTGAAATTTACTATCAAAATTCGTGCTCTGTGAAAAATGCGTATCGTTTGTTGCGACCATATTATGGTCGTCATAATTGACCTGGTCAATCAACAATTCGTGATGTTATCACCAAATTTCACACCAAGTTTACTTTGAGAAGTCGTTTGTAACGACGAAACGCGTCATGCTATGTAGTCAATAAAGTGTAAATCATAAGTTCAAGTGTTTGAATTTAAGTTTATATTCAATCATAATGGATTTACATCAAGTAAACGCCAACAATATTAAATATTTACTTTGTTGAACATTGAACCATTGTCTCGCATGCGTACAGTGCGTATTTAAGAGAATTTTGCAGCCGTAGCGCATAGTTCGTCGCCGTTCTCAGCAATTGGGCATGTGTTACTCAACCACATGGAAAATTTTAAGTGTTGATTTGGGTTTGAAAGCCTATAAAATTCAACTTCTGCAAGAATTCGTCTATTATATATTATATAATATACACAACGTCTAATTTTTGTTGAATTTGGAATTTAGAACAGCTTAATGAAAATCAGTTGTTTTGTCGAAAAATTGTGTTCAGCGATGAGGCTCATTTCTGGCTCAACGGATATGTAAATAAACATAACGGTCGCATCTGGAGTGATGGACAGCCATATGCCATATAAGAATTACCGATGCATCCCGAAAAGTTTATGGGATCGGTCCATTTTTCTTCTCTTGTAAGAAACGTTACCGTCAACGGCAAACGATATCGAGCCATGATACGCAACTTCTTTTTGCCCCAGTTGGCTGAGTTGAACTTGGTTGACATGTGTTTTCATCAAGAAGGTGCCGCATGCTACACAGCTCATGAAACAATGGACATGTTGAAGGATGGATTTGGAGAGCAGCTTATCTCTCGAAATGGCTTTTGAATAAGCCTCCAAAATCATGCTATTTGACGCCTCTGGATTATTTCTTGTGGGGTTATGTAAAGTGTCGTTAGTGTATGTGGACAAGCCGAACACGATTGAAGCCTTACAGGATAACATAACATGCGTAATTCGTGGGATACAGGCCGAAATGCTCGAAAAAGTGGCTCAAAATTGGACCTTCCGAATGGACCATTTGATAGAAATCCGCGGACAACATTTACATGAAGTTATCTTTAAAATATAAATGGCCAAGTCCAAGTTATCAGTTTCAATAAAAATCATGAATATATGATGCACATTGAATGTTTTATTCGATTTTAAAAAAATAAGCTTAAAAAATCACCTATTACCTTCATTATCATTATATATGGAGGTAGAGATTTTGTCAAAAAAACCTTCATAGACTTCAAACGTAACAGAAATAAATGAATTATGGTCGAATTCAGACCACTACAATACTTAATCTCATAATGAAACGAGTTCAGTACAGAAACTTAAATCAATGAAATTCATGCTAATGCCGAGATGCCGAAATTGCCTGAAAAAATATTTCAGCTATCTGAATGTTCGTAAGCTATATTCCATGTGTGATCATGGAAAATGATTTGCATTTGGGTTAAGTCCAACGAAGCAGAAAAAGAATTATCCTATAGACCAAGATACGCGTGATAACCAAACAATTTAACACCTTTTTCATAGATAACTGCCTGAAGCAATCATTTGGCATTTGTTCCATAATCATTGTATCGTAAGCGTGGCAGCACTGGAATGCACATCTAATGAAAATTGGAATCTATGATGAAATTTATATTGCATGGGAATGTTTTCTCTAAATAGAAACGCCAGGTTTTGTGTTTGTTTCAGAAATGAAAATATTTTCTTTTGAAACCAATATTGCATTGTTGTTGATTCAACTTTTTGTATGAATCCAGGTGCACTAAGATTTCAAAATAGTGAAAGGTATTGAGATTGAAAATAGATTTTCTGAAGCTCAGTATTAAAATGACATAATATAATCAGAAGCTATCTATAATCACAGAGCTTCTATTTTGATATATTATTTAGATTTTGTAATCAAAAGGATTTCCTTGTCTTTATTTAAGTTGAACAACTTCAACATCCCCCGGGATTCTCATGAGTTATTTGATCTGAGCTATTCTGAAAATATTCATTATTCGTTTCAATTTTGTCCTAGTAACTTGAAACGAATATTTCAAGTAGTATCGTGTGTGGACTGTTATTTGTCTTCCCTGGTAATGGCACCAGTTTTAAGATTCCCTCGCTTTCCTCCAAATTGTTTCGTTGAACAATTTTCACTGTTTTGGCTCTCAGAACTGAAAAACTATTCAGAAAACATCAAGATATTTTTGAAATATTATCAGTGTTATATTTTATCGTATAAGCTTTTATTTGAATGTCTTATGCTCACTTATATATATATATATATATATATATATATATATATATATATATATATATATATATATATATATAAAAATAAATAAAAATAAAACAGATATTGCTAGACTCAGATGCATCTATAGTTATCTACTCTCGAAGAAAATTCGATAAGCCTTGCTACAATTTCTGAGCTCTAATTAACTCTGTGATCTCCAGTGAAGTTTATCTGTGTTTTCTGACAGTCCGGTATTTATTCTTATATGATTGATGTGACTTTTAATTTTTATATCTTTATATTATATATTAATGATAGAATCTAGTTCTGTAAGTTTCAACATTTGTTTACCATGTATTTTCACTACTACGTACAGTCTGGCTACATCTTCAGCCTAGTTAACCTGTAAGATGTAATTTTGTGTTTAGAACATTTTGTTTTACACTTATGTATTTTTCAGAATCCTGGTGAAGAATATAAACATATTCGAAATATAGACAAGGTTAATAAATTGGTTGTGTATCAATTATAGTGGCCCTACTTTTGCCAAGAACTCATCTATTACTTATATATATATATATATATATATATATATATATATATATATATATATATATATATATATATATATATATATATATATATATATATTTTGAAATTGATATTGCCTGTTAGAGGTATTTATTTTGAAAGTTTCATCATATTAAAAAGCCTGTTAATGCTAAAATATTTCAAAAAAAAAAAATATATATATATATATATATATATACACATTAGGAATTAGGTTTTTGTGCTTATTCCATGAAGTATTTAAGAAAATGAACACTAGAATATTCGATCGAAAAATTCAAATTAACCAAAAGATTGTTATAGAAGAGAAAAATATGTGAACGTGTGATGTCTCCATTATCCGTCAAGGGATAAATGTTAGAATAATATTGAAATCGATGAAAGAAACCACACCTGATGGAAGTGCGAGACATATGTTTCGTTCTGCAAGGAATTCGTCAGTCGTAAAAAAATTGAATAAAAACTAATTAATTAGAAAAAGTTGTTCTTTTGGTTAATTCGAATTTTTCGAATGAATGTTCTAGTGTTCATCAGTTTTGTTTCTCTGTAAAACAGTAGTTAGTTATTAGCTATTATTTACAATATTTACATCAATTACAAAGTTACAGGTTAAACGAAAGAAACAGCAATTAATTTAATATATATATATATATATATATATATATATATATATATATATTATATATTCCGTCTATATATATATATAATCTTAAAATCGATTTATTGGCTGTTTAAGATATTTTATTTCGAATGTTTTTAGCAATAACAGGCTTCTTTTGATATGAAAAACTTTATTTTTGTTAACGTTTCCTTGTTATATTACAACTTTGTCAAAACTAATGAATAATTGAATTTATGAGTTACTATAGATATCAAAATGTCAAACTTATTTTTTAGTTTACATGTTAGTTAACAAACTTATATTTTAGATGCAAATTAGGTTTTTTGTATCTTCACTTTTTGATTATTTTCATTATTTCTAATTTGATTTTTCTAAAAATAAGTTTGACATTCTGATATCTATAGTAACTCATAAATTCAATTATTCATTAGTTTTGACAAAGTTGTAATATAACAACGAAACGTTAACACAAATAAAGTTTTTCATATCAAAAGAAGCTTGTTATTGCTAAAAACATTCGAAATATATATATATATATATATATATATATATATATATATATATATATATATATATATATATTGATTATAGAGAGAAATACGGTTTGTCTTTTATCACTATATTCATCATATTGCGACCTCAGTTCAATAGTATTAGCACATTTCACAAGCACATCAATACAGAAATTTCGATTGTTTGATCTGATTGTTCGAATATAGAATAATTGAAGAATTGACCAACAATAGAGTTTGCTTTTTTCTTTTTATCTACTCGTATTTGATCATTCAATAGCTTGACGGTGACATTTTTCATTGGTGATATTGAACACAGTAAAATACCACTGTCAATTTATTAAATTGATGCAATAGATAAAAGAATTTCAGCACTCGCAAGGAGAATGCAAACTCTATTGCTGGTCAACTTTGTACTTTCTTTATTAATGTGCCGGAAAATTAAGTAATACTAAGAAACTGCAGACGCAATATTATAAATACTGTGATGAAAATCAAGGTGTATAATACTATGCATTATCACATTCGGTCACTCTATTTTATTTTTTACTAGTGTAAAATTTTTACTAGTGAAAACTCTTTGAATGATTATTTTTATGAAAGTCAAACTTCAACGTTTGTTATTACCAAGTTTCCATATAAAAATATCAATCTGCTTGAATTTTTATCGACATACATACATTAAATTCGTGGTGGCAGCTCAGAGCTAATTCATCTACCTCAACAATGAAAAAAAAAAAAAATTTGGCGAAAACTCAGATGAAATAAAGAACTTTAGGGATAATACACTTTACACATACGTGAATGTATGTGTCTACGTGAGATAATACAGGTTAAATGGGTCGATGTATAGGAAATTTTCAATATATTTCATATAAATTAAATTTTATTTCTACAATACAATGATACATGATGATAAAATACAATTCACTAGATTCTTTTCATTAATAAATAAATAATTAATATATTTATACAAGCATGAATCTTCACATTGCTTCAGTCATAGGTGGCTCAACTACCAGAACGTTGAGAGAGAAAGTTAATGTAAAATTAATATAATGGCGATCGAAGCGGTTAACCGCAATTTTATATACATATCATTAAACTATTATGAATACTTACAAATAATCAATTCAACGATTATTTGAATAATATATTAAGATTAGAAATAACAATTAATCGCATCAATTCTGAGGATTTTTTGGCAAATTCACGTTGTTAGGAACTGGAATGTGCGTAGGAGAAGCGAAAACGTTTTCTTGCTGAGATTTGTCGTAGTCAATATCAGAGGAGACTGGACAAAGACATGGTACCAATTGTACATTTCTTATTGTTGGTTGTGGTGCTAATTGTGCTTGTAGAGGTACTTGCATTGGTACGGATGGCAAGGATGGTTCACTGTAAGGAATATTGTATGTAGATGGCATCCTTCTCTGATAAACGTAGTACGGATGCTGAGCACTGCGAAGAGAGGAATTTGTTGAAATTTTTTCCACAAATTGAGTCAGTTAATAATACTTACGGTTCTGAGCTACTCCAGAAAAATGCTGACACATGATTTACAACAGCAAAAATAGTTGCAATATAAACCTGAAAGAAAATATGTTAAATTAATGATGGATCGGGCCGATACTTGAAGGAAATTAATATCCCTAATGAAACAATAACGATCGTTTTTAAGTACAACTTCAGATGCTAAATTAACAATATAACAAATAGGTATAGTTATTTATACCTTTCAGAGTTAGAGGACAGAGAATAACGATAAAAAAATAAAAAAATCTGAGAATTGAAATTGAACGAAGGAACCAGGTGATAGAAGGCAGGTATAACAATAAAAACTACAGTTGAACATGGAAAACAAAATAATAAAAGCTATGTATCAAATCTGAATTGGTCAAATTTTACCAATGTATATTCAGCACCTGAAGGAGCAAATTTATTAGTTCTTTATCGTGTTAAATTTCAGAAAGTGCTTAATAACGTTTTTTTCTCTAATAGGCTACATCTGAATTTTTCATTGAAACAATTTTTAATGAAAACTAATCATCAATTAGTTTCATAACTCTTGTTGAATTCTAACTATAAAATCTTACATATCAACCAACTATCCGGAAAACTGAAGATCTTAAAAAAAATATTTTAATTTTCTGTCTCAGTGTTAGAAACGTAAAGGAAATGTAATATTGAAAATTAATTGGTCTTCCACAAAAAAACATCAATGATGTAGGTTTTCGCTCTTTGCAAATTGAATGATGTTGAAGCATTACAATTTACCTTTCTTATTGAGAAAACTTTTCATTCATGATTTATACTGAGATCATTTTTATGAAGACAATTTCAGTTATATTGTTCAGGATCGTAGTAAAATGAGAAAATTTTTTATTCAGAACCTACACAGTCAAAATATTATTATGAATGAATTATAAGTATGTGGATGAATGAATTATGAGTTATTATAATGAATGATACTATGTTATTATGCGCTAAGAAATGAAAATATTTGTCATTCAAATTTTCCGGCTGATTTATGTGAATATTTTGTTCAGTTAAAAACAATGAATCGAAATTACAATACTTAGCTTAAATTTCACTAAATATATTAAAAACTCTACATATGTTTCGGATGGTTAACACAATATCAAGAGTATGCAATGTTACTAGTAACATTGTATATAACAATGGTTTTGTTATATAAAATATAAAAAACAATAACTTAAAATTAACACACTTGGCTTAAGTTTCACTAAATATTTAAGTGTGTTAATTTCAATTTATTGTTTCTAACATAATGTTTAACCGAAATATAAGATAAGCGGAACTTCCGTGTCTTTTGTTCAGTTGACGATTATCACGATAGTTGTGACGTTTTCGAAATATAATTTGACATTTTCAAAAGAATTTTATATTTTGTTGAGATAATTTTCAAAGAATTTTGAAAAGGAATACACTGATTAATTCATAATTAAATATGAATTAAATCAATAAAACTTTGTGATTAAGACAAGAATATCGTCTCCAAACATTAACAAAATTCGTGAAAATATATTAGTTCAATTATTCAATTTTCATTTCAATTAAACTTTGAAATTAGTGAAGACGTCATATTTTCTGTTCTTTAAATTTTGACAATGTGAAATAGGTACCAATCTTTTTTCCCTAATTCAGTTTTTGAAATCTTATAAGGTTTATATGAATATCTACAAAAATCCGACCTGTTATGAAATTATCAAAATAAAATATGTATATGAGTAATTATACACAAAATTAAAAAAAACACTCACAAGAATATGTTTCGAAACAAACATGATGAATAGAAGAATAAAAAGATTATAACTACACTAACACGAGCTTCACGGGGTACTGTAGTATTGTAATCACTGCGGGTAGCTTTTATAAGCTGTCAAATTGTTGCCCTTATGACCAATACAGGTCCGTAATAACCGTTACTTGAATACCATGCAACATTTTGTCGAATTCTTATTCAAATTCAGCCATCAAATGAGTAGATGACATAATGAATTTGGTTACTTTCAGAGGAAAAAATTTATAAAACGTACTTTTCATCAACTCAAAGGTAATTATTGAATATACCTGCCCTGATATTGAACAATCCAGTTGATTTAATATACGCTGATCTCTTGGTGAAACATTGTTTGATATACTGAAAATCGAAAACATCGCTGAGTTTCTCAAAATTATTCATTAATCAAAATTGTTCCTCATCAGTTGTTCGGGATGTTTTCCCATTTTCAAAAGTTTGAACTGGCTAGTAGATTTCAGTTAAAAAATTTTCAAAATGAACGCTCAGTTCAATTTCTGAGAATGGGGTGAAACATCGAAACAATTGTCGAGAAACAATAAAATTTTGTGATTCTAGTCAAAGTATTTGTTATTCAATATATTGAACAAAACATTCAATATATTTCTTCAACGAATAAAAAAGGATCAAAATTCTTCAATTATGGTTTATCTTATTATCATATCAAGTAAGATAAAACATTTTTGAATTGTGGAATCTAATCGAAAGGAAAATACGTACTCGAAAAAATTGTCGACACTAGAAGATCTTTTTGATATTCGAAAACTTGTGGAAAATTATGAAAAATCGACATATTGAATATGGAAAATTAATAATAATAATAGTAATGTTTATTTGTCCTGTATGACATTACAATATGTAGGTATAGGATACGTCAAGAATATGATTTACAATAACAATTACACAATTGAACAATTTCAGCAGGAAAATATTCTTGCAAGGAATAAAAACAATTACCTAATAAGGCTCTGCAAACTTTTTTCTTAAATTTCGACCGACTCAAGGACTTGATGTGGTTAGGAAGATCGTTGAATAACTTGATGCCCACATATGTTGGGGAGTATTCAAATTCAGATGTTTTATGAGCCGGAATGGAGATGGTGAAATAATAATTTTAATAACAATGAGTTTTATATGTATCGTTTGCCAATCTTGACCAAATCAACTGTATGAATCATGAATTACTTATGCTCATGAATACTACTATATAACAATAAGGATTACTAATAATGAATTAGAATTACTAATGAATATACTTATGCTAAGTGTTTCGAGATTGTTGGCTCTCATCAGACCGTCGTTTTCGAGCTTTAGATAAACGAACTTAGAAATAAAAACCAACGAAAACTCACGAAGAGGAAGCGATCATTTGTTCCTATCATATTTTTGTCAAGTCTAACGATGATAAATAGATTGAAAGAGAAATTCAAAGATTCTATTCTTGCGATTGATCTATTTGACAAAAGTGAAGAATAAAACAAAGAATTCACCTTCAAGAAATACAAAATAAATTGCGAACATGATAGTTGTTAACAAAAATCAAGACTGCTCAATGCATAAAAATAAAATGATTTATCAGGAAATATTCTTCGAAATAAGCGGTTTTCCGGAAAAATCAATATTCAAATCAATAATATAATTCGCATTAAAGCCTGGAATGTTTTTTCTCATTTAGGAAGATAACAATGTAGTGAAGAAAGGAACCGGCGACTATAGGTAAGTGTACGCCTCAAGAAAAATATCGGTGACGTACCTGGTAATAAAATCTGAGAAGAACGTCGATTAAGGGCCAGATAAATATCTTCGAAATTTAAAAATTCCTATGTAAAATGTTAACGAAATTTGGGGTTATCCGCTTGTGAATGATTCGATACATTTTATTAACGGTATTTTAGGGTTACTCCCTTTTTAAATGAATGCATGTTTGAAAGAATTTGAATATCTATTATACTAAAGGAACACTATAAGGAGATTCTTTCAATTTTTTTCTAAATATTCCATGAATTTCGGATATAAAATAATATTATGCCGCATTAATAAATTAATATTAGTCGAAATGTAGTTATGAGCTTGGATTCGAAAATGGGAATAGATGGAAACCATATTGCATTTGCAAATAACCAATATAAAGTCGAAATATATCGGAAACTTGAAAAAATTTTCACTGGCATGTAAAGCTAATTTACTGATAATTTATAAACTTTGGTAGATAAGACTCACCTAGATGATGATGAAAATAATCCAAGGGTGACAAAAATTTTAACTGAAATAAATTCAAATCATTTTGTGAGAGAAGGAAGGAATTAAGCTGCAGCAAAAAAATTGTGTGAGAAACCGTGAAATGTAATAAATACATTATTTATTATTTTTTTTATTTTTTCAGTTTTAAATGAAAAAGTGTATATTTATTCATGAGAAATGTTGATTATCAGATTTATATAATACAAGCATTCTGATTTAAGAAAAAATATATAAGTTAAAATAGAGCTTACACATAAACCAAGAATTTTGGTGCTAAAATAGGTGTGATTCGAAATATTTGTGACAACTTCAGGACATTGATTCGATTACTCGAAATTAATCAGGCGAATATCATAAACAGAGTTAGCTATATTTCCTCATCCTTCGATGGATATTGTTAGAGCATATATATATATATATATATATATATATATATATATATATATATATATATATATATATAATAATAATTGAGGAGGCCGATACTTGATGTAAATCGATAAATAAACATAATAAAACAATTGTTAAACCAAGATTTACACATATATTAAAAAGAATTTTAATATAAATGAGAGGTAATAATAAAAACTTTTCTAAAATCACTGACTGAACAATTCTTTATTCGACTAGTTTCGCCTTTTACAGCATTATCAAGAATGAATACATATTACTAAGACAAACTATAAATGATTCTTTGTAATATGTATTCATTCTTGATAATGCTGTAAAAGGCGAAACTAGTCGAATCAAGAATTGTTCAGTCAGTGATTTTTAGGCAAGTTTTTATTATTACCTCTCATTTAAATATGAACTATCACAGAGTAGATTCATGGTCCATTGAATTTAATTTTAATATATGTGTAAATCTTTGTTTAACAATTGTTTTATTATATATATATATATATATATATATATATATATATATATATATATATATATATATGCCACAATTGATGAACTCAAGGCTCTGCATTACTTATGTTTATAAATACTGCTTTGCCATTGTGATAAATAATATTTTGGGATAGTGTTCCTTGCGTTTTCTTTGATATTTTTTATTTTTCATTATTATTATCATTTTCTGGAAATCCTTTCACAAATGGAAACATTTGTTTTTATTTAACGTTTTGCTTGTCCTTTGTCGTCCTTTTAAATTTTGGAATTTCAACTTTGGAATGAATTCTTTTCATTGAATGAGAATTAATGACAGGAACGAATAGATCACTTAAATATGGATACCTACTTCCTCAATTTTTTTTTCGTTGACTTCATTTGCTATATTTCATCAAGTTCTGTTGACTTCATGTGACCTAGTAATAGATAACATTTTATTTTTAGTTTGTTTCATTTGGTTTTTATATAATATTACTTTGTTGTATATATTCGCTTATATATGTTCTTGTTTCTCATTTTTTCTTATTAATCATTATTTGTATTCGATTTATTTTTCATTTCAATATATTTAAGTTCAATTTATGATGATTGATATTATGATTGATTTATGATGATAAATATCACGAACAATCAACAAACAATAAAAGTAATCATATGACCTTAATTGAATGAAACAGTTAATTTTATCAATCTGTTGAATTTGCTCGATTAGGTCATAGGAAGAAATTCCATTTAAAAGTCTCCACAAATTTTTTTTAGAAGTTTTCTCGTTGCAAAGGAGATAATATACGAGTACTTTTGAAGCGATGTAGTATTTTTCTGTGATCAACCCAAATTTAAACATCTAGATTGCCAAATTCAAATCCACAATTTGTTTCTATCATCAATAGTCATTAAATGATAGAATCATCTATTTCAGTTTTGTCGAGGCAACAATTTTTAGCAAAATATCAACAAGAAATTAATTGTATCAATTTGAGACACGTTTTTTTCTGAATATTGATTTTTAGATAAAACAGCAAAATTTCGAAAATTTGCAACAGATGACTGCTGTTTCGAAATTTCGAGAAGAACTACCTTTATGGATTGCATTCAAGTTAAAAAAAAATCTTTTCATCCATTAATTGGTGATATAATGAACACTGAAATTTGTCATATGCTGCGTATAAATACAAATAAATTAGTGAATACTGAAAGGGAACTCTAAAATTTGAGTAATCTCTGCCACAGATCAACTTTTAGCAAAAAATCAGTGACTTTTCAAAATCTCGAGAGAAATAACTTCGATTGATTGGAAATAATTGTAGATGAAAAAACGTTTTCTTAGTTTAATTTGGTGAGATGATTAGTATTGAATTATTCCTTATGCTCGTAAATAATTACAAATAAATCATACTGTAAAAAATTCCAGACTGAATAGGAGAAAATACAAGATTAAATATCAATTATTGTCGAAATAAGGTGTTACTATTTTTAATTTCATCTCGGTTACGCTCAACATTGTTTAATTTCAGAAACGTGAATGTGAATGAATGTTGAACGTATCTGCTATTTATTATAACTGAATGAATAATGAAGCAGCATTTCATAATTCGCTTTTGCCTTAACGCTATACAAACCGCATTTCTTTTTATTTTGTGAAAGTGTGCAGTCGAGTACAATCCTGTTCTCGAATTTACCATACTAAAGAAATGAAGACCTGAAATAGTGTTCAGCCTAATGATCGAAAGTTCGTTCACTTCAACGATGAAACTGATAATAACTTCTTTAAAAATTTCGTCTCCCAGGGTTCTATAAACCCTTTTAACATACCATAAATTTATTTATTATCAAGTTGTATAATGCTCGGCATTGGTAAAGTGGAACAAGAGGTACAACTCTACACGAAATACGAAATATCTAATATGATACGTTCATCACATAACAGTTTCCTAATTTTTTAAATTTCTGAATACCAAAATCATTAAATCTAGAGATTATACCTCTGGACACTTAAGGTTAATTCACATAATGTGAATTTTTAATTAAGGTAAAAGTTGAAGACCAGTGTATGACAGATAAAACATTGTAGTGTCGGTATAAATTTATTCTCCTGAAAAATATATTTTAATAAGAACATAGACTCATGCAGGTGAGGTACAGAAATATGGAAAAATATAAATCACATAATATTAATTTTATTATCACTTAATAAAAACATCTTGAAAACTAATACGCGTTTGACATGCTTTAATGGTGTAATGAAGGAATAACTGTTGTTGGGAAAATATTCACCACATTTGCAGATGATATCGTCTTTATAGCTGACGATCTAGGTGAAATTAAAAATAGGCTTAAAAAACTAGAAACGATGCATCGGTTTGTGGATAAGCTCTAACAAAACAAAACATATTACAAATGTAGGGACATTACGAAAGATCAGGGACAGAGAAAATAAATAGTTGAAATGTATAGGGTGATTTTTAAGAGTAAAATTTTTCAGGTTGGCGGTACTGGTTGGTAATGGCATTCGAAAGTCAAAGTGAAAAGTTTTCAGAATACTCTTCCATTTTATCATGAAATGACTTACAAACGAGTAATGATTACAAATGTTGAAATTTACTATAAAAATTCGTGCTTTGTGAAAAATGTGTATCGTTTAGACTTATAAGTATTCTTATAAGGACGACTTACAAGTTCGGCTTGTAAGTCGTCCAATATTTTACAGCACCTTATAGTTTCAGTGTGACGTCGATTATCAGCTACGTCACAAACTGCAAGGTCCTTTATGACTTCAAGTAAACCGGATTGATATTGTCACTACATTTCAAAATTTTCCATATGGTATTAACTTCTTCCTGTATATGCTGTTAATTGTCTAATGAAATAGAAACAATAAAATCATGCGAGGTGCGGTGCTTTTTGGCGGCATTAGTCGAAGGGCTCATAGGCGATCGGCGCGTGTCACTAGAACGGGTATAAACTCGTCAACAAAATATAATGAAAGAGTTGAAAATATTTTTAGTTCAATTAATATTTCAAAGTACAGGATTCAATATCTCCAGATATATTAGATTTTGAAATGTGATGTCACAAAACTTAGGACCCCTCCCCCCTTGTCCCACCATGTCACACTTTGTCGACCCCCTTCCCCCCATTTACGTGTGACGTACTTTATGGATGACCCCAAAGTATCTGGAATACTTTTGAATTCGAAATGCAAAGATGATGGTGTATTTCGTGAGGAATAAAGGAGTTGCAAGATAATTGAATACAATAAGCTGTCGTTTCGAAAAAAGTAGCAGTAAGAATAGATTCTTCACAAAACTTAATTGCAAAGTAGAAATCATGAACACTGTATTGGAATCAATTAAATGGTGGATGCGTTTTATCTGAGGCTTGGATTTTTGTTGGCACACGTCCATTACTGAAATTTACAAGGAGGTTTGCACTTTTGAATTACAAACATGGGTGTTCGCTATTCTATAAGGAAAATTTTAAAAATTTAGAATTGTTTCATAATACGGTTTTGTCAATTATCAAGAATACAACTTACGATCGACTACTAATTTGTTTGAAATATCTTTGTTTTATAGTATCATATCCCAGTGAACCGGCATTACAGCGAGAGATTTTTACATATAAAGAAATATATTTACAGTATAAAGAAGTTGATCAGAGCTCAGTATGTACTATTACTTTTTGTATTTTGTCATAATCCGTTTATACGTAACCGAAAATTTAGTAGGTAGAGGTATTTTTCACAATTTTCTTTGAAATATGAGTATATATATATATATATATATATATATATATATATATATATATATATATATATATATATATATAGTATCCTTATTATATGGTCGTAATATGTTACGACCATATTATGGTCGTAATTATCGACCTGGTGAATCATCAATTCAAACACTTGAACTTATGATTCACACTCTATTTAAATAATATGTGAATCATAACTTCAAGTGTTTGAGTTTATATTCAATTATAATGGATTTACATCAAGTAAACGCCAACATTATTAAATATTTGAAAGAAGCTTATAACAGCTTTTTGGCACGATGCTACTTTAAGCTGTTACCTGAAAGTGATATCAACACGCAGAATATAACAACATGTTTGAAGAAAGAAGTGTTCCCCAAATACATCAAACTAAGAACAGATAAAACAAGTAGTTCGGCAAATAGACGGTCCATACAAGGAAAATGAAGTGTAAATCAAGTGTGTCCAAGTGTTTGAATTTTAGTTTATATTCAATTATAATGGATTTACATCAAGTAAACGCCAACACTATTGAATATTTAAAAGAAGCTTATAACAGCTTTTTGGCACGATGGTACTTTAAGCTGTTACTTGAAAGTGCTATCAACATGCAGAATATAACAACATGTTTGAAGAAAGAAGTGTTCCCAAATACATCAAACTAAGAACAGATAAAACCAGTAGTTCGGCAAGTAGAGGGTCCATACAAGGAAAATAAAGTGTAAATCATAAGTTCAAGTGTTTGAATCAATTTAGTTTATATTCAATTATAATGGATTTACATCAAGTAAACAACAACACTATTAAATATTTCATTAGAAAATTGTAATCGATTAGAATTCATATCCTTCCTATTCATCGAAGTTGCAAAGTTAAAATTATCCTAAATTCAAAAAAAAAGTGGAATTTTCCAATTCATATTCAATACTACAATGATATATGAGGAATTATAGAAAATGATATGTCAGAAAGACACATTAACAAAGGAAAAAATTACAAGTTTCAGTAATAACAGGAAAACGAGCCTTGATTGATATTTTATGAACCTATTCACAATTTAAAACGAATATTTTCGTAGGAAAGCGATTATTTTGGTGATACTGCCAGAAATGATTATAGTTTCACAAATTTTACTTAATGGTTTGGTTATTTCACTGCAATTGAGGGCAGAATGATCTCATAAAATTGCTTCAAGCATTTGATACGAATATCAAATGTAAACTATCACTATACTAATCCGGAGTTATAACTAACTAAACATTGAACCATGCTATTGTCTTTTAACAAATTTATCAATATTTCCCTGACCTTAACGCAATGCTTGAATATAATTCTTCAAAAATACGCCTTTCCAAAAGATGTTATTGCATTGACAACTAACAGAGCCGTCAAGAATTTCAAAGTGTTGAGATTAGATATCAGAAGAGGAAGAATATTGAATGATTTTATAACTCATTTTCCAGACTTCTACGTTATAGAAATTTCGTCAAATGATGATTTCTTGGAGTTTTGGGAGGAAATCTTTGATTACCACGAATATTTGCTCAATTCACGTGGTAAATTTTTGTTTATTGGGAAAGACTTCTCTCCCCGTTATCATCAAACTGTCACCAAATATTTCCTCACTAATTCAATTTTTATGGACACTGAATCAAGGATGATTTACACTATTGATCTATACGTTGATGGAATATTCCAAAGGAATGGTGGAAGAAAGGTTATTCTGGGTAAATGTGATGAAGAATTCCAAGAGTATAATAATTTCTATAACTTAACTATTCCCAAAAAAGGAGAGAAACATGAAATTAAGGTATCTTACTTGGAGACCAACAATAATATCTATCGTTTTTTTGTTAACTATAGTAGGCCTGGTTTAGAGATAGAAATCATTCAGACCATTCTGGAACATTCGAACATTAATCATAGTTTCATTCCAATAAATTTTACAGCAATTGTGAACTTCATGTATTTTTCGGATTTATTTCTTGGTGGTTTTCAACTGTCTAATCGTTCTGTGTTTTACCAGACAACAAGTTATCACTATAAATATGTGAAATGGATGGTTCCGGTTCCCAATAAAGTTGAAAGATGGCGCTATATATTAATGGTATTCAGTCCAATTTGTTGGATTCTCTTTTTGGTTTGTCTCTCATCCATTGTGATTGCTCTGTTCCTATTGAAATATACGAATCTGTATTCAGATGAGTTTAGTATCGTGCAATTTTTATAGAATAGAATAGAATAGAATAGAATAGAATTTATTACATCCATTTAGACAATTATATAATTGTGTTGGACAAGTCAGACATAAGTTATATTATTGTCGGTCAGGTACTCCCTTACACTATAGTAACAATTTTTCAGGAGCACCGACTTTACAATTTTCCTAAACCTAGCAGGACCAAGGCATTTGAATGCATAAGATAGATGATTATATAATTTGATGCATTGATACGCTGGTGAATTTTCATACTTGGCCGAGCTATGTCCAGGAATAAACAAAGTTTTTACATTTCTTGTGTTATGACAATGAAAGTTACTCAATTTTACAAACTTGCCTTCATTTTCCCTAACATAGATTAAACACCTATAAATGAATATACAAGGTGTAGTCAATATTTCATTCCCAATAAATGCACCCTTACAAGATTCTCGAGGACCTAGTCTGAAAATAATTCTGATTAAACGTTTTTGAGATATGAAAAGTCTTTGACTATCAACAGAGCTACCCCATAACATAATATGTAATATTTTTGGGGCGAAAAAAGCGATTCAGAACAAAATATATTTCCTTAGATATTTTAATTTTTTGCATCATATTTTGGTCCATTATGATGTATTACCTGTTTTCTTCAAAGATTACGTATTTGCTGAATGGTATTAGTTACGAAAAAGGTATTGAAAGTACTGAAGATATCGCGAAGAATCACCTCTTCATATGTACGTATAGTAAACGTTTCGAAAGGCTGGTGAAGGCTTTACCTGAATTTAGTAATTATCTCGAATATTTATTCCAACCTTTGGGTAGATTTGCAAATTTTTGGGGAAATATTCGACATAATAATATAGCATTATTGATGTCCTCCGAATCCTTACGTTTACAAAAAACATTTTCACTAATAAGAGAACAATATCGATGTATTTCAAAGAACTGGAACCACCATTCATGACATCATTTATTGGAGCTATATTTAATAGAGGACACCCATTTTTTGATCATTTCAACAAACATGTTCAATACTTGATAGAATCCGGTGTGTCAAGAAGAATAATAAAGTATTACGAAGCTCCAAAATTGGAACTACCAACAAGAGAACCAACTCAAAAATTGAAATTCGAACATATCCACGCTCCCTTGATGATCAGTTGGATTAATGATGGGTCTACTCTCTTTCTTCTTTGAACTAACGAACTGGAAGCGTAAAACTAAAAATTAGAAGTACTCGTTGAGTTTGAGTATGAATGTTGTGTTCCATATTATATTTCATTAATTGATCATTTCTGTTTTTCACAACCAAGCTTCCTTGATGATTCTTGCAGTTGGATAATGTTGAGCCTATTGCTTTCTTTTTTCAACTAACGAACTGGAACTTAAAACTAAAGACTAAAAGCACTCGTTGAATTTGAGTATAAATGTTATGTTTCATATGATATTCCTTTAGTTGATTATTTTTGATATTGTTTCACTACTTCATCAGAAGAGCACGTATTTTATGGTTGGAAAATCAATAGACAAGTGTTATGTCAGTGTACAAATGCACATAGTCTTCACTAAGACTCCCCATCTCGGCGAAATACACAGTAAAGAACTTCACTCTGCTTTTAATACACACGAAATGAACTTACAGAAACTTTAGACACACTATTTCATATTTCTTATGATAATATAATTTATAGTTTAGCTTATAAATAAAGCACAGTGCTTACATATATCAAGTATTTAATTTTTTCTGCTGTTAAGTACCTAAGAGGTGTTTTTTTTAGAGGTATAGAACTTTAAGTTGACATAACGGTAGAAGATGGCGACCGATTAAACAGCTGAGAAGTGATTTATTCTCAGATGAATTTGGCAATTCATCATGAAAAGACTCACGCCTGAACAACGCTTGCAAAAGTGCAATTTTATTTCGAAAATTCGAAAATGATGCTTCTGTGCGGAATACGTATATCGCCCAAATTTTGTTTAGCGATGCAGCGCACTTCTGGTTGAATGGCTACGTCAACAAACAAAACTGCCGCATTTGGAGTGAAGATGATCCTCAAGTGTATGTCAAAACACCGTTACATCAAGAAAAACTGACTGTTTGGTGCGCTTTATGGGTGGTGGAATTATTGGTCCGTACTTCTTCAAAAACGATGATGGCCAGAACGTTACAGTCAATGGTGATCGGTATAGAGCCATGATTACTAACTTTTTCATTCCTGAATTGAACAACCATGATGTCCAGGAGCTGTGGTTTCAACAAGACGGCGCAACATGTCACACAGCTCATGCCACAATCGATTTATTGAAAGACACGTTTGGTGACCGACTAATTTCACGTTTTGGACCTGTGAATTGGCCTCCAAGATCTTGTAATTTAACACCGCTAGACTACTTTCTGTGGGTCTATGTAAAGTCATTGGTCTATGCGGATAAACCACAAACGCATGACCATTTGGAAGACAATATTCCCTGTGTAATTGCCGATATACGGCTACAAATGTTGGAAAAAGTCATCGAAAATTGGACGTCCAGATTGCACTACAAATGGAAACTGACATGCACCTTCCTAATAATTGTTTATTCGAAAGCCTGAATATAATTTCTTCAATATACTAAGATTTTGTTTTACTAGCACTTGAATATAATTTTTTTGAACCTCAGTCAGTTTTTATTTTAGATTCGCTCTTATAATTATTTTATAATTAGTATGGGTCGTAACACAATACCCTGTGGAACTCTATACACAACTTCAACTTCTCCTGTCATATTATAGTTAATTTCAGTTTTCTGGTAATGGTTTCTCAAATAATTACTGATCCATTCGAGTACTAATCCTGCTATCCCACAATTTGAACACCTTTCAATCAATTTTTGCGGAAAAATATTTTCAGGCGTAAGAGTTATCAATGAATATACGAGTAGTTAAAATTAAGATATATTGATAATTTTGTTTTTCCAAGTACTCATCAGCTGTTCGTTTAGCGAAATTCTCAAAGCCTATTTGTTTTTCAATATTGTGAATGTTGAAACAATTCATTAGCAAAATTCGAATGAAAATATAATAGAAATGAGATTCCTAAATCCATATAATAAAACGATACAACACAACTGATGTCATTATTTTATCTGTTCCAAATGTGTGCATATTTGATGAATTGTTGGTGTTGTTACGGTATAAACATTCTTCAAAATTTTTAAATGAGTACCTTACACTTGACATAATTAAATTGTTACAATGTACCTTGAAATCATATTCACAGCCATTATTATTCATAAAAAATGATATCAGGAATTCATCAGGCTTCATTTTCCTCTTATTTCTCTAAGTGCAACGAAAAGAACTCCCAATACTCAATTATACGACCAGAAAATGAAGCGACCTTTTAATTATTCAAATTCATTCACTACTACTAATTATTTTAACGAGTATGAAGAACGAATCTTACTATAACTTCCCACGTCCCATTGATCTTATCTTATTTATATGCGTCGGAATCTTCATCCAACGTTTAAAATTAATACCTGTGTATCTAGATAAGTGAAGATATGTAGACGTGCATTAAGATACCACGAAACAAGTCTCTATTCCAAAGATAAATAGGTGAAGGTTGCACTCTAACCCATTATTCTTCTTCATGAAATAAGGACGCGTCAACTTGAAGATTAAATTAAGAAGTGATTTCGGTCCGAACGAACTCAGCCCTTTATCTGGATTTTAAAACAATAAGATGCTTTTTTTGCGAAAGGCGAAATAATAATTTCATTTTCATATATCTTTCATTTCGAGTTTTTGCCTCTTCTATTGTCATGTTTAAAAATTTCAAATACAACACAGGAGAGTACAAAACAATTTACAGTGCATTACAAATTCATGATTGATGCTTTCCGATATAGTTGGATTTTCATCGGAAATATTTCTACATGAATTCTTCATTTTCACATAAGCCTTCACTTACATAAGTCTCAATATCACTCTTTTCCTCTCACCTCTCTCGGAATCCTAAGATTAATTTTAGACGACTTTTTTCTGTATTTCAAGACCTCACTCCCATTAAGAATGTCCATAATATTCAGGTCTTTTGCTGTATTATCTCGCCACCAAAGTCTATAAACTCACTTCCTATGATAAAATTAACTTTAATTATTGGAATGATTCAACCGTAAAATGAATACACAAATTTTTCACCGAAAAAACTTCACCATTCAATTCATATTTCAATCCCATTTCTTTGATTACCTCAATCGATTTCAATTCGAGATGAATAAGAATAAAACTAATATTTACAATGATCTTTTCTAGGTCTGAATTCTCTTCCTTTTATGACGGCTAGAAAAGAGTGCGGCAAAAACACACGAGAAAAATATATAAATTCTTTCTTCTAATCGTTTAAATATAAATTGATTCATCTGTCAAGAATTCTTTGGAAAAGTCAATTTTAAGAGAACAGTAAGTACAAATTTTTTTTTATATTCAATAGTGTTGTCGTTTACTTGATGTAAATCCATTATAATTTAAATTATATTATTTATAATATTTATATTATAAATAATATAGGATATTTAGTTTTAGTTTCCATAAGCCTTTCCATACGGATATCCACATAAAATGGCAGCGTTTCAAAGTATGATAAACAGATAATCTAATATACCTTTATCAGAAGAAAATTTCAATAAAGAACTGAATATCATTAAACAGATTGCGGCTAATGATAATTATGAAAGCGAACTAGTGTCAAAAATTCTTGACAAAAAACTCTATCGGAAAGCACTACGATTAGTATTTCCTTATCAGTCGGATAGAAATCGTAAATATAATAGTTTAACATCCTTTGGAACCGTTAGTTAAAAAGTCAAAACCTTTTTAAGTAAACATAATTTTAATATTTCATTTAAAACGAACAATAATTCATCGAGACACATTAAGAACAATAAAAACAAAATTAAAAGGGAAGACAAATAAAGTGTTTACCAATTGAATTGTGGAACATGTCCCGGTATATATATATATATATATATATATATATATATATATATATATATATATATATATATATATATATATATATATATATATATATATATATATATATATATATATAGGTAAAACTAGTAGAAATTTCGGTAGTAGAATACAAGAACATAAATATAGCTTCCCACATAATAAAAGTAATTCGAACTATGCTAACAGAAAATTTATTAACAGAAAACCATACTTTTGATACGAATTTCAAAATTTTACACAATATAGAGAGAAGTAGTCAATTAGATTATTGTGGAAATAAATCAGCTAAAAAATTCTGGAAATTTGCACAATGAACAGATAGAATTAAACAATTCACCCTTGTTAAACTTTTTCAGGTAATATAAATTATATGTCAGAATGGAATATCTTAGGTGAAACCAAAGTCATAGAATAACAAATTCCCTGATATTTATACCTGTGTTTTTCTAAATGTTGTTATTATTCTGTAAGCATCTGAAGAAGTCGTTTGGAACGACGAAACGCGTCATGCTATGTAGTCAATGAAGTGTAAATCATAAGTTCAAGTGTTTGAATTTAAGTTTATATTCAATGAAATTAAAAATTTCACTTATCCCTGAAAGTTAGTACGTTTATTAAGTTAGTCTCTTAAGGGAGTAAAACTCACTCAACTTCTCGCTGAAAAACTGCATTGTTTCTACAAGGCTAACCCAACTTTTCAAAATTTTGGAATGTTGTCAAACCTCCAATTCGTAGGGAAACAATTATTTTTCAATTTTTGTTGTAATAACTAAGTATGAACGATTGTTCATATAGATTGTTTTCTCTCGAAAACTACGTCCCTGGAACTCGTAGGAATTAGTGTTGGAAATACAAATAGATGCTGTCTTAATATGTCAGAAGGGTCTATTTTTCACTTCAAATTAAGTTTGAAACTCAACATCTGTCAAAATGGTATTATTCTTTCGACTGGTCAATTACCTAAGATCATCAATCTTTTCTGTGAATTGAGCGATGACTTCTTCAGACAGTGTTGAGCGTTATAAATGAGAAGAAGTGCTGAATGTTAAAATAATTCGATCAAAATACATAAATCTTCAGTAAGGAATGCGACTACAAGAAGGATCGAAAGGGAAGTGGAAATGTTCGGAGAATAATCACCAGCTCTCACGCTCTGGGCAGTTTTAATATGTTTGGAGTAAAGATATCCATATTCATATTTACTATATTGTAGGTGGGCGAGTTGTGTTCTACTATTCGTAAAATAAATATTTTTGTTTAGGGAGAGTAATCAAGTTTATATATTACAGTTTTCTGTAGATTAGGCTCATTTTTGCTTCTATAATTTGGCGTCTTATATTTAGATGAAAGCCTTTCAAATTCTATAAAGGTGACTGTTAATTATAAACAAGGATAAAATATAAAACGCTTCTCATTTTATGTCCAGATTATATTCACTTATGGCAGAGCCATCTGCACTACTCCCTCACAAGCTAGAACACTAACAATATGGTATACTTATTGTGAGCATCACGTACGACATCTACTGAAAGTAGTCAGTGTTGCAACGCGATAGATACCTGTAGAGAAATTCATGTACAGATTCAGAAACAGTTTCTCATTGTTTCATTCAACCTATAATATAAATACAAAATGTTTCAAAATTCAACTATGAATGAAATCATTCGTTGAATTTTTTAAATCAACAAATTTGGATAGAACTTACTAAATATGCGATTATAATGAAATAGATAGACTTAGTACATTACATGTCGAATGTCTTCAGTAGTAACGATTTGACTAATTCAAAACAACATATTCTCTAAAATTGGTAGGTTTCTCAATTACATTTTTCTCCAAACTTATTGAAACTATTTGTTGTTTCGTGTATTCATAACATATTCAAAACTAGAAATTGTTGAATTTAGAATTTTTGCTTGTTTATTCAAATACTTATTACAGTCGTTCAAAAAAATTGCAATTGTTAATTCGACTGAAAGAAGTCGATTAAGTTTCTACACAGCTCGCGGTACATAAAAAAGCGAAAGAAGCACAAATCCCAGAGAAGACTTGCATTTTCCCCGACTTCGAATTAAAATACAAATTATATTCAATTTCATTAAACTTGGCAAGAATCATTTACTGTTAATTTACCGTAAAGAAATGACTGTTATAGGTACTGGATATCTGGCGTCTTTGATTATCTTTTGAAAATTTCCGTAGAAGTTTTAATACTAACTGAAATTTACATAAACTATGACAACCTACTAACGATGAGCGCTCTTGACAATATTGCGTACTGCTCGTTGAACATTTTGCATTGGCATTTGCTAGCTAGGTATACTATATTTCGCTATTTTTTACTAGGTGACTTAGCCCTGAGATCAATAGATTTACAACCATTCGCTTTCTTCGCCAGAAATTTTCTGAAATATCTGCTCTACGACAATAAACATCACCAGATCGATAGTTCCAAAGTCTAAAAATTGTATTAAATCAACTCAATCAATATCGAATCAATTAATTTCGCCGTAAATAATTGCCGTGCCTATTTTTTTTCAAATGAAATATCAATCGAAAAAAAATTTTCTTTATTTATTCTCTACATACAACTTGTTTCTTTTCGGAAACTCTTCAATTGATGCGTCACAGATTTTATCAGATCTGTCGACCTTGTTGGAGAGCGCCCACGCGATCTTTTGTCCTCGGCTTTGCCCTGGACCACCAATCGTTCGACAGAGTCTTCGCTTCGAGTTATATGTCCAAAAAATTTGAGGATTCGCAGTTGAATAGTCGACAATAACCTCTCTTTGATATTTAGCTTCTTCGGAATCGAGACGTTGGTTCGATGTGCAGTCCGCGATATTCTGAGCAAGCGTCTTCAGTACCACATTTCTAACCCAACAATTTTGCGACGATCTTGCTTGCATCCTCAACGTCCATGTTTCAGCTCCGTACAAGAAGATTGGAAAGACCAGACATCTCATAAGTCGAACCTTTGTGTTTTTGGTTATTCTGCGGTCCCTCCAAATCCTCGTAAGCTTTTCCACTGAAGATCTTGCTATGGCGCAACGCCTCCGGATTTCGTCCTCGCAGCTCCCAGCGTTTGAGATCTTGGAGCCCAGATATACGTAGCTGTTGAGAACTCCACATCCCGCAATGTTTTGAACGTTTACTGGGTTGTTATTAGGACGGTCCATGATCATAATTTTGGGCTGATCGCGGTGAATAGTCCAAATTTATTCTAATAGCGAGTTTAATTATCATTCAAAGGATACCATATCAAGATTCGTAGACTTATCACTCCAGCTGATCGTTTGGTTATATCAAATGTTAGCCCGACTATACCAGATAATATCCTAGGAGAACAAATTTCTCTCATTGGGCTAAAAAAGTATCGAAAATAACGCCTCTTCTAGTGGGTAATATGGATCCGGAATAGTCATATTCGCAGCTTCAGACGCCAAGTATATATCTCGCCTTCGGAAACACTTCTATTCCTGACTCCCTTCTCTCATAGAACACGACCATATCTGCTATATAATTTTTCTCTTCATTAATGGATTAAACTGTAGATCTCTGTAAATGAACTGTCCACTGCGATTCTGATTTCCGTTCCCAAAGAGTTGAAGCAACAGGCCCAGAAAACTAACTCAGATGATTTCAAATCAAAACTATGTCGTGATGATACACAATCCACCAAATTGTGTGAATACAATCCATAGTTCACCATAAATTGAAATGTCCATGAACGATCCGCCTCTGAGATAAATGGAGAACAAGCAAATTCTAGTATATCACAAATTCAATCAAAAGTAGGCACTAAATCCGCTAAGCGTCAACTTTCTTCGGCTCCTGAAACTGAAAATGCGCCTCCACCACTTCCATTGTTTTCAAAACTGACAAAAAAACCAACTTAGCGTAGCAAATTTTCGACCTCAATGAATGACATATCAACCATTTTGAATTCCATGAAAAAACTCATTGAAGAAGGAAATTCGCCTTTTTTCCTAAATAGCCTCGACGAAAACATCCTGATCTGATCACCTCAAATTTAATAGACGAATCTTCTAAACTAATTGATCTACTTAATGAAATCCATGGAAATATAAAAGACAAAGTTTAAAAACCAATACTACTCGATTAAAAAGGAAACTTTTGCTAAACACCAATTTTTCTACCACTGAGAATGAACAATGATTTGAAAACCTGAACAATGACTTTCTACCTGAGCAATGACTGGAAAACTTCCTTGACTGCTAAATGAAGTAACACTATCAGATTTTTAATTGAGCTGAATTTGCTGAAATTTATTTGAAATTTTTGATTTTGTTAGATTAATTGTTTATGTTATATTAGTTCAGTTATATCAATTATGTTATTCTACTGTACCACCGCTAATAACCCTCGCGGTTGATGCGGGGAATTTTCTAATAATAAAAAAACTGATATGAAAAATGAAGTCACAGTCTACACAAGCTGTTTCATAATTCAGTGATGAAAAATAAAGAATTTAAACTTGCTGAAGAATGAAGACATCAAGTAACCACCGAGTTTAGGTGAGTTTTATGAAAACTAAATTCGAGTTGAAACACTTGACCCAAGTTTCACTCAGTGAAATTTAAGAAATGTGTTTGTATTTTAATTTATTATTCAACATAATGTTTCACCAAGTGATGAGCAAAACCTTCGTGTCATTCATTTTTTAAATACTTTGTTGCATTTTTCAAGCAGTTTCATAACTCTTGATAATAGAAACATACGTCATGTGAATTGAAAAATTTTTTGGAATTGTGTCAAATGTTTCGAATCAGGTACTACTAGACTTTAAACTTGTAGGGTTGATCACTGAAGCTGGTAAAATGAAAGGTTCACCCTCAGTGAACTTTTCACATATTCTATATATAATGTGAAATATTTCACATTGAAGAAGTTACTACAATGATATATATGTCGTGAAAAATCGAAATAAATCTGAAGTTATCGCAATTATGTTTAAGGCAAAATTGGAAATAATGTATTTTCCTTCAAAAGACCTTAATGAAAATTTGAACATACATTTGAGGATATAAAATTCATTTTGAAATATTCTGAGAAAATCAAATCAATAATTTCCTATATTTAGTTGGCATTAGTGGTTTCCGACAATTTCAGAGCACATCAGTTGAAATAGCATTATTTACATTTAGTTCAAACATTTTGCATTCCGAAGAAGGGGAAGTAGTATATGAAAGCATATCACTGAGAGAGGGAGACGAAATCGTGCCGTGTGACAGTGTGGTAAGCTTCATACTTGACCCAGGTAAATCACTAATTATTTTTTCATTAAGTTAATGATTTGAGACATTTGAATCCGCCATCAATCCATATAATATTTCTATCATCAGCTCAATGTGAATTTTTGGTGTTGACGTTCTGAATAACCCCTTGCATTTTGAAGATCGAGTAATGGTTTGCGTTACAGAAAAAACTTTTGTGAACTGTTCTGTTGTTTTTCAATTGTAGTTAAGTAAAATTCGTAATTTTTTTCTAATCGATAATAATGAATTGGTTATTATTTCTAAATAAAAATTGGCACAATTTGTGCTCTGAAACATTTAGGATCTTTTTGAAGAGAAATCAGGAAAAACTTTGAAGAGTAATCAAGCGCGTATTTGAGAATCGATCCCAATTTCAAAAATCAAACAACTCAAAGTCAAGTCAACAATATTTATTTACAAATTATTTACAAAGGCAATACAAACACATATAAAATATATAAAGGATAATTATACTATTACACATGTTTCTATAAGTTAGTCATTATATTTACAATTCCTGCTTTAAACAAAAGCTTATAATGTAACTTATCTTATGGTGTAGCTCATTAGACCCTTGCACAAATTGGTCTATTTTCGATTAATGGTTTTGTAACAAATTTACATAGTGTATTTACAGGAAAATAATCTTTAAAAAACCTGCTTGAGAGAATTGGGATATAATGTTATTAGTTTATTTTTTATTAGAAGTGGAAGTTTCATCAAATATTTTGTCAAATATTGGAAGATTTTGATAGGGCAATGTGTGTCTATGTTCGGAGTCAATATTGTTAAATCTAATTCGGGTTATATTTTTTGTAATAGAATTGGCGTTCAACTGATTTTCATAAAAGTTGTTTGATATTCGATTTATATGGTCACGAATTGTAGCTACTTCCGCCAGGTCATGAAGTTCACTAATACGAGTGTATAAATTTTTGTTAGTAATTAATCTCAACATTTTATTTTGGAAAGATTGTAACGGCCTAAGGGGCCAAGGTTTAAGATGGCACCAGGCTGGTGATGCGTACGTTATGATTGGCCTGATTATGGATGTATATAACAATCTTTTATTCTTTGAGTTGAGTTTGCTCTTCTTGTTCATTAGAGAATACAGAGACCTATTTACCCCATACGCTTTGCCAAGAGAATTTGATATGTGTTTCCTGAAATTGAGTCTTTTATCTAACTCAATTCCAAGATATTTGACTGAATCTTTTGGTCTGATGATATGACTGTTTACTTTTAAGGGCGTAATTATTTTATTATTAGTCGATTTTCTACTAAAAACTATTTGTTCCGTTTTTTCTTCATTCATTTTAATTTTCCATTTTTTGTAGTAATCCTGTATTTTAAGTAAATGATTACGTAACAGAAAATTAGAAGCTTGCGCATGAAAACAACTCAAAAGTTGGGGACGTAATGCGACCTAAAGTGGAGACCTCTGAAAATAGCTTTAGAGTTCTAGTCATCCCAGGTAAGTAATTCTTCTCAGTTCTGAAATAAGTAAAAATTTTTGAGTAGTAGAATGTCTGAAAGGAGTGAACGCAATAAGAATTTTTTTGACAGATGTTTTCAAAAAAAATTATTCATTATTTTCAAAAAATTCATATTTTTTATTTATTGTAATTTTCGGCTTGTTTCGGTTTTGGTTGTATTTGTAGATATGAATTTCATTCCAATAATCATTGTCTTCTTGAACGTATTTCATTTTCTTTCTGAACCTAAGTTTTTTCATTTATTTGGTTTTTCTATCATTTTTCGTTTTGTTTGTATCTGTATATATGAGTTTTATTTCAATATTTATCTTCTTCATGTGGATTATAATATTTTTTCATTTATTTTATTTTCGATTTCTTCTTGTTGTTCTTATATTTTTGCATATGAATTTTTTCACATATTGATCTACTTGACAAAAAATGTGTATTTCTATGAAACATTATATTGAACTGATAGATTCGACACTGTTGTTCCTGAATTTTGGCCCTGTTTTTATTCTTAATATTTCTTACTTCTGAACTCAAAAAAATTTTCGAGGTGAAAAGACCGATGACATTATTTTGTGTACACAGTCGAATCAATTTTTTGCGTTAACCTATTTTTATTTCAAATATAAGATAAAATTCAAACACTTGAGCTTTTGCTTTACACTTGTATTGAAAACATAGCATGACGCCTTTCGTCTTTAAAAATTAGTATCGACTTCTTCAGATGCTGATACTATACTGACTATGCTATATTTTCAATAAAAGTGTATTGCTATGTTTTCGATAAAAGTGAAAATCAAAGTTCAAGTCTTTGAATTTAATCTTATGTTCAATTATAATGGATTTACATCAAGTACACGCCAACACTATTCAATATTTTTATTTCATTCGCAGCTATAGGTTTATTAAATTTTTTTATAATTTGAAAAATATTTTTTGCACTTCTTGTTACGAATTATTCTTCTTCAGATTTCGAATTGAAACTTGTTGCATTGAAGTCGTATGAAATTATTCCTAGCTTCTTAGATTCAAAGATATGAAATTCTACTTAGTCATTTCAACAGTTAAATTATATTAAAACTTAAACCAAAGAAATATTTTCTGACTGGAACCATATATTATTAATTATAAGTCAAGTTGTTCAATTTCATAACTGCAACGCGGAAATTCCAAAACATTGTCTGAGATTATGTAACTGCAGAATAATGAAAACAAACTCGATCGCACACACAGCATCCCAGACTTTCACTTCTACGGAAGTCTGTCGTAAGACAATTAGGCAAAGTTTGTCTCCTCGTATCTGAAAATTTAAGTGAGTAAGGTGCTTTCTCTTATGTTACTCAACTGAAATATATCGATGGGTTTAACCGAGAATATTTTACCACTTACCTACATTCGCATGTTATTAATTACGTAATAAAATATTCCTTTGATTCCGGAATTCGGAATCGGAAAAAAAGAAAAATATTATGTAAATATGGTTTCTTCAATATAATATGCTTTGGTGCATTATTTAGCTCTGTTCAATCTTAACATTTCTGATACCAGTATCTCAATTAGATTGTTGGCTGTAAGTACGAAATAAAGATTCGCTGGCTTCAAATCAGATAGAAGGTACATATAAGAAGTTTTTTTTTAGAAGTATAGAACTTTAAATTGCAATAAAACAACGACAGATCATTCGATTGACAAGAAATTTTTTTTATTCAAAAGATAATCTTGTGGCATTATATTTTAGATATGATTTCTGGCATATGACCGCCATGGCTGGCTCGGATGTAGTCCAATCTGGACGTCCAATTTTCGAAGACTTTTTCCAACATTTGTGGCCGTATATCAGCAATAACACGGCGAATATTATCTTCCAAATAGTCAATCGTTTGTGGCTTATCCACATACACCAATGACTTTACCTAGTCCCTCAGAATGTAGTCTAGCGGTGTCAAATCACAAGATCTTGAAGGCCAATTCACAGGTCCAAAACGTGAAATTAGGCGGTCACCAAACGTGTCTTTCAATGAATCGATCGTGGCACGAGCTGTGGGGCATGTTGCGCCGTATTGTTGAAACCACAGCTCCTAGACATCATGGTTGTTCAATTTAGGAATGGAAAAAATAGTAATCATGGCTCTATATCGATCACCATTGACTGTAATGTTATGGTCATCATCGTTTTTGAAGAAATGCGGACCAATGATTCCACCAGTCAATAAAGCGCACCAAACAGTCAGTTTTTCCGGATGTAACGGTGTTTTGACATACACTTCAGGATTATCCTCACTCCAAATGCGGCAGTTTCGTTTGTTGACGTAGCCATTCAACCAGAAGTGCGTTTCATCGCTCAACAATACAGATGGACGTAGTGCGCGATACGTATTCCGCACAGAACCATTATTTTCGAAATTGCACTATTTGCAAGCGTTGTTCAGTTGTGTCTATTCATGATGAATTACCAAGCCAAACTGAGAATAAATCACTTCCCAGCTGTTAAATCGGTCGCCATCTTGAACAATAATGCCAACTTAAAGTTCTATAGCTCTAAAAAAAACCTTCCGTTACTTGTGTTTATTTCATTTGCGTTTCGTAATATTAGAAGAACACTGTTAAACGTGAAGGTCATCGTGTCGTTATCTTCGTGTCTCTAAGAGAAACCTGCGAACAATGAAGACTTCAATCAGAACTAAAAAGTACTGTTTAATTCAATGTCAAATTGCAGTTTTATTTCTTACAACTTCCGTTGAAAGAATACAATTCTTTAATGACGCTTTAATAATTCCTTTAGTATTCATATGTAGAGTAAGTGTTTATGGTTGATAACGAAGAATTTTTCATCTGTTCTAATTTTGATTAGAGAGAAAATGAGCGAGATCTAACAGAGACCTTAGAGCACTAGGGACTGAAGTGAATGTATCTGTCTGAATTGCAGCTTCATTTGACCGAAAGTGGCAGGCTAGTGCGCACGAGTTGTTTGTGATCATAGTTTTTTTTATTTTCTCGACCACCCAATAGATGAAATTTCTGATTCCACAGGTATATTATGACTTTGGATTGTTATTTGTGAATAATCTTGGTGGTTACCAAGTTTGGTCTGAGGACGGAGAATACTGAGGAGTATTTTGATAGACGAATCAGATACCGACCATTTCATTCATCAGTCATTGTGGTTATTATACTGTTATGATTATTCCAGCTATTTAGTTTCGGAAGCTAAGGGCAACACTCTTGTAGACCTCAGTTGTCTGGCAATTTGTTAGATTATTTTTGTTTATTATAATTATTGTTTATTATTATAAACTTTTTCGACTCTTTCCAAGCTATATTCAAATGGCACAATCCAGGTTCATAGATGCGTTTTATCGATATCAAATCCTCTTATATTAAGGAGAGATCGTTGGAGCTAGACCTTCACACATCCGATATCGAAATGAGATTTTCTATGATTATATTGATTTATAAACACACCTTGACTATGCAAAAGTCTTCATGGTTATGGTTAATTTTTGATCGATTTTTTCATCGCATTCATTAAATCAATTCAGATTTTTTCACCCATATAATAACCAATAAAAATTGCTATCAGAAGAAAGATAATTCAACTACCAAAATGACAGTATAGGTTTGACAACAAAAACCCTTCGTATTCTTGCCATGCTTTGAAGTTTCAAAATCGAAGGGATTAAATATGTGCGTGAGAGAGAATAGATCGTCCGAAGTTTATGCGATAGAACAGGATGCAACATAGTAGCTGCGTGGGACCTTAAAAACTTTGAAGCATGTCAAGAATAATCTACGTAGGAAAGCCTACGTGTATACTGTTATTTGAGTAATTGAATTATCTTCTCATGACAATTTTCATCGTTTATCCTATCGGTGAAGTTGTGTAAAAAGACAATGGAAAAATTTATTAAAAATAATTGAATTGAAAATAACCATGAACAATTTTCGAAAGACAAGCTATCATATGCGTGTCTATGAAGCAATGACATGGAATCAAAAAGGGGCTCATCTAGTTATCAGATGGGTGATGATAGAGCCCCTACGGACTCTACTATTATGTTGATGTATAGCCAATTGACAGTTGTACAAAATTCGCTACTTTGCTGCGCTATTTTCCAGAAATTATTAGGAAAATAACAATCTGAAGTTCTTCACTTTTTTGCTCAATTAAAATTCGATGATCTCAAAAATTTTGAATGTACATAGTGATTTTTTGAGAGTTAAGTTCTTCAGGTTGGCTGAACTAGTTGATAATTGCATCCAAACGTCATCTGTCAAAGTGAAATGTTTTCAGTATACTCTGCCATTTCATTGTGGAGACTTCCAAACGAGCAACGATTCATTGAATTTTACGATTTGTAAAATTCATATACGTTTTTTATTTGAATTTTACGAATCAACGATTTGTTGAAATTTACTATCAAAATTCGTGCTATGTGAAAAATGTATAACGTTTGTTACGACCATATTATGGTCGTCATAATCGACCTGGTGAATCAAGAATTCGTGCTGTTATCACCAAATTTCGCACCATGTGTACTTTTATAGACATTAAGCCATTGTCTCGCATGCGTACAGTGCGTACTGAAGAAAATATTGCAGCCGTAGCGTAGATTGTTAATGAAGATTGTGAAGTATCAATTGGTCTTACGTACTCGTAAATTTCACGTGTTTCACGTGTTTGAAAGCTATAAAATTCATCTTCTCCAAGAATTGGAGCCGAATGACATACCACAATGTTTAATTTTTAATGAATGGGCCTTCGAACAGCTTGATAAAAATCCGCTGTTTCATCGAAAAATTGAGTTCAACGATGAGGCTTATTTCTGGCTTAACGGACATGTAAATAAACAAAACTGTCGCATCTAGAGTGATGAACAGCCGCATGCCATACAAGAATTACCGATGCATCCCAAAAAAACAACGAAGTTTCAGTTTAGTGTGGTTTATGGGCTGATGGCATAATCGTTCCATTTTTTTTCAAAGACGACCGTGGGAGAAACGTTACCGTCAACGGCGAACGATATCGAGCCATGATACGCAATTTTTTCTGCCCCAGTTTGTCGAGTTGAACTTGGTTGACATGTGGTTTCATCAAGACGGTGCCACATATCACAGCTCGTAAAACAATGAACATGTTGAAGGATGGAGCAGCTTATCTCTCGAAATGGCCCTGAGAATGGACCGCCAAGATTATGCGATTTGACGCATCTGGATTATTTCTTGTGGGGTTATATAAATTTGTTAGTGTATGTGGACAAGCCGAACACGATTGAGGCCTTACAGGATAACATAACCCGCGTAATTCGTGGGATACAGGCCGAAATGCTCGAAAAAGTGACGCAAAGTTGGACATTCCGAATAGACCATTTGATACGAAGCCGCGGAAAACATTTACATGAAGTTATCTTCAAAATGTAAATGGCAAAGGCGAAGTTATCAATTTCAATAATAATTCTGAATTTATGATGCATATTGAATATTTTATTCGACTTAAAATAGAACTACGCTTGAAAAATCACCCATTAGTTAGTAGGTGAAAATTCATACTGAAAATTTAGTAAATATTTATTGGCTCCAGAAATATTGTAACATAAGTTATAAAAGCTAGCCCAAGTGGGTATGAAACCAAACTACACATTGAATTTTTAATACATTCATATTGATTTCATACCTAACGCAGACTTTCATACACTTATTGTCTATTTTACACTTAATACAACTTTTTTTCAGAGGATATACCTGTCTATAATGAAACAATATTCAGAATTTGCTCATAATTCAATAAAAATACGCAAAACGCGTTTCGAAGTACTACTTCTTTATCAAATGCTCAGATCATTATCAGTATCAAATCTATCAGTATCAAATCAGATCAGTATCAAATTAAGCATTTGATAACGAAGTACATTGAAACGCGTCATGCGTATTTTTATTAAATTATGAGAAAATTATAAATATTGTTTCATTATGGATGTCTCTCCAAGTATCGGCCTCATCAATTATCAATTTGATATCCATCTGGTTGAAAAATTGAGACAAAATTTAAAAAGTAGCTGAAATTGATATACAAATGTATATGTTCACAAATAAATTTTGAGAGAAAATATTCATACGGTTTTGACAAAACAATTAAATCTCATTTTCATTGAATAATAATATACTATTTATATTGTTGTCTTGTGTGTGTAGATATAATCCACACTATATAATCTTGTGATTGATAGAATAAATTTTGTAAAATAACCTGTTTCAGACATGTGGCTAGTTATCGCTCTTTTCCTCGTAGTCCTTGGACTACTGATTTTTTTGGATTCGAAGAAACCGAAGAACTACCCACCTGGTCCGAAATGGTTACCGCTATTCGGAAGTGCCCTTAAAGTATTGAAGGAAAGAAAAAGGACTGGATATCTCTACGTAGCAACTGCAGAAATGTCGAAGAAGTACGGTCCTGTTGTGGGATTGAAAGTTGGCAAAGATCTGCTGGTTATTGTATATGGAGCTCAAGCTATGAGGGAGTTCCTACTCTCCGATGATTTGGCTGGACGACCTACAGGACCCTTTTTCGAGATGAGAACTTGGGGAAAAAGATTAGGTACGTTAAATAAATTAGAAAAATGACTGAGATTGAATTCTCGCTAACTTTTGGTGAAACATAATTAAATATTGAATTGAATTAAACTCTAGGCTCAATGTTTCACGATTGAGTGAATAATAAGTTAATAAATCTTAATAATAATCAAGTTTCCCATAATGTGAAGCATTAAGCCAAGAGTTTAATTTAACTTAATAAAAATTTGAAAAAATCGTCATCGTTCGTAGCGAACATCAATCGTTTTTGATTTGAATAACCAAACATTCATTTCCATACAAAATTTGATTCATGAAAAACTCCAATAAATTATTAATTGAGGAAGCTTGTTCACCAATTTATACTGGTCAACTTGATGAATATAATACGGTGAACCGTGAAAAACATAATTTTTTAAATTCGCTATGTCATATTTTCTGAATTCATGTTTGAATTTCACGAATCCTAAAACGTAGAGTTTATCAAAAATAGTTATTCTATATCTGTATCACGCAAGACTTGTGGTTCCTAGTATCTAGCAACTGATTTTTACTTATCCCCGTGTATATTACCCAAGATACTCAATGTGAACAACTCCATGTGAAATTCTGGATAACCGAGAAGAGCCAGAGAGGAAAGTATTGTAATAAACATCTCTGTGTGATTGAAAACTCTTCTGAATTCAACTCAATCAGTTTTATGCTGAGATAACTTTTTTCATGGTGATTCCTGAAAAATCTCTTTGTTCGAAGATGAATGACGCACAAATTAACAATATTTCGTTATTGAAAAGTGCATGTGAAGTTGTTCAATCGACAAAGAATGTTCTGAATGGCTTCTTCCAGCATGGATACAAGCATTCCATCTTCTCATCATTAAATGGGGAAAACTTTCAAACAACCCACAGTCGTTTATCATTGATTCACACCCAGCATTGATACCATTTCTTCAATCCAAAGTCTCCAACTGGTTAGCTCTCCCATTGGAAATACATACGCTTACCCCACCGCAATTAATTCGAAGATTTCGGTAGATTGTTGTTGAAGAAAAAGCGTGCAACCAAACCGAAATGTTGTGAAGCACTATCCTGGCTTGCAGCCTCTCCAGAAACTTGGCAACCTTTCTTGGACATCCATGCGTTGACTGGTTGCTGTTGAAGAAAAAACGTGCAACCTAACTGAAATGTTTTGAGGTTTTTGCTTCATCTAAGTTCATACAATTATCGAATATGGTTGTCGAAAATTTCGATTGCTTGTATTTTCGAAACGAAGGAATTTTTCAAAAAAAAGAATTTGACTGAAAATTCTTAGAATAGACCGAAAAATAATCCATTGCAGTTTTGCCGTATTGATAAATAAGCTACCAACTACTGGTCAGGTTTTATGACACAATTTTAGAACCTTTCTTTTTTTTTGAACAACGATTGTTAGATAAAGACTCTCTTCAAGACCATTCAGGCTATACTTCTATTGGCAAAATCTGAAAGCAAAGAAGAAAAAATATTCAAACTCAATTGTGACCTTATAATATCTATAACGGTTACATTAATATTTTTTTTCTCAATGTGTTTATCAGTAATATTTTCGTTCAATAAAATGTTGTTTCAGGTATTATGTTGACTGATTCTGACTTTTGGCACGAACAGAGACGATTCATACTCAAGCAGTTGAAAGAATTTGGTTTCGGTCGCAGAAACATGTCTCACATGATTGAAGAAGAAGCAGGTCACATGATATCAGACATTAAAAGTGCAATGAACAACAATGGATCATTGATCACAGACATGGAATCGATATTCGGTATCCATGTTTTGAATACTCTTTGGACAATGTTAGCCGGTATAAGATATAATTCCCAAGATAAAGGGTTGAAACAGCTTCAAGGTATTTTGGGAGAACTTTTTACTCAGATTGATATGGTTGGTGCACCATTCAGTCATTTTCCTGTACTGAGATTCATCGCGCCGGAGTTGTCAGGATACAAGATGTATGTTAAGACTCATCAGCTCATATGGGACTTTATCAACAAAGAATTGAAACGTCACAAGGAGACTCACAATCCAGATGATCCCAGAGATTTAATGGATGTTTACATAAATATTCTTAAATCTCCAGAACGCAAGTCCACGTTCACTGAAGATCAGTTGCTAGCTATTTGTCTGGACATGTTTATGGCTGGTTCTGAAACTACAAATAAGAGTTTGGGATTCATGTTCCTTTATTTGCTTAAACATCCAGAGGTGCAGAAGAAAGCACAAGAAGAAATAGATCAAGTCGTGGGAAAAGAACGGTTGCCCTCTTTAGGAGATCGAATAAAGTTAGTATAAATATAAACACCAACAAAATTTCATGGTTTATTTGCGACTATAATACCTTATTATCAACATAACGGATATACTTTAATTATAAACTATTACTTCTGTGTTACATCTAATTATTCTAGTTGTATAATCTTTTTATTATCCAGGTATTAGATGTTATTGTCTCTTGCCATTAAATTTCTGCTTTGATCGTTTCGAAGTTTACAAAAATGAATCTACACAAAATTATTTTCAGAATTTTGAGATAATACCTGCTATGATGTATACATGTTTTCTGATGTTACCACAATATAGTGACGAATGTTGTACAAATTATTTTCTGCAGTGTTCACTCAGTATTTGACACAATAAAACTTTCAACTAATATGCTTTTGAACAACATTTCATGAAATGTTCACAATATACTATAGAATTTTTAAGAACTATTTCATTTCAGTATGCCATATTTAGAAAGTTGTGTAATTGAGACTCTAAGGGTGTTTTCTGGAAGGGCATTCACTATACCACACAGGGCTATGAAGGACACTCACCTAAATGGTTATTTCATCCCCAAAGTAAGTATATTGAAATGAAATGATATTCCAGATTATCATTCAACATCAAATATTAGAAACATGTTTTTTCATATTGTTTCATATATAGGTCAATTTCAATTCACTAAAAACACCAAAACATTTATTTTAAACAGCGAAGAGCAATGGTGGAAATCTCAAATAATGAGGTACATTGGTCAGAACCAAAAACACATAGCAGAATGTGGAAAATTTAGTAGATATACATGACTCACTTCTTCAAATACACAAAAATATAAACGAATACTAATTCCTGTTATGATCTCTGACACATCAAGAGCAGATATATTCATAACTGCTAACATAAATCATATCACATACTCCTCTCAAAAAATATAACCAATATTGAAATAGACGCAGATTAGATGAAATATCAGATACTTTTTTACACTCCCAACAAATATTTCTTTCTGAAATGATGTGAAGCATGTTCAATTTTTTCTCACACTTAGTTTTTGAAAGGAATTCTCAGAAAATCATAGAATTATCTTTTGTTGTATATTTGATAGAATGTGTGTGTGTGTGTGTTGATAATTATTGAGCTATAACCTTACCATTCTATGCTTTTAGGATTCTATTGTAATTGCAAATTTGCATGGAGTTCACATGGGTGAAGAAAGTGGTTTTGATGATCCATTTGAGTTCAGACCAGAGAGGCACATGACTAATGGTAAACTCAAACCGGTTCCTGATTCTTTTATTCCATTTGGTTTTGGAAAACATAGATGCCTAGGAGAAGCACTAGCAAGAGCAAATCTGTTTCTTTTAACTGCAACTATGTTGCAGAATTTCGACTTTTCGGTACCACCCGGTCATAAAATCTCAATGGAGTGCACTGATGGTGTTACTCCTGGTCCAAAACCTTTTAAAGCTCTCATAACCCTCAGGACTAAGTAGTATGTAGTTAGGATCTAGTGTAATAATATTTTTGTGATGTTAGGAAGTTATTAAGTAAGTGTATTTCGAAAGCCAAAACATGGTTCGTAATAAATGATTGTTTATAACTTCGTTGTTTGACTCATTGCAAATATATACACTCTGAAATAATGCATGTTTAAATGAAAATCGATATTAATCAAATAAACTCAACAGCATTTACTTTCAAATATATATTAGTACAAACTCTCAAAAGATGAACTACAAAAATATCCACAATGGATATTTTTGTAGTTATACTCCTAACCTTATGAGCTTATTTTAATGAAATTTTGCACACTGTATGCAGTTTCATTCAGCTAGAAAGAGAGGATAGTTCATATGTCAATTTATATTCGAAATATTATTTTATTGTGAAGTATTTACTTATTATTAACAATGAGTGATTATATGTTAGTTCGATAATATTCTAACAGATGGCTATAAGTACTGCATAAGTAATGGCAGATTAGTACTTCGTTGACGTTGGATTGAGTAACTATCTACTAGATGGCACCATGTTAAAAGTACATATAAACGTCATATGTAACCTACAATTTATTGTTATAATCACGTGTATTTGGTACTAGCATAATCGACGGTTTTTTAAAATCAGTAACATCTTTATGTGAAATTCATATGTGTGAAACGGTAGGACCAATTTTGTTGAAATTTTCTGTGTGTGTCGAGAGGATTCGAGAATGGTTCAGATTCGAAATTGGACACGGAAGGTGGCGCTGCGATCGAGTTCTGGGAATATTATATTTCCCATTTGGGAGCATAAGTCTAAAATTTTGAAAATTAAAACCGTCCGGAGTGTTCTGCTCATTCAAAAACGTTTGAAATTTTCGAATTGAAGACTTGTGTAGAGACAACGTCTATCAGGTTCGCTAGCAATATATTATTTTACATGAAATTATATTTTTTTGAGAATGTTTCACCAAATGTTTATGCATTAACTGCTCCGTCAATACATTTATTCACTTCCAATTGAAATAATGAAGAATACAATGTTTTCCAGGTTAACACATAATTTGATGGATATATAAGAGCTTCAGATGGATATTTAAGAGTTTTAGTTGATGAAGAAAAGAACATTAAATCACCAAATTTTTAATTAAAAGTGTCAACGTAAAAGTAATAACAATATACATTTTAATTTACAACACGTTATCAACAAATATTCAGTAATAATCTCTTGAACATAATCAAAACCTCAATCATTTCATGTGTCGTATATTTGATTATATTCGAGAGATATGTATAAACATATATAAATATATATGTATATATATATATATATATATATATATATATATATATATATATATATTTATATATATTTAAAGATTCACGAATCTTTCATAGTTAGTCAACACTGAGAGTTTAAATGAAAATATCGAAATATTTTGAATGAAAATTTCAATTGAAAATCTCAGTGTTGACTATATAAATACACATAATGTTCATAGGTATAAGTATATACTTCCAATAATCATATATTCCACAACAATGGCACATTATTTCCAAAACATAATGAAAATAAGGATATATAATAAAAATGATTTTTCACACTGGCTCTACATTCATGAAATGATTTTAAATTATACCTTGTTTTTTTAATATATCAGATTATTAAGCTTCAATCATTTGTTGGGTGTAAAATGAAACTGTACAAAATGAAAGGTAGGGGTTAATTTAGTAAAAGTGAATGAATATATTGGTTATCATAACAACTATATTATAATATATTGTAGATAAAAATTATGAAATAGGTGCACGAAGATGTTTAAACAATAAAATACCATTACAATAGTCTATTTCTAACATATTACCATTTCGTTTATAACTACGTAAGAGAGTAAATTGCTGCAAAATATTGTCATTTCGTCGTTTAATCGACCAAAAAAGCACTGTTTTTTTTTGAGAAGTGTCATCCACACCTTTGAAAAAAATATAACTATTTTCACATGTTCGTAATGTATAGATATACAAAATACATTTTACTTTATGTAACAATTCCATTCAGTACATTCAGTCGATATAAATTATGAGAAGCAGAATGTCGTGATCCAAATTGTAAATTAATCTGATAAAATCTAGTCTGATACATCAACATTTTTTTTCATATCGATTCTCTCCGTATGGTCCCCTGAAAAAAAATCCTGCGTCCTATATATAACGAAATATATTCGAAAATTATAAGCTCAGTCTTTTCATTTTAGTACTGCTTCCAAAAAAAAAAAATTTTTAAATGACATGAAAAATATTTTAGGTTATTTTTTACGTAAATTTCGGCAATCAAACTCTGATTGTTCACGCTTCAAATATAAATATATAGCTATTGAACTTTACTTGTCATATTCAACGTTGGTATTTTATATTCAAATGAGAAAACGAAATAATCGAGAAACAATAATTATGATATACCTAAATAATTGAAGAATATCCGTTTTCAAAAATTTGCAATGTTACAGTTAATTCATAAAATCGCGATTTTCTATAAGACTAATTCCAACGTAACCCGTCTACTTTTAATTTGCATAAACTATACTTCTTAAAGAAACCTTCTAATAGAAATTCAATTGCTATTATTTGGCACACCTAGTCAACACACTGTATAATGAATGATTCCAAATATATAATATCTATTGTTTGAAACGATAAAAAAATTAAATGATACTTTGAACCAGATTTGTTATAGATGAAGAAACATATATTTTGTTTGAATATTACGTTAATCCTGCTTATAATGAAAACAGATTAACTTTTTTCAATGTGTCCTAAATTTCATCTTATAGGATGAAATGTAAAAAATGCTTCGGAATATTTTTGAAGACAGTGCTAACCAAAAGGCTTTCATTTCTGTAATTGAAATAACTCGAAAAGAATTGGTTGAAACAATGAAATTTCGAAAGTAAACTCGAAATAAAAAGTGGAAAAAAGTGAAAAGAACTGAAACCCATGAAAATCATGAAAATGTATTATTTCAAATAATGTTCATCAATCTATAGCATTCCTAAATCTTCAACGAATAAGAAATTGTCTTTTTTGAATATTTAACAAATTGGTGGAATGAAGTACATAAAACACTTCGAACGTGTTTCGAGCTTCTTGGCTTTCATCAGTACGCCATAGCCTTTGAAGTTGTTAGGGCTTGGGGATGATAGCACCAAACGAATTTCTTGGCAGAGAAGAATGATCTAAATGTGGCATCCACATTTAAAATTGTAGATAAAATTGTTCATCGCTATTTGGAAAGTGATTGTGAAAGATGCAAATCTGGGTTGTCCCTTGTATTGCTAAGGATTTCGTCACTCGGTTTCATATCCAAATATTAAAAACGGTTGGGTTCTTAGATAGGATAACCGATTCAATATGAAAATAACGAAGTCCATGATTAAGAACGAAGGATATGACTTATTGTCAGCATTTTGTAATGTTCGATGTAGCACTTTTTCTAAGTTTTTGACTGTCGAAAATAAATGCTTTTCGGTTATATTTTGCTGATGTGCATTCAATATAGTAACTTCAGTATGCACGAAACAGATCATTATCTTTTCAGCTTTTGCACAAATAAGTGTTACCTATATATGTGCATTTCACAATAGATTGATATTGAGATACAGAATTCTTAAACACTCTTCGTTACAGTGAACTTTGGATGCTAATATTGACAAGAACTTTTCAATCTTTCACGGTTATTTCCCTCGATTTCTTGGACAGCATTCAAATCCATCTTATTTAACTTTGGACTCCTAAACAAGAACGAACAGCAGCAATTCCATTCTAGAATATGAAAAAATACAAAATCTTCCGTTCTGTCCGATTTCAATGAAAACTAGATCTCAAAACTTCAACTGGACACAATTATATGTCACGTGAAATGAAAGCATGTGAAAGATTTTGTTCAAATAACTCAAACGCATAAGTTCAAGGATTTAGCTTTATCTGAAACTAAGAAAATCCTGTATCTCAATAACGAAATTATGAGATTTGACTAGGTGAAAAATTTCACGAATATCTATTCATATTTGAGATTCAAATTCAACATCAATTTTTTTCGTTGGATTACACATGATATATTAAGTGTTTTCAAAGTTATTTCACTTAGCACAAAACAGTCACTCGGTCTTATGTAATTGTTTGAAGTCGTCACCAGATTAGAACATAATAGCGAATTTCTAAAATTGGTGGAACGAAAAAAATATGATTCTTTTTTCTGTCCTAATGAATTTTGAAATGAAGTATCACAGATACCGGATAGGGGTGTGCTGGTAGCCAATCACTTGACGATAGGGCTGGTTATGCAGAGGAGAAAATGCAGATCGTCTCCTTGATGTTGGTCACCTGCCAGATAACTCATCCTGGATGTGTATCTGCAAATATTTTCAGTTTTACAGAACACAATACTTACTTTCATATTCCAAATCATTAAAAATTTCAATATAGATGAATAAAAAATTCATATATAATACTAACATTCATTTTCGCTATGTTATGAACAAAGTTATCAATGAGACAGGCATTATTTATAATGTCCTAAATTCTTTAATGACTGGGATTGAATTCTCGCTTAACTCTTGGTGAAACATAATTGCATATTAAATTAAATTGAATACTTGTCTTAATGTTTCACGATTATATTTAACAATATCAAAAAGTCAATATGTTTCGAGCGTTAGCTCATCTTCAAGACTAAACTACAATAAGAAACGAACAACAAATTTAAATCTGATAATCTACTTGTTCAATTACGATATCTTGATTCATTTTTCAAATTGTCTGGTCATTATGAATAATCCTACGTGACCATTGGGCAATTTGATAATAATTTGATTCGGACTGTACGAAAAATCCATCGTGATGGCGATATGTACATCACAAGTATTTAATAAATTCCTACAAATTTAGAAAAGGGTGCTTTTCGTTATAATTTCAATTTTGGAAAATTATTCATATCAAAGATCGTTATATTAGACAGAATTGATCCAACAATTGTTGCATGTATCAAAAAAAGATATGCCTGCCATTTGTGTCATTATAAGAGTTCTAATTCTATTATTTCAATTGTTCGAAGTCAAGTTTATTTTGAGTTCAAAAAATTTGTTGAAATTTCAATTTTGCGTAGATAGTTTGAATTCCATTAAGATCATGTTATTTGTCATTTCAATTCAAGTTCAATGATAAAAATGAAGATGATAGTAATGAAACATGTTTTCCATACCTCTATTCCAAAAGTGTTAGATATTATGTAAAATTTCCGGAGAATAGTTATTTCAGTAATTTCACAGTTACAGTTATTTCAGTAATTACTATTAAATTGCTATCTCTTATTGATCATTTTTCATAATGCAAAGATTATGATCTTTCATTTATGTCTTGGTCTATTATATATGTTTAATAACAAAACGAGATCTTTTCTAGTATCAACAGAATGAATTCCAACTTATTATGATTAAAATAATGAAATGAATATGTTAGTGATGTGCAATTTTTTGTTACTTCTTTGATGACAGCACTCGGACATAAATTATAAATATCAGAAATATTCTGATGTTTGAGAAAAAAAAAACTTGATCAGAAGAATTCTTTCAAGAATCCGAAGTTGCATCACAAGCTATCACATGTAAGTCAAAAATGATAACTTGTAAGGGGGGGAACAACTTGAATTCGGAGAGGATTAAAAATATCGAAAATCAATATACTCACCTCGCTAAGAATTGCCCAATTTTCGGTTTCGCTATGAACATAAAGACGCAGAGTTTGGATGGGTCCTAAAGCCTCATCAACAACACCCTGAGCTACACCGATATCATCGAATTTTCCTGAAAAAAAAATCCAATATATTTCTTCATAATTCTAAATTTCAACCGAAATCAATTCTGCCTAGAATATAAGAGTTCAAACCGATTCATTGCCAGTTTCAATTCATTCGAAATATTAATGAGAGGTAATAATAAATACTTGTCTAAAAATCACTGACTTCAGTCAGTCAGTGATTTTTAGATAAGTATTAATTATAACCTCTCATTTGAATAGGAACTACCACAGAGTCCATCGAATTTATCAAAATATTAATCTTGATGAAAAATTTTGCTACAATTTTCACAAACTGTCTAACATGAAACGCAATTCGAATTTTTCAGAACCTGTTTCATTATTTATTCACATAGTAGTAAATTAAGTAAAATGGGTGTTTTTTCTCAATTGATCTATGGAATTCTCAAAAACGTCAAATAAATTTCAACTTCATCATCCAATCGGAAAGTAAAATAACCGAAAGCAGTCTTAATCTATTGTGACGATTATTTTGGTATCCTCGAATTATTATCCACAATATATACAGAAGCGAAACAGATTACACCTTTCAAAGTTTCTATGTGACAGTAACAATATATTACGCTTCGAAACATGTCGAACGAAGTAGGATGAAATACTTAGATAAAGGACATCCGATAATAAACGACATGAACTTAGAAGTTTCCTGACAACTTCTTGTAAAGTTTTGGTCAAACTTTCGATGAAATCCACAAATTATAGTTGAAGTATTGGTTGGAAATTCTCATGGTACGAAAGAATTGTATCGTTTGATATATGTTGCGTGATGAATCGTGAAAATGGACTGTAACTATTTCAAGTGGTGCTTCATTTTCGAATTTTTCTAAAAGAACGTTTTTCACTCGGCAGTTTTTTATTCTGAACGTTCCATAATTTCTGAACAGTTAATTTTTCACCCATGATTTTGAAATTATAATAGTATTATTTGAAAGTTGAGATTATTGGCGAGATTATTTTTTGATTCATCTTCGGTATTTGATTCACTATCCTTTGAATTTCTACTTGATAAATGCTACAATTCAGTTTTCAGTGGCGTTTTTCTGGACGTAGTTACCTTTGAGAAAATGAGAAAAAAATTGTTCTTCACTGATAATTATAACAAAGCTCCTTGCACTTCTTAAACAAAGGTAAAATGTATTTTAGTTTAATAAAGAGATTTTCAATATGGTAGTTCTATAGGAGGACACAATCCAGGGTAAATTGTAACAAAACCTAGATAAGGTTATTGTAGAATTGACTTATAAGTGAATAGTGTAGGTTTCAATGTAAAATTTAAACAGACTGTTTGTACACACAGACTGTTTAGTCCAGTGTATTTGTATAGCGATGGCTCAACAAAAAATTTTCAATCCAGAAATGAATGACTAAATGAAATAAATGAACGTATATATATCATATTATATGACTAAATAATTTGAAATTTAATCATAGTTTGTTCCAATTCTGCACCATTTTCTTCTGATGCAAAATTAAAACAGATCACATTAAAAAAACCCAAATTCATAATTCTGAGAAGGATCAGCAATTCACAGTGGAATTTGTCAACCGCCCAAGGCTTTTCAACATTTTTAAAATTAATGGTTCCATTTCTATAAAACTTGCTCATATACCAGCTGTATATTTGGCTTATCTTGTGAACACCATACAGCGAAATTTCAGTCGGCATAAAGGATAGAGGTCATTAAAATCTTACAATATGGTTTTCAATAGCGCTCCATTTTCTCGGTGGGTTTTGTCATAGAACTACTCTTCTGATATTCGAGATAATTTGGCGAAATGAAAAACTACATCTACATATATTTATATATATATATATATATATATATATATATATATATATATATATATATATATATATATATATATATATAAAATATGAAAAAAATTTTATGTCAGAAAAAACATAAACAAAAGTGAATATCATCGGTATAGCCAGCAATTGGAAGCAGCCGTTGAGACGTGTTGCGAGCTGTCTTCAGAACGGTGAAGCCAAGTTGAAGGTGCACGAACTAGGAAATGAAAAGAAAAACAAAAGTTGTGTTTTTTATTCGATCTCCAGGCCCGGACACCCTTAACCTGGCCACGCCGCTTCGAAGAGAGAGCCAATAAGCTCGAAACGCATGGCAACTTTTCTGGTTTAGAGTTGCCTATAGAAATGCTTAACACTGCATGAGTTGGAATAATGTAGTTACATGCAAATGGTCTTTCACATTTAAAGAAAACGTTGCTAGTCCGGCGGGTCAACCCAACGTAATAAAAAACTGCTAACGTAGGTATTGATAAGAGACGGTAGTGATGTCTTTTATTTTGACATAATCTTCATTGAGTACCAATACTACATATTACCTCATAATCTAAATAAAATTAACTAATACAAAATGATAATTGTGACACAAAATGTATCTTAAGCCATGGTTAGAATTTATTTAGTCAGAGCTTAAGATAAAATAAAAATATGAATACAATTCGACTTCTGAATAATTCATTAAATTCTTGGTATTCTCGGTGATTTCGGCCTTTTCTGTTTCCATCTGACATTTTCTTCGTAGTTTCCAAGGATGGCTACGATGGAGTTCGAGCTGGCTGATTGCAGGTACTGCTAAAAGATCTCGCTGCGGTCGCTCTAATTTTCTCTATAACATTTGCTTCCAAGATCGAGTTGTGAGTTTGAGAGTTTCTCACATATCAGGGGGTGTCAATGGTCATCCGTCGAGATTTATTCTGCACGATAATGGGCTTTTCAATATGACTTTTGCCTTCATAGCTCCAAATTTTTGAGGCAAAGGTCATGGTTGGGAGATTTATCGTGTTTTACAGACGAATCTGCGTGGAAGCACTGAGCTTGCGTCGACCGTTAATAAACGGATAAAGCTGGCTCTGCGATGCTTTGGTTCTGGTCGTGCAGTAGTCAATAAGACCATTGTCTAGGTGACAGTGGTTATTCAATGCATACGAAAAGTTTTGTGACGTCATTAACTTATGAAGGCACTGCAAGTAGAAGAAACCGTCTCTTGTCAATACCCTGAAAGTTTTTCTATATCGTTAAATTGTCGGCGGCAAACAATCGTTTCACCGTGTTCTTTCATTGCGCATGACGTAAATATGTCATTCCAAATGGACAAAATAGCTCACAGCCATTTTAACCAATCCTAAGTCAACGTAAGCGCCGTTACTTCACGTCAGCTATATGACACAGCTTTTTTAGTATCTATGACGTGCCCTCACGCGATCACGTAAATATACGCGATCACAAACCTCGAATTTTGGTATTTCAGAAAACTATTCAACTTACCAACTATAACAAAATGGTCACTTGTGACATTCAAGTTGGAACCATATTGACTGTTTTCTACAGGAAGTACTTCAACGGTTGTATTGTAGAACTTATCAGCAGGATGTTCAGCATTTCCACTTTTGAAGAAAAATCTACGAACAAAAAATCGAAATGGAATCAGAATATAGTTTTTGAATATATACACAAAATTTATGCGGTATTTCTACGTTATTATGTTATGTCCCTAATAATTCTAATTTTTTGATTTTTCAACTTGTATGCTTATGAAGCAATTGAATTGAATTAGTTTTATACCGTTTTTATTTGTGAACCTATTGAGTTTACTTATGAGAAGGTCACATACAGTCGCGGTTTTTGTGGTTACCCCGGATACTTACGTATTGGGGTACTGTCAATTTTGTAACAACATTGGGTAAAATATCGTATTGTTTTGTTTTTGTATTATATTGTATTGTTATTGAGTAAATATAAGTAAGCTTCTTATAAATTTGTTTTCATAGAGTAGTTGAATTATATTGAATGACTGCTAGAATTACTATTATACATCGACAATGAACTTATTGTTACACTTATACAAATAATATAGTTAATTTAACATTGAATTATAAATTTCATAATTGAAAGTAGAATTATTCTCTTTAGCGTACGCACTGCTTTGTGTTTTTGGAATAAAAATACAAAATCAGATAAAATATTATACGTAGCATTAAGATATGAATATTGTTGTCACGATAGATTCACGAACTGGTAGTTGAAAACACAAACGAAAACTTCCGAGAACTAAGAGACCATTTGTAGTATCAAAATGAAGTCTCTGGGTTGGTGGACTTGATCATCGTTTTGCCAAGAAAGCGACATACCCTTCGCGCAATCTATAACCGGAAATTGGAATTATAATTGACAACACAGCTCTGATTTGAGCCAATAAGCTCGAAACACATATAAACCGCTGCTCCCGAATTCGCGCTCCTATTAGCTCCTATAACAGGGATGATGAATTCAGTGGAATATATGGAAATATAGTGCACCAGGATTGTCCCATTCATGGAAACGTTTTATGGAACATTTCAGCACCACCTGACTCTCTGCCACAATTCCAAACAAGTGCAGGCCTGTATGCCCGAGAATGAAATAAAAGTACTCGATTGGCCGGGAAATTCACCTGATCTCAATCCCATTGAGAATTTATGGAATATTTTAAAGAAACGACAAGCAAAAATGGATAACACTACAAAAGAAAAAATGATTATATGTGCATTTCAGGTGTGGTTTTATGATGACGAATTGAAGACAATCTGCGCTACGCTAGTGGAATCGATGCTTAGTAATCGATTTAAGTACGCACTTAGAGGCTTTGTCACTCAACTTGTCACATGATTAGTTGACGAATGAATGTTCGCCTTATCTAGAATATAGGACATAGGTTCGTTTGGAAAATCGTCGAAACTTAATTGTTTGGTTGCATGCCACTGAAGATTCTCAGAAAGAGATTTAAGAGGATCAAATAATCGTATTGTAGTCATCCAACAAGTTCGATGTGTTTCGGTATGCAGTTAATATTCTTTCTACAAAGTTATAACTTGTGTTTTCGTTGACAATATTTAAGTAGATAGCATCCTGAGAGTTTCATTTGAAACATTTCAAGAAAAAATTTCAGAATTTATTATAGAATAACTCACCTCTTGATCGGTGTGGGGTTGATGAACTTAAAGACTAACTGATCTCCAGGTGATGGCATGAGGCCCCAAAAAAAATTTTCTCCTAAATATGCGTTTTCAAGAGTGTGCTGCTTGTAGTGCTTCATACCTGAGTGGACCTCCGCTTCTGGATTTTTGTGTGGAAAAAAAAGAGCCACTTTTCCAAACTGCCTATCCTGCAAATTACAAACTGAAAAATTTATCTGAATTGAATAATAGAAAAGTAATTGCTATTATCCAAATCCTATATCTGTCAAGTGGAATAATTGATGATATATCATTATCAACAGGCTCAATTTCTATTCGTTACCAGTTAGAAACACATTTCGATACTTCTTGAACTGAAATCAAGCTATATTCATTAACAAGCAGAAAATAAAAGATCACAGAATTCCTGAAATTCAACGAGAAAGTTGGAGGACTATATGCAAATATGGTGGAAACTCAATTCTAATGAGCAACAACCTATTTGCTCAAGAGCCTGCTTTATAACTTCATCTATTATTTCATTTCTAGTGTGAACGCAGGAATGAAAACTCACAAATATAGCATGATAAATGGCATGTTTCAACAATTCAGATGCGCTCCCACTACTCCCGTAGAGTCGATAGAAAAAAGCATTCAAAAAGACTTCAGAATACTCAACAAAAGACTCAATGAAAAAGAGCCGATTATACATTTTTAATGAGGAACGAAAGTATAGCTCCAATACTCAGATATTTATACATATTGTTGCCTGTCTATTCATATATTCACTGAAAATCGTTATTCTTGCCAATGACAGAGAAATTGAAAAATCCATATATAGTTTAGTCGAAACTATTTATCTTTCGAAATCTTATAACGAAACTTCTTGCAATTTATTTAACATCTTCCTGAGATGTGGGACAACGTTCCCACTGTTCGCATCTGTCTCTCTAGCTGATCCCACAGTGGTTCGATAGGGTTTAAGTCAGGGGACTGTGGGGGCTAAATCATGAGTGTCCTCCTATCCTCCAATATCTTTTTGTATCCTTTTTTTTCTAAGATTCCTGGTATTTCCACAATATGTCCAACGTAGGAGCCACCAAAGCAGCCCCAGTCCATCACAGACCCTCCGCCGCGTTTAACTGATGCCTCAGTACAAGGGTCATTCACCCTTTCGTTTGACTTTTGCCTTACGAAAACTGTCCGTTTGATTCAAAAAATTTGAAACTTTGACTCGTCCGACCAACGGTCCTTTTGCCAATCTGCTGTTGTCCAATTCTTGTGTTCTCTCGCCCAATTGAGTCTCCTTTTTTTATTAACAGAATTTAGAAGTGATTTTGAGACTGCTTTGTACCCCTTGAGTTCTGCGTCACAAAGTCTTCTTTTAACTGTGGATACACTGACTTGTTTATTACGACTCACATTAAACTGTGGTGCTATTTCCGGTGCAGTTAATCGCCTATTTCGTTAACTATTTACAGCTATAGGTGCTCAAATCTTCACTCGAAGTTGTAGCTCTTGGTCTGCCTGGACAAGATTTGTTGTAAATTGTTCCTTCAGCCGCAAACATCTTAACGATGCAAACAACAATTTGTCTTGGTATCTTCTGTAGTCTTGAAATCTCAAGATTACTTTTACCTGATTTATTGAGGCCGATTATTATGCCTCTGGTCTCTTGGGAATATTCCTTAGTTTTGCCCATTTTCTTTCAAAAATTTAACTCAAACGTGAAAAAAAAATAATTTCTATGAATATATGAGAATAAAAATAGAGATGATACGATAATAATGCGTTAACAATGCGAAATATTTGTTAAGTGAATTGAAGAATTTTTGAGGATTATAGTTGAGTTTCCTTGAATTATAACATAAAAACATGTTACTTCTTCTATGTAGCAATTTTAGATGCCAATAAAAACTACTTTTATCTAAATTATTCTAAAAACAATAAATTAAAATTGGCACACTTGGAATACTTGAGGTAATGGGTTAACCACCCCAAACATATTTAGAGTTTTTAATATATTTAGTGAAACTTAAGCCAAGTGTGTTAATTTTCATTCATTGTTTTTAACATAATGTTTCACCAAGAGGTAAGCGAAAGCTCCCTGATTCACTAAATTATTCTATTAATATTTTAGAGATATAAATTGTATAAATTTACTCAACTGAAGTGAATATTCGAATGAAGTTCTTCATACACTCACCTTCAATTTCTGCACTTTTCCCTTGAGCGACGAATGTGTGCCGATATGCTGGAAAAGGGAAGGTTTGTAGTGGATCCAAAGCTTCGCTTTGTCTCTCTTACAATAATCCTGGAACAAAGAGTTTCAGTTATTCAGTGTATCTTGATGAGATTGCTCAGCGGAAATTCTATTCAGATTCATTCCAAACTTGCAGAAATGAGATCATGCTAAGAATAGAAGTGTACTTTGTAAATCTATATTTATAAGTACTTAGACATGCCTAGCTATATGCATAATGCTATGCATATCCTTATATACTTTCTTCTTTTTTAGGAATTCATTCAAGTGTACAGTGGATCCCCGCTTATCAGACGTACGTTTTGCATAGCATTTCTGTGATTAAAGAGAAGGGATGTGCACTCAGAAAATACATCGATGTTTTTTTCGATGCAATACATCGAATCTACGCTTCGATGTTTTTCAATGGATAGGATTACAAATATCGATTGTTTCTTAATATCGAGTACTTCTTCTAAGAAGTACTCGATATTACTCGAGTAATTGCAACACAACGCTGTAGCCTGAACCTGACAATATGGAAACAAACCACAATTTTAAATCGAATATGAAGGAATCGAAATCGAATATAAAGAAATCATGCAACCAAATGTAAAAGTTGTATCTTTTCCAAAAATATGATTGGAAATGTCTAGTAAAGAGTTCGCTTTTTGTATCGGGGATCTCGGGATTCCTGATGACAGTAGTCAACTACGTATAGTGATAAATAAGTATGATTATTAGCTGGTTAACTTTGACTCGAGGTTTATGAAAATAAATCAATACATCTAGAAAATCAGCCGTTTTTTAAAACAACAGATTCGATGCATCTAGCTTTAAACATCGAGTGAATTCGATGCATCGATCTATTTTATATCCCTTAGTAATCTAAAATAATGAGTTCCTGCATAAGAACCCCGAAATTGCCCGGAATTTTTTGAGAAAGAGTTCCTTGTAATCAGACAAATAACAAGTCGAAATATTAAGATTTTATCTGAACTACAATTCATAATGCATAGGTATGGCAGATTAAGTTAATAAAGAGAGCTCAGAATGAAAACAAATTTTGCACAAAGAAATGTACATTGTGAAATATGAAATCGGTAACTATGAATAAAAATTATGAACCAATCCATTTAGGAAGCATTTACAATTAGGAAGTAGAATTTCGTTGTAGGTAAAATGAGTATTTGTCAAAAATATATGTTGAGCTCCTACCTTCATTTAATAGTGATTGCCATGTCATATTGCGAGGGACGACGGATTACCTACGCCCCCCCGTAATCATAACTGTATTCGATTTAAAAGCAAAGTAGAAATTCTTTACGAAATATTGAATTGAATTGATATCTTCAGTCATTTCGAAAACGCTCTCAGAAATATCTACTTTCATCTTTCGAAAACAATGCCTATCATAAACCATTTATTTAGTTCTTTGAATTTCCATCATGGCTTTCAATTTCGCAGATGAATATTAATTTCTGTACATCCAGAAAAAAATATACTTTTCTCTAGATATTGGTGTCATTTGGTCTTTTGGAGTTTGTGAGTCACCCATTCATAATAATATTTAATTACCATCATTACGTTACTAATTCGTCTCATTGATCAACGATTTATATGCGATAGTATTTTATGTTCTTTAGTTTGAACTATAAGCTGAACTATCATTATTTGATCGATTAGCCATTATGAATGTATATTTGTGAAGTTAAATTAAAATTTAATGTGTACTCTTCAGTTAAATGTGATGCCTGCAGTCGTAAAAATGTAATCGACCTATGTTCTGATCTTCTTCCCACATGTGACAGTCATAAAACGTAAATGGAGGTCTCCCACAGTGCGAAATAAACTGTATTCAAATAATTTTGTAGCTACATGACAATTATCATGATTTACAACGAACGATTTGAGTCGACTAACTTTATTGTAGCCTGATGATAACTTGACAAAAAATTGAGATCGTGATATAAAATCTCAAGAAATGAAGTCGGTCGTTTTTCTTCAAAAATATCCTCAATTGGGAATATTATTTCAACAATAGATTTTTACAAAGATAGAATCTTAAGAAAGGAATCATAAAAATCGTCCAGAAAATCCAAAAAGCATTAGAAACGAGGATAACAAACTAAATGTGAAGAGTGACAAGAAATATTTAAGATATAATCCATAGAATATTAACTAAACATAGCTGAACATTACAGATTTTACTCAAAACACTAACACTCAACATTTGAATCTTTACATAGTTTTCATTTCGTGTAAAAATTTACACAGCAAAACAAACATAAATAAAAATTTAAAGATGCATATGTGCATATTTCACGAGAAATTACCAAAAAATATATCATTTCTATGAAATGAATGAGTGGAACTATGTATATAATTTCATATGTATATATATATATATATATATATATATATATATATATATATATATATATATATATATATATATATATATATATATATAAGTATATTCACTTGTGGTGACATTTTACGGAGTTTTGCACTTGACACTCTGTGATCTCTAGTGACGTTTACTGTGTTTTCTGACAGTCCGGTATTTATTCCTATATGATTGTTGTGACATTTAATTTTTATATCTTTATATTATATTTCAATGATCGAATCTAGTTCTGTAAGTTTCAACATTTGTTTACCATCTGTTTTCACTGCTACATACTGTCTGGCTACAACTTCAGCCTAGTTAACCGTAAGATGTATTTTTTGTTTGGAACATTTTGTTTTACACTTATGTTCTTTTCAGAGTCCCGATGAAGTATATAAACATATTCGAAATATAGACATGGTTAATAAATTGGTTGTGTATTAATTATAGTGGCCCTACTTCTGCCGAGAACTCTTCTATTACTTATTTAAATTAAACGGCAATACTCCTTATATTATCGTGTGTATATATGTATATATATGAAATAATATATACCATTTCTTGTTTATAAGCGTTACAAAGAGTTATAGCTCGAAATTGGGGACTATGTTGTTTTTTCAGTAGATTATCTATTGTTTCATTATCTACCCTATCACCTGTCAATTTGAAAAGAAAATCCTGAAAAATTCGAAGCAATATTGTAGCAAAGGGAATATACTGGGGCAAAACTGATAAACTATTACTTACGTGACTCTTATCGATATTGCACAATTTGGTGTAAATTAGGCTATGAAGAAGCCAGTCCACAGGCTTATCGTTGTAGAACATCTGGAAGAACTGGATCAGCCAGGGCAATTCGGCGCTCTTGAACATTTTGCCTGTAAATAATTGAATAATAATTTTCAAAAACTTTTTCATTCAATTTGGAAAATATAACAATGAAATAATAAACGTTTTGAAATGATAGATGAGTGATTCTGATCACTTATTGTCATCTTTCTACTTTCGTTTTATACTTGCATGAGTTATAAATGGTCAATTCTCAGGATAATGAATTTGGAGGAAAATTGATCTGGATTGAAAGAAGTCCAAGCAATGATACACAATAGAAAAGAAGGCAAACTTACCAATGAAACCTAACTGACAAAAGTCCAAAACAAACCATGGTTCCTTTCTAGCTATTTTGGCTAATGCAAATTCTTTCATCTCTGTAACGTAGGATGGTTTCGCGAGAAGGTCGTCTTCTAATTGAACGTAAAATGTTCCTGTAACAGAATAATTCATAAATTTAAAGAATTATCATGAGAGGTATGGCCATTAATCGATTGGGCCGATACTTGATGAAAATCTTAATACATAATTTAAATAAAACTAAATAGTTTTTCGATTTTCACTATAATTAATTCAAAAACATGACAATATCATTTCGCCAACACAGTGGCTTCATCAGATGTTGATGATAAACTGAGCTATTACATTGTGGACTGCGTGCCGGACTCAGTACAGTATTCCAGTGATAAACTGAGCTATGTAATAACTCAGTTTATCATCAACATCTGATGAAGCCACTGTGTTGGCGAAACGATATTGTCATGTTTTTGAATTAATTATAGTGAAAATCGAAAAACTACTTAGTTTTATCCAAAAAAAGTATAGCCATTCAGTTAGAAAAAATCTTGTCTTCAGAGGAAAACAGTCAATTACCCGAAAAATCTAGCAATTTCTAAGATTTTTTCAATATTCAATTTTTGGAATTGTAAACTATTATTTATATTATACGACGTGATATTTGGATTATACGACGTGAATTATATTTTATAATCAATGAACTCAGAAACACGAATGTCATGTTCCTCTTGATTTTAAAATTTCCTTATTGGAGTAGCTACAAACCCACTTCTATATGTGGAAACAAAATTGTTCACAAAATAACTGATAACGCTCATACATTTCACTGATTGTCCAGCTAGAGTTGAATACCCATGACTAATTCGTTGAAAGAAAGGGGGCACATTTTTATTTAATTATTAATAATTTTATATTCATCATTATTTCTCTTAATAGTCGTGAATAGTATTATTGAATTATAAGTTTGTTCTGCATGTAGTGATTAGAAAAAACAGTCCACACAAATATTCCGAATGAAATACTAGCAGATACGTGAAATTCCAAAATATGCTACGAATGAATTCTATCAAATATTCCATTAAAATTCGCGGATGAAAAAAACGGTCTTTATTGAAGTTTAAATATATGGCTTTATCATAAATAATGAATTTCAAACATATTTGACGAAATATACGGGATAACAGATTTTCGATATTCCATTGGAAAAAGTACCTAAAAATAAAGTTCCGACATTTATTTGCGACCTATTTCGAAGTGCCACTTCATCATCAACATTTTCACAAAAGGTTTTGAGCTTTATGAACAGCCGTTTGAAATTGTATTTCTTTCGTACTCATCCGAGATGACACTTTTGAATATGTCACAAATAAATTGTTAAATTACAATGAAATATTCAGCTTACTGTATTTCGTTTCGAAGTGTTCAAATTATTTTTACCATTGAATATTTCATCAAGATATATTCAGAATATATCAAATATTGCCATTCAGAATATATTCAAATGCACAGAGAAAATTTTAAGAGTATTGATGATGAAATCGATAGCGGATTGATAATCTCCCAATTAAAATACAGGACGTAAAAGGAAATATTCAATTTCAATTTCAGATTAACATAAAATATAATTCACTGAGCGATTAGAGATAATCCAATGTCGGTTATTGAATTAATTAGTTATTGTGATTGGACAAACATTGTTATATGAGCCTTGTAATCCTTCAAATGGGAAATTCTACAGTTGCCTAAACGCCGAGTGGGAACTCCGGGATAAAAATAAATTTCACTTCCAGCTTCTGGTATTTCACCGAGACATCCAATTATTGTTTGCTCAGTAACCGTATTCAATCAATTAATGATTCCTATAAATCTTTCTCAGTCGAATGCAAGTTTGTGCTGAATCGACATTCGGCATACTTGGGCTGATTTGTCCATTAAAAAGATTGAGTGGAAAAAAGGGAGTACTCAGCGTTGCTCTCCTCTTTATAAATATTTACACATCCAATGAATAGGAATTACGATGGCACCCCACTTTTCATAATTTATTCAAATTTGCGGAGGAAGCAAACAGCGGCAAATTATATTTTCTCTTCCTCTTAACAGAGTACACGCTTTTTCCATTTGGTTTAAAATACTTTTTTAATTAGAGAGGTTCGCGGTCGACACGATTCACATCTAGTTAATTGCGGTTTTCGCCGAAATCGGTGGAGTCTATTTGAAAATTCATAAAGCGCAAACTAAAACTACATCGACTAAAGTTGAACTAGAAACGAAACGAGTGTTTTTCTTCTATTATAATCCAATAGCACCTGTGAGGAGAAATCCATAACGTCACACGAAATTTATGATTTTTTGAACAGCTTCCCGTCCTTGTCACAGTTGGTCACATTTGTGAGATTCCCCCTCCAGTGCGACGTCACATATTTTACAATTTTTCATCTAGAAACTATTGAATTGAAACAATAGTTTTGGTATTGGGTTTATTTCAATTTGGATCCTTTTTTTAATAAAATTAACACCAAGACAAACATTTGAGAAATTAACGAAACAATAAATAATTATATTGTTTTAATAAAACTTAATATTTTTGATTTAATGGACTTAGAAACCTCTCCTTAAAATTATTTATAACTGGCATAGTAGCCACTTCGTTTTCGTTTGTAAATGCCAGAAACACTCTTTTTGTCAACATCTACTTCAGCCAACCACAGAGCATCATCGTCATCATCCAAACAAAGAATTTTATAATTTTTTTTAACCAGCTACCATCCTTGTTGTTGGGACATTTGTGAGACTCCCCCTCTTGTGCAACGTCACATATTTTGCAATTTTACACCAAGAAGCTATTGAATTGAATTGTTTGTTCTGGGTTTTTTCCATTTGAATAAATTTTAATGAGATTAACATCAAGACAAACATTATGAGAAATTAACAAAACAGAAAATGATTACATTTTTTTAATAAAACTTAATATTTTTGATTCAATTGACTCAATCTCCTTGATTGTTGATCCTCAATTTAAGAATCTCCTTCTTAAAATTATTTATAACTGTCATTGCAACCACCCCGTTTTCGTTTGTAAATTTCACTCCTTCCATCAACATCTACTTCTAAAAGACCACAAAGCATCATCGACATCATCCTAACAACGAATTTCTCTAGCACGTCTAGTAGCAATTCTTTGAGGACTAATCTTTGCGATGGGCAAAACTTCTTTTTGACTCTTATTTGATTGCTTCTGTTGGTGGGTGGCCTTGTATGATGCAAAATGTGTGACGAACTATGATCCAAAGATGCCACACGTTCGCTTGAACAAGTATGCTCCGACACTGAGGCAGAAGATATCATATGGCTCTTGCTTCAAATTCGGAGATCCAAAGCTATCTGAAGTAACGGCGGAGAAAATTAACCTTCTGGGTTCAGCTAGCGTTTCGACTTTTTTTGAGTTTTTCGTTAATAATGCAAAGTCCGTGTTTCAACACGTAAATTTTGAAATCTGACATTACGAAATCCTATTTCTTTTATCACTACTGGATTCTCTATAATAGCAGCGGAAACACATGACTACAGAGATCCCCAGCAGGAATAAACAAGAGGATTTTAGTCCGGAAATGAATCAAGCCATTCTCGTGGCCCACCTCAACCAATATAACCATTTCCATATGTATTCACAAATCATGAGCTAAACAAAAATGTACTGTACTATTGTACAATCGAATCAATTGTATTGTACGATCGTGCATAAACCCCATGGCTTGTGATACATCCTCCAGAAACTCAGAAAGTGTTGCCTCCAAGAAGTTATTGCGACATATCTCTCCTGTAATTATGTGTGGTTTAAATGCAAGTCCGAATATTCGCAATATTAGTCTGGACAAATATGAAATATGGTTGAGAAACCAACAAAGATGAAACTAATTATCAGAAGTTTATTCCAAACTCGGTTCAGTTTCAAACAGCTACACAGTCGAGATGCTTGAGAAGACAACACCATCACAGAACACTGTATTCAATTCGTCATTGTAATGAACAACAATGTATTCGATGTTACAACCTTTCCATTAGGGGCATTTTTAACGACAAGTTATTCCAATAACATACCCATGTTTAGCGTTTAGTAAAAGTAGTTTCGGCTCTTAAGAAATAACGAATGCAATACTGCAACAAATGTTCATCAATAAATTCTCAGTGTTCAAAAGGAGAAAATGAATAATTAATAGAAAATCTACTTCAATTCATAGATCTAATTACTTATTCATTGAATGCTTATGAAGTCGACTATCTTCTAATATTCAATAATAAATAAAAATTCAATAAACTTCATGCTAATTTATAGAATAATATTTGTCTCTCAATAATTACAATAACCATGAATGTTTCACGGAAATTAAATCATAAATTATGCATGACGATCGTTTACAATAACTCGGATCAAACTAATTCAATCCAAGATAGACAGTCGATCAGTGAAATAATTATGAATATAAGAATTGCTTCAAATTTCATATCTTCACCTTTTGGAATTTTATAATTCTGTTATAACCATAAATTGATGGTTTGGATAAATTGGGAATACAAACATTGCACAACCGAAAAAGTACAAAATCAGGAAGTTTTCTGAAAATTCAATCAACAAAAACTGAATCAATACATTAAAATTATCATACTTGGCTTAAGTTTCACTAGATAAATTGAAAAACTCTACATATGTTTCGGGTGGTTAACCCGATATTAAGAGTATACAATGTTACTCTTTACATTGCATACCCTTTCAGTAACATTGTATATTGAAAAATTCAAATTAATCAAGAGAATGATTTTATTTCCTTAAAAATATCCGAATAATGCGAATAGGCCCCTGTTTCAATATTTCTCTAACATTTATCCCTTGAAGGATAATGGAAGCATCACATCGTACACGTTCACATATCTAGCTCTATCCCTTGAAGGATAATGGAAGCATATATCTACATTATATATATATATATATATATATATATATATATATATATATATATATATATATATATATATATATATATCATAAATTTAAAGATAAATGTTTATAATTGAATTTCAGTTTTTGGGTACCTACCTTTAGGCTGACAGTATGACATAAGAAAAGCAAAATCCAGATTTTGTTTCGACCTCCACCTAACCCTTTCCGGGGAGTCACCTAAGGTGATTCTCAATTTATCAAAATTGGGGTAGTAGGCTGGTGAAGGAGAAATAACATCAATAAGGCCAGATTCCACCTGTGTTGGAAACCTGAAATCAAAACACTGATGAATTTTCAAATTTTGATTCAATTCAACAAAGCACAAATGGCCGAAAATCAGTGAAATTATTTCATCGAAAAACAATTTGGACACACGTTCGAAAAATTTTGCAATGTGTAGAAAACGTCAATAAGAAATCAAAATAGGTTTAATTCCACAAATCGCTCCATAAACTTAGCCGTGAAGAATATAAAGTAAACGAATCAAATTATAAGAAGTATTCATATATTATATCAGTGCGTTTTGTTAATCATTATACACTATTAAATCGCATCTGTAGGTATTGATGAGTAGTGCATAGAGGTGTTACAAAAATCATAACCACACAACGTAGATGAAAAAGAAAACGAAAAAAAGTTATATGAAGTTATTTTGTACTGTGTGATTAATAACTAGAAATTGTGGAAAACTTACCGCATTTCGATGTCCTTAGCAATTTGAAGTACGTATCCTAAATCAGTCTGAAAAAAATATATATCACGTTAGTTAATTGGACTGTTCAATATATGAGTGTATTATTTTTGTGAAATAAGCTTAGATGAATATAACAATATACAAGTTTATTTTGTTCCAAACAAATTTAAATTAAGAGAAGATTAGCTCGGTTAGATAATTCAATAAATACATTTATTCTTACTAATATTCATCACTTTTAATAAAGTATTGTAAGTAGGTATTTTCGATCGAGATGTTTTACTTTATTGCCTAAAATATGCTACGTTGAAACACTTTATTACATACGTTGAGGGTTTAGAAGATTTAATTCTTTTTCCATCATTTTCATCTTTTCTTCATCGATTACTCAGGCAAACAAAAGATAAGCATTGCTTGTCTAATTTTTCTAATCTCTACATTCTAGACTGAAAGTCTAATAATTTAGTACTTACTTTACTCTTGTGATAAAATGACCTTTGAAATTTTATTTGCAATAAAATCTTCATGTGATATAAAATTTAGTTTTTCATTGTTCATAATACCCAGATATTTCATCTAAATCATATTATTATAAACAAAAACGAATTCTATAAATAAAGTTTCCGAAATAGTTGCAGATATATAGACTGACTTATTGATTATTTTCGAAGAGTAACCATTCATTTTTCGTTTATTTATAATAAGTTATCAATGGAGTATTAATTATTAATACAAATGAATTAAATTATTAGAAGATTTTAGCCACTAACGAAGAGAATTCCTAGATATCATCAATCTGATTTCAATACAAATGAAGAATTTAATTCGTACTATCCAATATCATTTTGGATTATTGAGGAGCTTATTTTATTTATGTTTATGTTTATATATATATATATATATATATATATATATATATATATATTACTTTTTTTTTAAATTGATTTATTGCCTGTTTAACATAGTTTATTTTGAATGTTTTTAGCAATAACAGGCTTATTTTAATATAAAAAACTTTATTTTCGTTGACGTTTCGTTGTCTATCAAGTTTTTTTTATATAGTTTCGACAAAGTCGTGAAATACAACGAAACGTCAACGAAAATAAAGTTTCTCATATTAAAATAAGCCTGTTATTGCTAAAAACATTCAAAATAAATTATATATTACAATACCTCCAAAAGTGAGTTATGTATCCGAACTCCCTATAGATCTATATATTTTTACCTTTTCTGTATATTCTTCAAAAGAACAGCCCTATTGAAAGCAATGGGTGAATAGGTTGAAAAGTTTTGTTTGTAATGTGTTTGCGCGTAGCAGGTCGAACAGAAGAAGCTATATCAAGTTGTACCCCAATATGTCTATCGGGAGAGAGGTATTTCAATTTTATGGAAATTGCGTGAATCCTACTCCCATACAACCAGCGTGTTCATTCAAAGAATGTCTTTCGTGTGTGTTTACGACCAATTCTTGGCACACTTCCTCTGGGTTTTATTGACATCCGTAAAAGAAAGGGGGAAGTCGGAAGTTTCATTCGTTTTTGAATTGTGCTTGAAAGACATAGGCTGCATGAGTCCTTGGGACTCTTCTTCATATATGCAGGTGTATGTACGATTTCAAGAGCCAAAGGATGAATAAATTATAAGGCATCAAGTAAGACAAAGTAGAAAGCATCAATTTTTAGGAATTTTAGAGGCTGAGAACATTTTGTGGCATGGAGAACGTGAGTCATATAGGTATGGAAAAATACTGAAAGAATTCCTTGTACTTGATTCGGGCGTGAGACACTTGGATCATACAAGGGTATTATGCCTCGCACCTAATCAAGCTCACTCATACCTCTCTAGTTTAGAAGTTTGACATATTCCTGTCAATGAAAACAATTATTCAATATAATTGTTCAAAAATATTCACACAGAAGTATAATACGCGAATATGAATTTAACTGAAGATGAGCTGTCCGCTCGAAACATGATGATTCAACGTTATTAATTTTATTGTAATTTTTTGCAATAGGTATATTCATGATACATTAGACAAGCGTTAAATTAATATTTAATTATGTCAACAAGAAGGTAAGCGAGAAATCACTTTCAGTTGGTGATAAGTATTTAATAGTGTTGGCGTTTACTTGATGTAAATCCATTATAATTGAATATAAACTTAAATTCAAACAGTTTAACTTATGATTTGAACTTTATTCACTACATAGCATGACGCGTTTCGTCGTAACAAACGACTTCTTCAGATGCTTACAGAATAATAACAACATTTTGAAAAACACAGGTATAAATATCCGGGAATTTTGGGATTCTATGACTTTGGTTTCACCTAAGATATTCCATTCTGACGAATAATTTCTATTACCTGAAAATGTTTAACAAGGGTGAATTGTTTAATTCTATCTGTTCATTGAGCAAATATCCAGAATTTTTAAGCCGATTTATTTCCACTATTTCCCAATAATCTAATTGACTACTTCTCTCTATATTGTGTAAAATTTTGAAATTCGTATCAAAAGTATGGTTTTCTGTTAATAAATGGTAAGCATAATTCGAATTACTTTTATTATGCGCGAAGCTATATTTATGTTCCTGTATTTTAGTATCGAAATTTCTACTAGTTTTACCTATATATATATATATATATATATATATATATATATATATATATACCGGGACATGTTCCACAATTCAATTGGTAAACACCTGATATGTCTTCTCTTTTAATTTTGTTTTCATTGTTCTTAATGTGTCTCCATAAATTATTGTTCGTTTCAAATGAAATATTAAAATTATGTTTACTAAGTTAACATTTCTATCTATACTAACATATCTATACGAAAAGATTGTCATACATTGTAAGTGTCAAACGGAAGAAAAATTGCTCAGAAATTTGCAAATTCTTCAACGGATAATACCAGTCAGTTAGCGACCGTAACTTTCGGCTTTGAATTTACCGTTATATGATACACCATGGTAGACACAAATTTCACATGACTATTCCATTAACTAATTTTCCTCTTCATAAACATATATTTGCAATTAACCTTAACCTTCAACTCCACAATTATTTATTCTACGACATTAGATGTGAGACTTGTTACTGTAGAAGAAGCTTTTATAATGAACAATTTTAAGGATCGAAAGGATACTTTTTATGATTATGTAATTAATGATTGTTATTTATTGAAAAAGGAATGAAGTTGCTTGAGAATTGAAAACAAACGATTATACCATTTAATAGTGTTGGCGTTTACTTGATGTAAATCCATTATAATTGAATATAACTTAAATTCAAACACTTGAACTTATGATTTACACTTTATTGACTACATAGCATGACGTGTTTCGTCGTTACAAACGACTTCTTCAGATGCTTACAGAATAATGTAAGCATTGTTCTGTAAGCATCTGAAGAAGTCGTTTGTAACGACGAAACGCGTCATGCTATGTAGTCAATAAAGTGTAAATCATAAGTTCAAGTGTTTGAATTTAAGTTATATTCGATTATACCATTTATGAACATTGTGAAAAGCAAAGGATGAAGTATGGAATATGCCATATTGAGGTTAACAAAATGACATTGTCGATAGAATGAAATTGAAAACTCCAGGCTTTGGAAAATTGTCATCCAAGATTCTCGAGAATGATAATAATATTTGAAGAACAATATGCTCCTAATGACATCTGATTCATCTCGTGTAACATGCGTTTGTAAGAATATTTCAATTCGATTTGGAACATAATTGGAACAATTAAGAACAGTCTGCTCCAAGTAACACCTGATAGACGGCAAAAGAGCACATAGTTTCTGTTCTTCTTTGAAGGAAAAATAGATTAGGAAGTAACTGATATGTTTTCAAAAAATAGATTGTCAGAAATTGCGTTTTGATAATCGCACACTAATATTGAAACATTTTGTAGAAGGTAGAGAAGCAAAGAACGCGGTAGTTTGCTACTGAAACCAATTTCTTTCTCAATCTGATGGAATGCAAACATATACAACACTAAGTATCCCACCAGCAGCTGCGATTTTTGCTGATAAATGTCAACTTATCCTGGTTATTTCGTGTATTTACACCGTAAAAGTTTCCAACTATATATTTATGAAACAACCTCATGTTTCTTGTATAGTATGGTGAACTATGAAGTATAATGCATTTATAATGGCTCAGGTAATGTTGATATATTATAAGTAAATCAACATATCATGAATTAGACCAAACAGAAGCCCCATCAATGAAAATCGATACAAAGCAGTGAAACTCATGATTAAATAAGAATTTAGATTTTTGTTATTCCAATAAAATTTCACTTATGTACAAATAAAGAATTACAGAAAGAAAACTTCCGCATAATATAAATACGAATATCATAAAATATATGAGTTATATGAGAAAAATACTCTCATTCATTAATTTTTTTCACTTTGGTTAACTTTGTTATTCGGCTTGATGAAGAAAAAAATTGAACGATTACAAAAATTACAGAAAAGGGTCATACGAACAATTTTAAAGTGCAATAGATACACCCAACTAAAATTATCCTTTTTATCTTTGGAACTCTGTGGAAGTCTGTTGAACAAAGAATACTCTTTGCTATATATATAATTCATTATTTTCAATTTGCAGTGGAACCAGCTAGATTCTTACGAGGAGTCATTTGTCACAATTAATTTTATACATTACTAATCAATTCAAATAACAAATAATACAAAATAGATTCACGTTTTCTTTTTTTGCGAATTTCTTTCGAACAGTGACTGACGTATTCAACTCGATACGAAGTATCCTTCAGTCCCAAAAGTTATCTTGACAATATACTCATTATTTATTTCACACCTCGTCCTTTAATTTTTAACAGATAAGTTTAATCCAACAAGTTGAAATAATATATTTGTAGTATCATTCAAACATTTTACATCAAATATTTATTAAAGCTGATGAATAAAAGTCGTCTTTTCGCTTAATGAATTTATATTCGGCCAACATCTGAATTTTACATCTTAATTTGTTTAAAATATTGACTTCATATCAATCATGTCTATAGCAAGGTAATATATCATCTGAAAGATGACTGAAGGAAGGAAACTTGAAGTGACTGATCTCTTCTTTTAACTTCCATTCTTGAAGTTATTTTGAGTTTTCAGAAAGAAATTCATCATACTTTCAAACTTTTCTTCATTGAATCTATTCATGAAGAAGGTAACAGAGATGATTGATTGGATTCAATTCAATTTGATGAATTAATACTCACTGAAGCAGCACAATTTTTTTGGGTATTTATGTTTGAAACTAATACTAATATGTAAGTACCTATTTTCGAAAGCTTTTTTTCTTTTCCTTTCTAGTAAGACATAAAGGCGATCGAAATAAAATAAATATTCTCGAAAATATTCTATATACTATAAAATTAAAAATTAACACACTTGACTAAAGTTTCACTGAATATATTGAAAACTCTACATATGTTTCGGGTGGTTAACACATTATCAAGAGTATACAATATTACTGTAATGAGTAATATTGTAATATGAGTAATATTGTATACTCTTGATAATGGGTTAACCACCCGAAACATATGTAGAGTTTTTAATATATTCAGTGAAACTTAAGTCAACTGTGTTAATTTTTTATTTTATAGTTTTTAACATAATATTTCACCAAGAGATAAGCGAAACCTCCGTGTCATTTATTAAAATATTTTATATTTAATTTCGATAAACTTTAATGAGAATGAGTAATGAAAATTGTTTCATTTATAAAGAGAATATCAATTGATAAAATTGTTATTGTGGCAATGGAATTCAGATTTCAAGATTTAAAGGAGAAGGAATAAACTGCTGCCTTTCAAAGAGTTCTTAGATGCGTATTTTCTGCAAGCTTTTTCATAAAGACCACGAACAATCTAATCCAGTGCATTGAAAAATGTGGCGTTAATCATTATGCAGCAGATTGTTTAACGTACTTTTATGCTCATTCATTATACCCAGATACTGCTCTGTGAATTATATTGAATGACATGGGTGAATTATTGGATCATATCATGAATACAAAATTTTTTTCACCTAGAGAACCAGATTAGAACGAGAGTGAACTAATTATCATTTGTATTCTAGAACAAGAGTTATGATAGTATTCAAGCAAATTGAGATTGAGTTAAAATTGAGGCTGACATAATTCTCTTGATCAACGGCGAATTCAACTCAACTATTTACTTTGGTTTAGATAATTATATACAAAATAACAATGCTTATTTGGTGTATTGACTAAAACACAATGTTGTGCCTGTTGTGTTATACAATTGACTAATGCAATCAATACAAACACAGCTCTATCTATCTGACGAACTCTATACATCACTCAAATTTGAATGAATTTATCTTGAAATTCTTTTGTGACCTTATAATGAGAATAAAGAATAGTTGCAGGAAAAATGAATCAGGTCAACATTGTGATGACTTTAATTATGTTATTGATAGAAAACGTGCAAATGAAGTATTATCGAAAATCACAACAAGAGTGGAAGTCCTAATGAAACTGGAAGGATTTTGCAGTATGCAAAATTAATACATACGAACGTATCGAAATACAAATATAACATTTGTTACGCATATATAAAACTTAGAGAAACTTCGCAAGACTCCTTCATTTTCAACAATCTCTGACTAAGACTGATGCATCCAGCTCATGTACTTATTGTCACGATTAGTCCACAAATTCTAATTGGAATAAGTTTTCTTTTTTTTTTGTAAGACAGAACAGTTAAGTCAAAAATTCGGATTCTGCTACAGAATAGAATTCAATTAACATAACGAGCGCTCAAAAGAAAAGCTAAAAGAATAGTCTGTAATACAGAATTTGTTTAGGCATATCGAACTGAAAAAATCATAAAGTATGAAAATTGTGTAGAAATATCAAGTCTCCCAAGTTGCTGTGAAATGATATTTCTCACCAGGTTCTTAATGAACTTGAAGAAATTCAGCTGATAGAATATCCTAACTACTACAGTTTTGAGTATTTTTAATACTTCCATTCGAAAATTGGACCTGGGGGCGTTTTAAAAGTCATCGATTATTGATTGATTGAATAAGACCGATGACTCCTAATGAAGGATGATTGGACAATTGGAGTCAATAATAAGAATTATCATTCAACAAGTTCGATGATTTTTCGAAGCGCACTTAATATCCATCGTCGAATGTGAATTGTTCGTTCATTGGTTCGTTCTCGTTGACAACATTTGTGTAAACAGCTTCCTGAGAGTTTTATTTCGAATATCTCGATTGAGGTCTCAGTATCGACAAAGTATGAATGAACCGTGAATACCGAAACTATATATATATATATATATATATATATATATATATATATATATATATATATATATATATATATATATATTTATAATAATTTGTAAGGGGTTTATTGAATTATTGACTCAGTATTTGCAGTGGTACTCTTTTCTCTTTACCAAGCTTTCGCAATCTACTTTATTGCTTTTTCATGGTTCTAAAATATATAAAACAACCTCAATCAATATCTACAACACAATATACAATGTTTGGTTACATGAGGGTTGAGGTTACAATCATTAAACTATTTAACAGCAATAACATAAGAGCAATTTTCCAAATTCATCCAACATTTGAAATTTAATCTCAATATTTAATTCTTATATATTATTTTAGGTTAAATGTATATTCTTATCATGTATCATCTGATTCCAGTTGTTTCCTTTCTTCTTCTTTTTTGTCGTGTTTCCTTTCTTGCTCCATATCCAGTAAATAGCCATATATGTTACTCAAGTTTTGTGTGTCATTTTTTTTATTTATAGAATTTTCATCTTTTTTATTTCTATCATCTCATGTATAAGTCTTTTGTGATAGTTACGTTCAGTTTTTAGCATTTGTACACATCTGTCATGGATTAGGGCACATCTATCTTTTCCATTTTTCATATCTGATTTATGGTGAGCTATCCTGTTTTTTACCATTGTGATGTCTGTCCCATGTATACTCCATTACAGTCTTTGCAATTTATTTCATATATTATTTCACTTTCCAATGGTTTTGAAATTTGATCTTTGAGTGTACGATATAATCCTTTAACTGTTTTCTGATTGTATGTTGTAATCTTTACATTTTAGTCTTTGAATATTTTTCATTTTTTTTGTTAAGTTATTCATATTTGGTATGAACGCATAATAATTTTTATATTCTCCTTCCTCTCTTCTTGGTTCTTCGGAATTATTATTTTTATTAGTATCACTTGAGGCATATAACAGCTTTTTGATCATGCTGACGGGGTAAGAATTTTGTACAAGTATTTCCTGTAGATTTCTTATATATATATATATATATATATATATATATATATATATATATATATATATATATATATATATATATATATATATATATATATATATATATATATATATATATATATATATATATATATATATATATATATATATATATTATTCTGAAGGAACGGAATATTTCCCAACTAAAGATTGAAAAGAGAGTAATATGTGAGCAGAAATCAACAAAAAATGTTCATTCCTGGGATAAACTGCCGTCTCATGCTGTTAATATCTCCTGACAGTCTGCTACTTTCAAACCTACTGCGAATGCCAACTGTGCGTAACGAGTGAATCTTTGAATTCTTCATTTCACCATTCTCCCGCACGCCATTTTTGCTAAGCTTCCATATTCTTCATCTGAAGTTATCACTTCTAATAAACACGCTATTCCTTGTATTTTTGTGGAAGGAACTACAGAATGCGTTTTATATATAAATTCTTCTGACAATAACAGTAATAATAAACACAGTAATAATTTCTCGCGCCTCAGGGAGTCGAACAAACATGTTTTTGATATAGGTAGGGATCAGATCTGAGAAAGCTGGACAAACAACAAAGGAGAATATCCGTTATTGATCAAAAATTCATCTTGACATAGTGAAATTATGAAGTTTTAGATCATCAGGTTGCCACGATTTTTGGAATAATTTTTTTCTACGACTGATATAATGCATTCATTATTTTTTTGTGATGTTTACATGCTAGTGTCATATAATATTACCTTGGGGAATAAGAAGTTCTTATTCCCTCTCGAGCTTTGATCACAAAATTTCTTTAATAAATAATACTATGGAAACAATATACTTCAATTCGAGAGCATCAGTGTCAAACGAGTAGAGTTTGTGTATTTGTTTTGAGATCGGTAAAGGTAGAGAAGTGTTCAATGTGCACACCTCTAGAAATTGTAATTGAAACCAGCTGCATCAACAATTAGAGGACAGTATATTAACCCCACAACCATTAAGGCCTACTTATACTGATGGGTTCGATTCCCACCATGATGCTTGTGCTGGTCGTTCGGAGTCGACGATAAACTGTAGGCTCAACTTTCGCACAAGCACATGGTGCTCAAAACAGAACAGTAGCATTCATTAGAATACCTCGAAATAAAAATGGAATCAAATGAAACATCTAACTTAATACCAGAAACAACGTAAACTCAGTTTATCAAAAATTGATACAATATAGTTCACTGAATACCTACTACTATTTCCTCGGAATGTTACTTCCTGTAGCTATGCGACTCGGTTCGTAAATATACCTCGGTATTGACTCGTAGTTTGAAAATATTCCTCATATTGGTATTATTGACTTCGGGTATAATGAATGTGACCACACTTTCCGTTCTGAACGGACCATCACGTTTTTCGGGTGTGTTCCGTTAAAAGCATTAGACATACCCACTGATTGAAAATGAGATATATGATGGGATGGGATTGTAATAACCACACGGAATTGACGAATCTTCTTCAAGTTGTCACTATATTAAGAATGATACAAAGGGCAATTGAATGAATGAAAAGTTTTCACTGTAGCTCGCTGGGTGGAATAAAAAACAAATTATGGGCATCTGGAAAAACCCAGTTATATATTTTAGTTTTGAAAGAAATGTTGAAAATTCACATAAATATAAATAATTGCATAGAATGTTTTTTGATGAATACAAGAAAATATAGTTGAAGAGATATTTTGCACAGTATTTACAATTCATAATGTTCAACCTCTTATAATGAAGAACAATATAAATGTTAATGTGTTAAAAATCGTTTTGAGCCGAAAAAACAATGGTTGCGTAAGGTATTATCATCTGGATTATACCTGCCTATTATTGTACAACTGTATTTGTAAATGTCTGCATATTACATTTTATTTGATTTCAATTTGGAAAATAGATGTATGACAACGAGCATAATTCAAACGAAGAGTAACATAATTTATAACCCTTTTGGCAAATCAATTGAAACACTATCACTTATAAATGACACGGAGGTTTCGCTTATCTCTTGGTGAAACATTATGGTAATAACAATGAAAATTAACACAATTGACCTATTACCTCTTGATAATTAACCTATTATAAAGAGTACACAATGTTACTGAATTTAAAAATTCATATATATCCTAAATCGCAGAATTTAATATCGGTTTCAAGGAAAAATCCACCTGGTCATTGCAAATAGGTAAATTTTTCTTTATGGCTATATAAATTTCCCAAAGTTCAAGGTTATCTTATCTTTTGCTCTTACTACTTGAGTGTACTATTTCGGTCTTCTTGGAATCCAAGAAATGATTATGTTTAACGCAGTGTTCAGAAAAACCCGTATTAGGTTTATTCAATAATATTGCTCTCCTATGTTCATCGATTTCTTTTTATTTTATCTTATTATATTTTGTTCAAGTTGTTTTTATGTAATCTATTACAAATTTTATTGCTCAAGTTAGGTATATAATTAATTCAATTGAATATTTTTTGTTTTTTCTAAATTAATAGAAGAATTTTTTGTAATAGTATCTTTTTTTGTTTATTTTTGATTAGTTTATGAATAAAAAAGAGTTTATAACCATTGTTAATAGCAATTGTTTTTATTATACAAACTTCTTTTTCTGAATAAGTTGGCTTTCTGTAAATGTCAAAAACTAGAGAATGAACGGAACGACTAATATGTAAATCCAAAAAGCTAATAGCTTGGTTGATTTCTAATTTCAGAGTGAAATTAATTGAAGGATAGATTGAATTCAAAAAGGAAGACTTTGTAGCCTCTTTAATATATTCAGTGAAACTTAAGTCAAGTGTGTTAATTTTAATTTATTGTTTTTGACTATAACTAACTCTCTTCGATCCAAGGAAATGTGCATGTACTGCTATGTTCTTACATTTCCATCAGAATTAATGGATGATACAGATGACATAGGAGAAAATATGGAACAACTCCTGCAAAAAATACTTACCTCAGCAACAAATATAACAATTAGAGTATCATTCGATTCTTTGGGGGACATTCCCTCGACTAGATTCTGTAATGTGTCCATTAGGTAACACTGTTTCTCGCGACGTACAGTCGGTACGCCTAAAACAACCGAAACGCCACTTCGGCCTTTCGACAGCATGTACGCCAATCTCAAACTGGATGGATCATCCAGCAGATGTGGTAAAAAGTGGTAAGAAGATGGTAATCTGAGCTTAACCGGCGGGTTGACACCTGAAGCAGCGTTCATTCCAGACATATTCTTCAGTATTTGACGTACATCTGGACCCAGTTCTGGTACTGGTATTGTGAACGTTGATATGTTATCGCTGGCGATAGCAGATTGATCAACATGCTGCGTGAGCTGTTGGAGATCTTCCTGTCGAGCTCGGTACATGGTGTCCAGATACTGGAGCTTCACCTGAAGCTCCGCCAGGCGTTGTGTTAGCATTTGTTCCGAATTTACATCTGGAAAAAAATTAATAATTTGAAATTTGAAGCAGAAGCATGTTTAACATTTTAGCTATGTTAAACTTTTATGGGGACCAATTTTCTTTGAATTATGTGATTGATTGGTTATAATGCACTAATATGATATTGTTGATCATGATTGGAAACAATTAAGTGGTTCATAGAACTCAGTGAGAATTGTTCATTTCAAAGTTTTGACAAAGCAACAAATTTGAAGGAAACGTGAACATGTAATTGATTCTTCAATTTTTTCAGTATTATCAGCACCCTGAATATATGTCTGAAAAGTATATATACAGTATTAACATCTAACGATATGATACAAACGTTTAAAAAATAATTATCAATAAAAAAAAGTTATCATAATAAATAATAGACAATGAGATTATGGCTTACTTCAGAATTTATTATACATGAAAAAGCCCACTCTTGATATTGCATTTGTCAAACACTTTTTCGAATAGCGAGCAGATATATCTAGTGGGTAATTGCACGAGGGATCTAGTTTTCGGAGTACCCAATGAAAAAAATTGATTTGAAAGTGAACATTGTCTAGGAACATGAAAATCAATAGAGCCAATAAGGGTAGGACAGTCTATATAACCATGTGAGAGGTTACACAGAAACTTCAGAGACAACAAATCTCTGCCTACTTCGAGTAATTTAGCTCTAAACCTGTTTAACAGATCAGTTTGGCTATATTTTCTGGGTGAATATACGTGATCGTCCCTCCAAATTAGATATTTGAGAAAATTTCGTTGGATCGACTCTAAATGATTTTTATGATAATTGTAAATGGGACTTCAAATCATATATCCGAAATCTATTCTACTCTTTAGAAGCGCATTTTAATAATTGCGTAAGTGTTTTTGTATTCCAACAGTGTAAAAGTGTCCAGCATTACGCACAATAAATCCATAATATTTGAATGCAAAGGTGATTTTCTTATCAAATTTTATACCGAGGACTCGAATTTCGGAGACCCTGGTCAGAGTGGTTTCGTTAATTGAGTAGTAAAACTGTAAAGGCCGTTTCTTTTTAGTGAATTTGACAAAGTTACATTTACTTTAAGCTTATGCAGTGATGATTGATGAAGCCGATACTTGGAGAAAATTAGTATCCATAATGAAACAATATTTAGAATTTTCTCATGAGTTAATACAAATACGCATGACGACGTTTCAAAGTACCACTTCTTTTAATCTTCTGAAAGAAGATTGAAAGAAGAACTACAACTTCATCAAATGCTGAATTTATACTGAGAATACTTTGCAGTCCTCATATAATAATAATAATAATAATAAGTACTTTATTCTCAACAGGTATAACAACCATTTACAGAAAATAATAACAATGTTGAATACATAACTGAATAATTAGAAAAAAGATAAAGCTAAATAATTGAAAAAAAAGATTCAACAAAGAGCTCAATCTAATATAAAAACAAATAGTAACTTATAACTACGTTATAGCATTCAATGAAATATTACAAATAACTCAATCTCAATCAATTCATTTTAGTCAATTTTAAAAAAATTTTTAATTTTTTTTCAATTGTTCACATATTTCCTGATAATAAATTCTATAGAGTCAAAGTGAATATCATAATTATTGGCAACTCTATTGAATGTAGACTCCATAAACCAAATGGGGGATTGCATTAGGGAGTTGGTCCTCGGAGTCTCTAGGTGGAATAATTCTGTATTACGAGAATTTTGCCTAGGAACACGAAATTTCAAAGCGGACAAGAGAGGAGAACAATCAATACTATTGTGCCGTAATTTGTACGAAAATTTGAGTGATAAAGTTTGTCTCCTGCTCTGCAATGAGATAAAACTAAATCTACTCAATAATTCGTAATGATTGACTCCTCTCTGTGGATAAACTTTATTCTCCCTCCAAACTAAGTTTCATAACTTATATTAACTCATATGTTTCGACTTTGCGATATATTTTCCAGTCATCAGCATACATGAAATTATGAACTGCTAAACATTCTATTAGATCGTTTACAAAAAAAGAATCAACAGTGGGTCTAAATTAGAGCCTTGTGTTAAACCCGGAATGGCTGTATACACATACGACTTATGACTCTCAAATTGTACAAACTGTGTTCAGTTATTTGAATAAGATTAATAAATAAAGGTATAAAGTAATTTGGTTGATTATTCTCATGAACAAATTTCAGAAAATCAGTGAAGCAGAAAAACCATTAATTCTCCAACATTAATCAATAATATATAACACAAGCTTCGTCTCTTATCGAGTATTTCATACCCACACAACGAGAACACAATGCTAATTAAAGGAATCAAAATTTATGTCCAATAAAATACAAATTAAGGATTAATAAGGTAGAACTGTACTAATTGCAGACGGTACTCATAAAGGAAAATATAACATCCAATAAATTCTGTTGAAAATGTCTAATTGCAGTTCATTTTCTCATAAAGGTTCCGCAAATAGAAAATTTCAGTTTATTTGATTGAATCTGTGGAAAGTTAAATATCAATATTTGTCAACAAACGTCATAACAAGCGATAGAAATTTCGTGTCTGGAGTTCGTAGCTTCGATTGTATCTTGTTTTCCGGTGCTCTATCAACACGCCCATGACACGGTATAATAAAGCTGGAAAAGACCGACTGGTAGCCGCCACAAAAATTCAAATTTGAACACGGAGTTCCGACGAATTGTGGCAGATCGGGCTCTACTACTCACGAAAATGAATGGCAACAAAGCTATTTGCCAGAAAAAGAATCGTTAGGACTAAATGAGGTATTTGCTATTCCTAAAAATAATATTTACGTACAGAAAAAATCGGTCGAAGCGACAGCGACAAGAAATAACGGTGCAAATTCCTTTGGGACATTTCTAACAATCATAAATCACGCTGTGGTAATGCGATGTACGACACAGAAATAAATTCACAGCCATTAAACTATCGAAAATAGTCTCAATAGCCCAAGAGTACAGATTTCAAAGGAGTTACTATAAATATACATAGAGGGCGCGTCAAGTTCTTCTGCGCTTTATAACGTTTAGTATGTTCTCATTCCAACACGATCAAGGTTATAGTCAATCAGAACGAAACAAGGTGTTACCAAATATTCTACAAAATATGGATTATACTGACCAATTCACAAACCCAGTTGAAAAAAAAAATATGAGTGGGTCGTCATTCGTCACATGAATGAAAAATTCAGATTGTTCTCTAACCTTATCGTATAAATACTGCTTACATATACAGTGAAACCTCTATATGATAATATTGAAAAATTTGCATGAAATAAATTAACAAAACGAATATAAACCGCTTTTTCAGTGAATCGTACGATATGAAAATTGAAAAGGCATATATTCATTCATTGAAAATTTCAATGCAAATCATATGTGACAATATTAACGCAAATGAGAAAATTTGCCAATTATTATGATTGGAAGATGAAGTTTCTAGAACACCTTCACAATTTTCAGCTTTACCAACAACTTACTAGATTACCTACGAAATACGTTTAACGGGGTTAAAAGTGATAACAAAATATTTTTCAAACTTTTATGGTCTATTGAATCATGTCATAGTGTTTGGTTTGATTTCATATAAGTAAATAGAATATTTAAAATACAGGAAAGGACAGTAAAATTATTTTCATCTCATAATGTGTCATATAATTAAAAGAAAACAATTCGACTTGACAATTAGATATTTATGAATTAACAAGAAGTCGAAATTCGCTAACGATACCATGCTACATACTATAAAAAGCAATAAAAAGCAACTCACAACTCACTCTGCAGTCAAATTTCATAACCACATTCCAAAAAAAATTGGAGAGTTCGAAATCAATCAATCTGAAAAAACCTTAAAAGCGTTGTGGCGAAGAAAGCGTTTCAATGTACATACAGCAAATTTTATAGGGGCTCCCATGAAAAATATCTAAATTGATAAGAGACATACGTGTCGAAATTCTATGTCAACTCATTAATAAATTGAATACATTTCTAGGAATTTCAGAAATATGATGTATAATGTCCACTACAATATTATTTCGTTGTACAAAACTTCATCTACTTCAGTGGATGAAGTTTCCATCCCCCTGATGATTGTACACCGAAACGATATTGTTATTTAATATATAAAATATTTTTGAATTCTTGGAAAGTGTTCAATTCATTGACGAAAAAAATTTTAATGACAATATAATTGTAATGAAAAACACACTTTTATCAAACAATTGTGACGTGAAAGAAAGTGAAATGTGACATTAAAAACGAAAAAAAGAGTGATTTTCAGTATAATTTAAATTTTCGAAATAAATTCCACTTGTTTTACATATATTTCTATGTATATATACTTGTATATCGTTTACTATCTTTATGTATAATGACAACCAAAAGCATTTGATGTTACTTGTTTTTGTATACCTTAGGAATAGAAATTATTTCTCATATCTTTACAGAAGTGCTGATTCAGCAAATTGACATGATGTTTTCCTCGTTCATTTGATATTTCATTATATTTTTTCAATACAATTCGTGATTATTACACACATCCTGTCTTGAAGGTATAATTTCATTGAGTGTGGACTTTAGAAATAAAACAATATAGGTATGTATACATGAAGGTGATAAGCATTAGATTCAGAGAAAAGTAAATAAAGATAATGTGCTCATGAAGCATATGGTCACACTTTGCACCTTATTCGCAAAGCGAATGAATGAAAGCAAATAGTTTGAACAATGGCAGAAATCAATATCTTAAAGAAATATTGACTACATATTGAAGGTTGCAATTGCATGAGAGGTGCCATATAAAATCCATATTGTAATCTCAGTTATTACATACTGCATAATTATTCAATATGTAACACCTTGAACGGAATAGCATTAATCCTAATCATTTTGAAATAGCTGAACTAAATATATGTTATTTACAATTTAATTGAGTTGAAATATTATTATTTGCTATTGCAAATTTCATGTAAATTCTAGATTAATATACTGAATATAGAAAATGTTGAATATATATAATTCACTTCGACCTTGGCATACATTCTAGATTTACCTATTTTAAAAGCTCGAATTGGTAAGTATTACCAATCGATATACCGAAAACAGGAATATTTCTGAAACACATTACTCATCGAATTTATTACTTTACGTAAAAGTAATGTTTTTATGTTTTGATGTATTAATAATAGCCAAAAGTATAAGACCACATCCTCTGAAATATAGAATGAACTCACCATTTCCAAAATATCAAATTTGCTTTCAACTTTGTTGAGGATAGAATCTATTTCCTCATTTATAATTCTTTTTACTTATATTCTTATATTTTCATGAGTATTTTGAAAAATACTGCTTGCAAAAAAATTAAATGAATGCTGTTGACTTACAGATAGTCCCAATATACACTGTATTCCATTCAACACGTGCCCGAATTTCACAAAAATGTGTTCTACAGCTCTGAAATATAGAATGAACTCACCATTTTCATAATATTAAATTTGCTTTCAACTTTGTTGAGGATAGAATCCATTTCCTCATTTATAATTCTTTTTACTAATATTCTTATATTTTCATGAGTATTTTGGAAAATACTGCTTGCAAAAAAATTAAATGAATGCTGTTGACTTACAGATAGTTCCAATATACACTTTATTCCATTCAACACGTGCCCGAATTTCACAAAAATGTGTTCTACAGCTCTGAAATATAGAATGAACTCACCATTTTCACAATATTAAATTTGCTTTCAAATTTGTTGAGGATAGAATCCATTTCCTCATTTATAATTCTTTTTACTAATATTCTTATATTTTCATGAGTATTTTGGAAAATACTGCTTGCAAAAAAATTAAATGAATGCTGTTGACTTACAGATAGTCCCAATATACACATTCTGATATTTTCTATTATTACTGTAACTAATCCTAGTACGATTTAAATGTTTATAAACAAGAAAACTTCTTTCTGAAATACATTGCTCATCGAATTTATTACTTTACGTAAAAGTAATGAAATTACGTTTTGATGTATTAATAATAGCCATAAGTATAAGACCACATCTTTTACTAAACAAGGATTTAATAATTAAATTGACAAGTTTTATTCCATTCTACACGTGCCTGAATTTCACGAAAATGTGTTCTACAGCTCTGAAATATAGAATGAACTCACCATTTTCACAATGTTAAATTTGCTTCCAACTTTGTTGAGGATAGAATCTATTTCCTCATTTATAATTCTTTTTACTGATATTCTTATATTTTCATGAGTATTTTGGAAAATACTGCTAGTAAAAAAATTAAATGAATGCTGTTGACTTACAGATAGTCCCAATATACACATTCTGAAATTTTGTATTATTACTGTAACTAATCCAAGTACGATTTAAATGCGAACAAACAAAAAAACTTTCCATTAGCATAAAAATTACTTTTCTGATTTTATTGAACTTCAATCCGCTTTCCGATACCTTCATTTGTTGAGATGAAATTATACGAACGATGCCTATTGTTTATATATTTGTAGATGTTCGTTATATTCTAAACAGAATGAAGATAGGTTTATTAAATTGAATAGTACTCAACAAGGAACAGGGATGTGCTACTTATTCATAGGCATAAAACAGCTAAATTTGAGCACTCTCTCTATTATCAGAGTATTAAAATTTTCAACCATTTATTATCGAATTTGAAAGTACTGAAAGCTCATTTGTTTAAGAGGAGAGTTAAATCACTGCTCTTAACAAAGGCATACTATAGTGTGGCTGAGTATCTCGATGATTCGAATGTAGGCAATAATGTATGAATCAATTTTTTGTATCATGTTTTTATATTTTTTTTAGCACAAATGTTCTTCACCATGTGAAATTGTCTCAAATGTTTAATATTTCTGAGTTATTTTTTTCTTTTCTTTTCAAATAAAATTGTATATTATTGTAAATATAAATTTAACCAATATTTTTGTTTGAACCAAAATTTTTGCTGGAGGGCTGAATGGAAGATCAGACTCAAAACTGAATTCAGTCTTTTTGAGAGCATTTTTCTTAGTTGTAATTATTGTATCAATTGAAATGAATGTAATTCTACAATGTAAAAAATGTTTCTCAATAAATTTATTTTATTTATTATTATTTATTTATTGTTGTAAACTATGGTATAATACTCGAGTAATAATATATATTCTTGATGGTTTAGGAGTACTAACTTTCATTAATTCATAAAATGTTGAGCTAAGCATAAACACTGGCAGGTGCTCGTTCGGTGAAAGTTTGGATATATAACATTTTATGATTATTGGGTAACATCCACATATTGCATTAGATTACTCTAGTGGTCCATCAAAACGTAAGATAAATTTTTATATGTTCGCCATCCAGAAATTATATTAGGTTCGCTGGACTTTGCATGGAGTCTTTCAGTTTTACAACGTCTACTCTGAAAAATTTTCTTGAAGTAAGAATTCATTCTCAGAACTGCATACTAATTTCAATTTTTCAACCTTTTTATTACTATTAGAAACATTAAGAAGGATGAATTTATTTTATGTGAATGTTTTTGTTTCCTGCCGTTATTAAAAAGTTGAACAATTAAACTTCTTAATAGATTGAATAATAATACTAATAAAAGAGTACCTTAAGTATTCAAAGAGTCTATAACTGAACTGCTACAAATGTATGAAAAATTAATATTTCGGTAGTTATCATATTCGTGAACCTCAGAACATTTCTTTTTTCTGTCCAAGAATTTCATCATTCTTCATACCCACTAGATAATATTATAGTAACGTTTTTTTTAATAAATCAGTTTCTTTTCACCACCTCGTGGGCTTGAAATATTCTAAAAATTTGCGTGTCTTGAAATTATTCTATATTTAGATAAACAACAATAAATATGAGATAGTCTCGTTTGAGCGATATTTTTATAGGCTGGGATATCAATAGCGTCATTCAACAAATGCAAATACTTATATGCAATGAAGAGTAACAGCACACAATGAACAAAAAAAACAATGAGCAAAACGGAGAACCATAATCAAAGCATAATAAATTGGCGACAACGAAAAGAATGAAATAATTCAACAATGAAATCGCAGAATAAACTCTTAATGACAAAATCGCCTGTATGATCGTTTATTGCGAATTTCAATCAGAAATAGTACCAGGAATTACTTTGTCAAACACAATGATTGAAAAACTTTTTATGAAAGACCTGATTTAGGGTTTTCTCGATCAATTCTATAATTGCGGTAAATAAAATTTCAGTCCTCTCTTCATTTACTAGAATTTTTCAATCATCAGTTTGATCAATGACAGGAGAAAGACTACCTGATACATGAAAACTTTATATTCAGATATAAAAAAATACTCAAGAGGGAGCAAAGAACCAACTTTCTGTTCGTAGAATCTGTAAAAATAATCGAATCCAAAAATCAAATCTTTGGTGTGAAATTTGCAATCTCGGTGTAAAATTGCAAATGGTAGGGGGATTTCTATAAAATTTATGTCGCAACTTCGTTAATGACTGGTGTTACCGATGTTTATCCTACGTTTCAGTATTTAATGGACTAAAATGTGAAAGTTTGAAATGATGCATCTACTATATTCTGTTTTGACTGTAATTGTATAATAAATTTTTTTTTATCTAGTCCGAAATTAAATTTAGTAATCACACACTCTTCGCTTGAAGTCAGTAAGGTATTTTCAGATATAAAGCTATATATTCCTGTGATAACATCATAGAGTTTCAACTATCTCATACCTCATATACGTACTTCGAATCTAACGGTATGTTTCTAATGTTTTGAGACGTTAACAAGCTTACTGAATTACTTGTCAGGTAAGCTTTATTGGTTCCACATAGCATTTTTCCTCAAAAAAGTGATTCTAACACCAATAAACACTTGTCACATTTGCCATTGTTCCATTCGAAGAGTATATTTCAGATAAAATTTTAACCGTTAATTTAAAGTTGTTGTATTCAGTGATACACTTTTAAATTACTCAACTTGTCATGAAACATGGTGGCGATTATCATCAAATAGAAATATAAAATAGAACGGAGAAAAAAATATCTATAAATTACCGATTATTCTGTTAGCATCTGAAGAAGTCGTTTGTAACGACGAAACGCGTCATGCTATATAGTCAATAAAGTGTAAATCATAAGTTCAAGTGCTTGAATTTAAATTTATATTCAACTTTAAATTACCGTTCAAATTGGTATTCATAGATGATTGAATCTTTACTATTCTCAGGAATTCTTGTTATACAAGTCTGTGGAACAATGTTCTAGTTAAATTATATGCCTTTTTCCAACCATATGGTTTGGGTTCAAATTTCATGTGAAAACTTTTATTTATTTTATTCTCCGAGTTCAGCTGAATGATGGGTAATGTAACATTATCCATTACAAGATCACTGATCGAGGCTCATATCCATCGTTATTGACTGCCGAATGACTGTCTGAAGAATGAAATTTTTCCAAAAAAATCTGAATAAATTTCGGTGCAAAAATCGAAAATTCATCGAACAGAAGCACACTAATTTAATTTTCTGAGGTTTTGAGAATTATTTCGAATATTTCTGCGTCATTTTGAAAATATTATATTCGAAGAGCTTATCATTGAAAAGAACTGAGCTAAAAAGTTCGATACAGCATTCTTCAAGATAATTTTTCGACGATTTTTATGGATAAAAGATGGGTATGAGCTACTAATTTAGGTAGAGGCTTCTTAAACTGCAGTCAGTGCCTATTAGATGTCTTTTGTCCAATTAAAACGATAGACAGTCGAAATTGGGTAAAATAGACGATCGATATTGGGAATTAATAAAATTATACCTGAAAATTCAAGGAAAATTTAATCATGAGGCTGTGAATCTTGGTGGCAATCCACCCGTGCGTCTACCAAACGAAATGGGAAATTCCCCAACACTTGTTTCGTCGTGTTTTCTCGTATAAGGATTTATCACGCAAACTTGAGTACTTCAGTTTAAAATTGGAAACCGGATAAATATATAAAAGTCCTGACCTAACCATTTTTTTGGTTCAAAACAGGGCTTTATTTAGTTGAAAGCACTTCCACCAGACTAACAGATTTATTGTTTATTACTTGGAAAGATAGATTTTTACGAACTGAAAATGATATATTGAATATTTTCAAAAACTAGTGATTATTGGATTTGTAGAAATATATGACAATCGCATCTATTGCGATTAACTATATTGCGATTAATTAAGTAATAACTATCTATAGTTATTACTTAACATCATGAGAACCGAAAAACTTCAATTTTTTGTTTCAATTATTGTCAACAATATGAGAATTGAAACTTTTACTATAGAAAGACGTAGTTATCATCAATTATTGAGGGTAAGTATAACAAAATGAAAGACATTTTAGGAAATGCGCAAGTTGTACAAAAATGTTAGAAAATTGTATGTTTTTAGAGCGACTGTAAATGTTCTTCGTGACTTCATGGTTTGTCCTGCTACTTTTTCGCTAATACATCCAGTTGTCTATCATATATTTTTTTTTTCAAATTTTCGTAATGCTGAATAATCTCAAGATTATGTTCAAAGAGAGTGTTCGAACTGTTTGAGGTTAAAATTTTTTAAATATGTTATTTTATTTTGTAGAAGCCCTGATAAAGTAATTACATAATTGACGAAGATCGTCAGAGACAGAAGGGTATTTCGTACCATAACTATATTTTAATAACCGTTCTGAATTATATTAATATAATATTGATATAATTAATATTCTGAATTATATGAATTCTGAATTATATTAATATAATTCAGAACCGCAGTTCTGAATTATAAGCAATAAAAGGCTATTTTTAATATTTAAAGCTTGTAATATGAAATATTAAACTGGATGTTTCAGAAGTCCATAGTGTGGTCATTATTTGTAAAACTTTCTTGAACATTTCAATCGGTGGTTTTTTACATCGTAATAAAGTTACAAAGTAATGAAGATTTGATAATTATTTTCGGTTCTTCATTACAATCTATATATCCCATTTTCAATCAAAATCTCAAGCGCTTTCTGAACGTCTCTCCATATTCACGACTTGTTTCATGAAATTTGGTAGCCGTACTTTTAACTACTTCGTCAATGTCAGTGCCACTGATTTTTAATTTCCCCTATAAATTATGCCTGTAAAAGGAAGAAGCTGTTCCTGAGCGAAATTGTCTTTCTTCAGTTGAGGGCATTTTATTGCAGTTTCGATTGTCGATAAAAGTTGACTCTCAATAACAGAAAACGCTTTTTCAATAAGGCTTAGTGACAATTTGCCTAAGAGAATGTGAGAAAAAAGCCTCTCGGATGCAGCACGATTTCGAAAAAAGTCTTCTGATCATTGGGGACAATTGTCAATGGCCGAAAAGTAGTCAAGTTGATAAAATGTTGACAACGTTTTTTAAAACAAGAAATCTTTGCGTCCCGGAATTATTTTCAAGACAAGAAGGTAAACAACCGAAAAATGGTAAGGTCGACTGGAATGTTCGAAACGGAAAGTCTGGTCACGTTAGGTAACCCATATCACTTATGAGAAAACAGTTTTCTCATAAAATGAGAATTACTTGAGTAATTAGATAAGCCCAAAGTAGCAGTAGCCCAGAGCCCCACAAATTCGCGATCCACACCTGCTGCATACTCAATTTATTCGAACACAGAAGTTGAATATTCATTCCATTCGAATAACTGCGCTTCCACTGGCTATACCATAACAATACACAAAATTTCATAGCAGACAGTTAGTTAGCATAAAACGATTGCTTTGCGTAGCAAATAAGTCGGATTTTGCAATGATTAGCGGTTGCAAAAACTTATAATCTTACGGCAGAGAAACATGCTGAATTGTATCAACCGCTACAGTTATCGATAGATAGGATGATTCTTTTAGCAGCACTCGATAGTAAACGGCAAGCCATTCCGATAGTGAACATTGGTTTACTTACCTAATGATCTGAATAAAATGAGTTCTTTTGAAAAATAGCAAACTGATTGATTAATTAAATATAACGAGGACTTGTTGAATTAATAGTGGACGAGGAAAATTGGAGTTGGGAAAACATTCATAATGTTTTCCGTCACATGCTTCGAAGCATTCGCAGTGTGCATAATAAAAGTAATAAAAGTACATTTATTCCCAACATATATACATCTAATTACAGAGAAAAATAACAAATTGTACACAAATAATGATAAATGAGAAAAAATTAAAGGAAAGAACAAAAAAGAGAGTATAAGCGAATATATACAACGAAAAAATGAAATTGAAATAGTATTGAACAATGACGAGATGAAACAAAGTAAAAATAAAATATTGTCTATTGCAAAGTTACATAAGGTCAGCAAAAGTGGACCATATAGTAACGAAATATATTTGATGAATGAAAATAAAATTAAAACCGATTGCAATAGTAATATAAAGTAAACAAATGAAACAAACTAAAATTAAAATATTATTATAACAAGTCATATGTAGACAACAGAAGTTAATGAAAATATCACGATATCCCATTGCGCTGTTTTGTGGCATGTCAAGATCACTGATAGTCGATCAAAATATATCACATCGAACGCAACACCCGTCATTTCATAAACAAAGATTACATACACAGTTGATAGGAGAACGTGACATAACATTTGATAGGATGTGAGTGACATAAAATGTATTATTCCGCCTCGGACCAGGCCTTGGCACGCGAATGTTTATCTTGCTGAGAAGAAATGGTGAGTCAATCGAATTGTGTAAAATTTTTAAGAGAAACGTTAGGCCGAACCGTTCACGCCTCAACTTCAATAATTCAATGCCCAGACTATCGGTTAGGATGGAATGGTCGAAGCCTCTCGAAGGATATTGCCTATATCATCTGAAGTACATGTTACGTCAAACATTTCCTCTGAACTGTCTCCAAGTCGACAATAGTATTAATGTACACAGGAGACCAAATTTAGACGCATATTCCAGTTTACTGCTAATGAAGAAATAGAACAGCGTTTTCATTTGTGCCAAGATTAACAAATCTGCCCCAATATCTGACCAAATAACCCAGCATCCTAGAAGCAGAAGCCGTGATACAAGTTATATGTTCAGAGAAGGACAGCTTATAGTAGAAAAGTTATTCCGTGTTTAGATTCTACTTCACGATAGAGAAGCAATTGGAGATGTTAATAGACTATGTTTTATTAAATCTGCTGATGCAAGTTGGATTTGTATTTATCTGTGAATTCGATTCTTTCTTTAGTAGTAAACTTGACAAGTATTATTGTTTTTACGAGTACTTTCGATTGAAAAATGTTTTTCTCGAAAAACAAAAGGTTATTCGAAGTCAAAGATGCAACAATTAAGCTAACAATCGAAGTTTTTACTTGACATATTAAGATTGATATAACGAAGAATCTTTGGGATTTTATGATGAAATTGATACTGATATGAATGAAAAAAATGGATGGTTACTATACAAACTATTCGATTAATGAGAACTGTTCACAAAATTTCATAGTAAGTTGGAGAAATTAATAAACAGATCTTTTGCTCAGCAGTCTCAATAGTCTTCTTCTCGATATGTTCTACATTTAAATTCGCTAAAGCAATTCCTAACGAATTCCTCAAACTGAATAATATCTTATAATGTGGGGCTATTTTATGTCAGCTTATAAATAAGAAACTTCGTAGATAAAATTTTAAAGCAATTAATATGATTCTGTGAAATTGAGCTAGGTGTTTTTCATTCAATTTATTTCTAGCCAAATTTCAGCAAATCATCATCAGAAAAACGATAAGATGCTTCCTTTGTAGATATATATGACAATCGTTATATATAGACTATTATTACTGTGATAATTTAACATCTTGAGAACCGAAAAACTTCAATATTTTGTTTCAGTTATTGTCATTTAATAAGCATCACAAGTTTGCTAACAAAATGGGAATTGAAACTTTCATTATACAAATACGTAGTTATCATGAATTATTGAGGGTAAGTATAACAAAATGAAAGACATTTTAGGAAATGCGCAAGTTGTATGAAAATGTTAGAAAATTTTATGTTTTTATAGCGACTGTGAATGTTATTCGTGACTTCACGTTTTGGCCGGCTACTTTTCCGTTTATACATCCGGCTGTCCATCATATTTTTCTTTTTCCTTAAAATTTTTGTGAAGCTGAATAATCTCAATGTTCAGTGAGAGTGTGCAATCTATAATTTGAATAAAACTAAGCAGTTTTATTATTTACACTATAATTAATTTAAAATATGACAATATTGTTTCGCCAACACAGTGGCTTCCTCAGATGTTGATGATAAACTGAGCTATTACATTGTGGACATCCAGCATTTATCCTGAAATGCTGGAACATATTCCTTCTGAAGTGTGGGGGATGACCAAAGAATACCTTTCTTCGATTGCCCTTTACTGGAATAAATTTAATAAAGGAGAATTATTCATTAAAACTTGATTGACTTCTTGAAAACTATTAACAAGGTTTGTTTATAACCTTTTCTTTCCGTATGCAATATTTAAAAGTTGTTATTGAAGACATGGTTCTCTTCTGTAAGATTTGCTATCTGAAATCTCGAAGTTTTTATCTGATAGAAATTTAACGATAGCTTTCAAAATCCCGAATACCGGGGGTAGGCACATTAGAAATGCGAACGATAAAATTTCGCCTGATGATAAATCGAGTATCTACGAGTTGAGTTGCGGTACTTGTCCCAAAGTGTATGTTGGTTAAACTGGCAGGAATTTCAGACTTAGCATATCTGTACACCAAAGATGCTGTGAAAAAAATGAAACTGATTCTACGTATGCAACACATCTTATAGAAGAGAATTAATGAGTGTTCAATCTGTTTGAGGTTAAAAATTTCAAATATGTTATTGTATTTTGTAGAAGCCCTGATAAAGCAATTAAATAATTGCCAAAGCTCGTCAAAGAGAGAAATGTATTTCGTACCATAAATAGATTGTAATAATACCCGTTCTGAATTATATATATATATATATATATATATATATATATATATATAATATATAAATATATATATATATATATATATATATATATATATATATATATATATATATATATATATATATATATATATATATATATATATATATATATATATATATATATATGTTCAGAAAGTTTTCCGCGGTCAGAAGTATGCATAAAACTTGGTTCTCGGAATGAACCGCGTTCTGGATTTATATAATCTCTATATAAAGTATTGCAAACGATTTGGCTCGTGGAGTAGGCAGATTGAGGCCACGTAACCAGGTAACCTTTTCCTCATTTTCTTTCATTCAGTCCGTGGAGTAGGCAAATTGAAGCCACGTAACCGAGTAACCCTCATCTTCACTAATTTATTTCAACTCCTGAAGATGGCTTCACAACGGAAGCCGAAACGTCGAGATTATATAAATCTAGAACGCGGTTCATTCCGAGAACCAATTTATATATATATATATATATTTTTATTTTGAAAGTTTTTAGCATTAACAGGCTTTTTTAATATGAAAAAGTTTATTTTTGTTGACGTTCCGTTGTTATATTACAACTTTGTCAAAACTAATTATTAACTAATTAGTTTTGACAAAGTTGTAATATAACAACGAAACGTCAACAAAAATAAACTTTTTCATATTAAAAAGCCTGTTAATGCTAAAAACTTTCAGAATAAATACCTCAAACAGGCAATAAATCAATTTCAAGATATATATATATATATATATATATATATATATATATATATATATAACAACCAGAATACCTTTGATTTTTCACATTTACATCATGGAAATACTTGAGGTTTCGAGTTTTATTCTATATCTGTAACGTCCCGCAGAATTCAATTAAATATGTAGTCGAATTAATCAGATTGCATCGAACCCTCGAATACAACAGAGTTATAATACATCTTCAATAAGATTTAATTACAGAACCCTCAAACTTGCTCGATAGCACTCCAAAACTTCTGGAGTAATATACGAAATTGATAAATATCTTTGTGAAACCACGCTGTCTATCTATAATTGAAAAGGAGAGTAAATGTTTAATCCTTCGTAATTGTATGCCATTAACGAATAAATGTGAATAAATATTGCATATTCCATTTTATAATGAGTTCTGAGTATTGAGCTTTAATGAACGTGTCTAGAATTATTTGCCGTAAGAGAAAGGAAGTTGGTGTATGTATACGTATTATGCTGCATAATATTCTAGATAAGCGACGTGTTCAGAATAACTGAAGACTTCATATTCCGAGGAAGTCCATCTAGTATCCGGTGATTTGGTTCGATGACGAAAACTGAATGATATTGAAGATTGATATCGCTGGTGACGATATTTCAATTATTTATGCGAAGAGTAGAAATATCGTTAATCTGAATGTCAAGCTGATATTCTACGACAATTTGGTCAAAACGTGGAATGCATAAAATAAAATCACACAATTGAAATAACTTGAATAAATAGCACACAAATTTCTTTATATTATATAACTTCAAAGAGTCTATTGTTGAAAAAGTTGAAGAAATATCAGAAACACGTGAGAATTAACTACTAAAAATATATGTGATTTTCGAAAGCTAAAGGGATCTTTTCTCTCAGTCAATTTTGTCCCCATATTAATTGATAAAATATGCAATAGATCGAGAAAACACACTGTCTTTGATCACAAATGTTATTTGATTCATACCTTTTGGGCTCTTATTCGTTAATTATAGAGATACACAAATGATGTTTAAGAAATCAGGAGATTTAAGGGAAATGTAAGAATTGTATCTCATACATTTTGTATGGGATAAACCGGGAGATACATGATACAAAGAAACTAAAACACAAAAAAAAAGAAATTCATATAATTGAATTAATTGATAAAAATTACCCATATATATTACATTGCTCCACAATGGATAAAATTCACAAGAAATTATCGAAATCTGTTCTGCAATTTTAAGTCTTGAACTAGGTACTAGGAATTGTGTTTGATGCCGAACTTACATGGAAACAGCACTTAACATGTCTTACAAAAAAGCTGTCCACGGCACTGTTCGCAATAAGAAGAATGAGGGAGCTGAGGACTCCGGAGATCTTGAGGTTCACATATGATTCCAACTGTCAAAGTGTTGCAACTTATGGTATTATTTTGTGGGGACAAAGTCCTGGTTTACAAAAAATTTTGATAACACAGAAGGCAGCAGTACGTGCAATTTGCGGTGCTCCAAAGAGAACAAATTGGAGGATCTTGTTCAGATTAGAAGGCAATACTTACTGTTGTGGCTGTGTTTATACTCGCTCGCATTAAACACACTATAGTGAACAAAACGAGATCCAACAAGAACAACATGATACACACTTATGAGACAAGAAATAGAATCGATTTGGCTCTTGGACGTCATCGACTAAAAAGACCCAGTTAAGATCGAATTATTGATGCTCGAAATTTTATAACAAACTACTAGTGGAGTGAAGAGATCGGTCAATGTGCTGAAAAGACTGACGACGATTTTGATACTATATCCACTCTACACAGTCAGTGAATTTCTCAATTATGATTTTACATGACATTACAACCATGTAAATTATTTTTACTAGTTTTGAGTGTGTTTTGTTCAGATTTTAATTTGTGTTGTCATCTGACATATGTAATGTTGGTTATTTCATGACCAAGTTTTATTCAACTTATATAGCTTTTAATATCTATTTGTATGTGACATTGTGGATTGATTATCAAATTTACAGAAATAAACTACTACTACTTAGAGTCCTCATAAAATTATTACAGTTGCATAAAGAATAGTTGCATAAAAGATTTCGCGTAGTAGTTACAACATTACGTTTGTGCAAAATAATCAACCAAAGAATTCAATACACCAAGTGGCCATATAATATCATACCGTATTTCATATCCAGTTAGATTGTTTTTGAGCTTATTGTCAAACTCTTGTTAATGACTGATTATCTCGTTACATATGTTCAGTGTATCGAACAATTTTTACGAATTTTCGCCAAATTTCAGTTATACATACCATATATTCAATTAATGTATCGAGTGTTATGTGAGAAATCCAATGATAATATTATGAAAAATGAGATTAGTAACTCAACTCCAATTAAGCTTTTGCAATTTACTTTTTTTGCCTATTTCGTATCTTTAGGCGATTGTATTCAGATTCCTAACTATGTTATATGGATTATATTTTTTGAAATTTCCTGGAGTTAACGGAATTTTTTTTTGATTGAATACTAACAATACTCTCTGAAATTGTTTGATATTATAGAGATCCAGTGGAATTTTCGAATTTATATTTCTCAAATCATCTAATTTCCATAAAAATTCTGAAAATTATTAAATATTTTAAACTGTAAAATTGTGATATTTCACTTTTTTTGAATGTTAATTTTTTTTTAATTCAAGCCAAATTTAAATAAGAAAAATAGTGCTATAACCAACTAATTTACATAGTAAATTAGTTGGTTATAGCAAATCTAAAAATAATTGATAGAACGGAAATAGTGCTTTAAATTGTTCTTTGATTAATAATAGAGGAATTCTGTTGTACCATAATTTGATACCCTAAAATTAAATGACATTTCAGAGAGACAACATTTCGGAAATTCTATCAGAAACCTTTTTGAACAACGAAACTGTTTCTGAAATTAAGACTACAAAGACAGAAATGTGATACAAAATTCGCCAATGAATTTGATTCAGTTACCAGAACTGATGTGAAATGGATTGTTTGATGATGCAACCCCTGAAATACAACAGTTGCATCAAATACAAAGGCCCCCTTCATTTTTACATGAATATTAATCCGAAAATACACAATTCAAGTACAATTACAAAATCCAATTCCGACAAAACGTCCTTATGTCATCAAACAGTGGACCTTTTAGGAAACTACAGTGAAAATAATTGTACAAAAATATTATTTTTATTCGGTAATCGCTTTTCTAGGCCCATTTGCTTCATTTGTCATGTAATTTGCAGTGGATAACTCTACGTATCGCACAGATTAGACATTCGGCATTCTATACGATGGATATGGGAGCATTGGTCATTTGACATGGAAAATATATGACCACCGGGATCGTGTGATTCGACCCCATCAGACTTTTTGTCAAGTTTTCTCGAGTCGCAATGAGCCAAAACCACAAATGCCTTTAAAACGAACATAAAATATGCCATTCAGCTTGATTTATGCGCTAAAATGACCGAAAATTGCAAATTTCACACCATCCAGCAAAGTCACTACGACAATTGCGCGATGTTATATTCCGTAATAACTGGCATATTATTAATAATAAAATGGTTTTTCAAGCGAATAAAAAAGTTCCGACGATATCTTCCCACACTTTGTTTCATTCAATTTCAAAGATCATTCAATGATGAGTCAATGAGTCACAGAATACATAGTATTTGATCATCTGAATGTGATGCTAGATAATTTGCAACATCCTATATATTATTGTGTTATACTACATTTCGGTCGCATTGTGTAATTATGAATACTTATACAGTCGACTCTCATAAATTTTTTCTATAAATCAAAGTTATCACGAGTTCCCTTCAAAATCTCTTTATATTTCGAACTAACTCGATACATTTTTATACGCTTGGTAATTCGAACGAAAAAATCATTGAGACAAAGCGACGCGTTAATTCGAACTCATCGCCGTCCAACACTCGACAATTCAAAGTTGCAGAGAGAAAGGGACGGGCGAAAAGATTTTGCGACAAGTTGAAACTTGTATCAACGTTCACGAGCCTTTGTTTTTGTTATGATTAGTTTTCCTTTTTGACACACTTCCGCATTTGTTTGAAGAATTTAAGGTTTGTTTAGTTATATTTCAGTTACTGTTAGTATTTCGTTGGTATACAGATTGGTAGACAATTGCACTATCCACAACAGTCCTTTTGAATTGTCCAACGTGGAACTCTACTTCTTTCCGCCGAATACTACTTCCAGATTGTAGCTTTTGGATGAAGGAATCATCTACAATTTTAAGACGATCTATAGCAAAGAAATTGTGAAACACGTTTTAGAATCTCTCGAAAAGCAGCTAACTGCGAATATCATGGTTCTAACTGCTATTTTACTGACTAACAAGGCATGGAGAGCTTAAACTCCCCTAACGATACTCAACTGAATCAAAATCTGGTTTCTTAAAAAAAGATCATGAAAATCTTCCAATACCTATGGACTATGAAGAACCAGCAATAGAACTATCGATTAACATCATCGGTGTGAGTTTTTTGACTTTGTTCAAGTGGATGAAGTGGATGTTGCTGTCTCAGGTTCACTAACCGATGCCAAAATTTAATCTGCGACAGATACGAATGGAAGAAGCAATGGTGAAGATGGGGACGATACATCAGAACCTTTGGCAGAGGTGTCAGTTGAGGAAGCAAAATCCTTATTCGAAAGTACATACTTACAAACTTTCTGTCAACAAAATGAAAGTAATGAAAAAGCATTTCAGGCACTTTTTCTTTAAAAAAATGTATTGAGCAGTCTGAGCAGCACCAATGTGTGCTTTGAAGCAAACCAGTATGACCGAGTTCTTTAGAAAGATTAAGGAATGCACATTATCAATACGTAAGTGTAGGTACACGAATGTACGTGAAATCTTTTGTCATTAATAGCAGTTAATGAATAATAATTGATCAACACCTAATAATTCGAAGTATTATTCATTTTATCTCACACATTTCGAACCATTGGATATTTGAAACACTCGATAATTCGTCATATTTTAAGAGTCCCTCGAGTTTCGAATTAACGAGAGTCGACTGTATTCACCTTTGCTCGTGATTTCAGGAAATTATTAACAAATTATAGAACTTCACGATTCAATGAAAGGAAATATAATCTATCAGAAATTTTCAACGCTAGTTGAAAAGTTTCATTTCGAGAAATATATTCAAACAGAAAGTTTTAACGAATGCAGTTCGCTGTGAAGTTTAGTTTCTGTAGTAGGTGGCTTATTGAAAGTTACTCCATTTTCGCTTCATTCAAATCTCATGAATACTTTGCCTCATAAAAATCCAACTGCAATTTAAGCTGAAATAACTTTGCACTTTCTGGAAGATTTCAGAAAAGATTTAATACTTTTTACTCAAAATTCCAGAGATTATCTGAAATTTGGCACTATTATCATAGTTAGGAGTAATAGCTGGAGTAAAATCTTCAACTATAAAATTACCAATTGGCTATTTTGTACATTGACCTGCATTGATTAAATGTTAAACAGATTATTGAAGTCAAAAAGTGCTTCGTGATGAGAACATGAGTTTCACACTGCTAGAGGATCCATTTGTAATACAAAGTGTGTCATCACAAAGTGAGAGAAGAATCTATACAATACTCAATGAAATCTGGTTATAACAAAGAAATAGTAAAATTTCCATTAGATCGATCTAGGAACTAAACAAAAGTTCATTCAGTGAAATATTGAAAAATAATGTCGAATAATATACTGAATTTGTCAAATGAACCGAAATCATTTGGGCAGAGTGCGAATGTACTCATGAGACGTTGGAACTTCAAAAAATTAATTAAAAGCTGCACATTTAGATGATGATTAGAATTTTCCATTTATCTTTGGCATTTGATTCACTATCCTTTGAATTTATACTTGATAAATGCTACAAATTAGGTTTTAGAGGCGTTGTTCTGAATTGGTTAAGTACCTAGTTATCTTGAAGAAAGGACAATGGTAATGAGAATAGGCGAGAGTTATTCTCAGAGACACCACATTGCTCTTAGGATGCCGCAAGGTTCTGTAATCGGACCTCTTCTATTCATATTTTTATAAATGATCTGCCTGCGAAGTGGTTCCGATTTTTGGTGACACTATTTGCCGATGATTCATCGGTGGTTGTTTCTGGCAGTACTCCTGAAGAACTCCATCGTGAGGGAGTTTGTAAATTGGTGTCGAATGAACAATCTGATGGTGAACATTGACAAAACTGTATGTGTTCATTTTTGTCTGAAGGGCAATGGAATTAGTACCTTGGATGTATACACTATATCATCATCCCAATCAACAAAGTTTTTTGGAATATTTGTAGACAGAAATTTGAGATGGACATCACACATTGATGTTTTATGTAAAAAATTGAGTAACGCATTTTTTGCAATCTCTAGAATTGAGATTATCGTACCTACAAACTGTTATGAATGTGTATTACAGTCTTGTATATAGTCATCTAAATTATAATATTCTGCTGTCCGATATACCAAAGAAATCAGTTAGAGTGAATAGAGAAAATACCTATAAATATCAGTAATACTTATCTGAACATACATTTTTTTATTTGAAATTTTTCGTCTGTCAATATTTCAACTGAAAATCGTTATTCTCAGCAATAACTTGCTGCAAAAGTGAAAAGAATTAATTTCATGTTAATGCATCACGAAAAACTATAGCTTCGTTAAAACTCTGGAATGAATAATATTCACTGATTGAATTAATTAAATCAATTTATTGATTATTGATTATTATTTTGAACTAGATTTCTGTGTACTTTCAATGTTATTCAATATTAACAAGTTTGGGGTACTTGAATGAAACAACCAATCATTCCCAACATTTGATAGCTTCCCTTGATATTGAATAACTCGAATGGTAACGTTCACATAGCAATAAATCGATCTGCATTCGAACGAGTGCTGGAAATAATTTGTAATATGAAATATTCCAGAGGAGAATAGAATTCAATACCGTTTTTCGTTGAAACATTATGAAAAATAATGAAGTTGATTGAGGAGCGAAATATGTGTTGAAATTTCATGTCAAAAGTTTTATAAATCAGACACATTTTAAGGATTCCAAATATATTATTATATAATTCAAAGTATTGTCAACTATAATATTGTTTCGGTATAAAATACCTTCATCAGGTGGAAAAACACTGAGTAGAAAATGAATTAATTTCATTTATATACTAAGTAACTTAGTATTTCTAAACTGAAGGTTTAACTAACCTTCGCCCACTTAACAAATCCCTTCAACTAAACCTTCAGTTAAGTAATGGTATATAAATGAAATAATTCATGTTTGTACTCGTCCATTTGACGAAGTTATTGTATATCGAAACAATATTTAAGTGAAAAATATTATTAAGTTTATTAATTCTGGTTTTCGAGCTTATCGGTTGAACACCCTACTATGGTGCGATAGATTTCGGGTTCGAGCCGCGCTGAAGGCATTGGTACTTGTGTTTGTCTATGATTTGAGAAGTTTAAATAACGATATATATCTGGGTGTTTTATATTGATTACAAGCCTAATGGCCGTTCGGAAACGTCGTTAAACTGTAGGTCCACTGCATTAAAAAAAAGTTTATTAATCACACAACATTGTAGAGAAATTTAAAACAACAATTCCATTTTTCAATTTTTTTTCATTTATCGAATTTTTCATGGGGTTCATTAGTAGCACTTGTCATTTGTATGATATTCTCCATGCAAATCGATGATCATTAAGTATACATCAATAATAAAAATTAAGTGTTATTGCCTTTTTATTCATAACAAATGGTATTTATTAATTGACAATGAATGAATCGTTATTTTGGTGAATATTCAATATAATTCTTCAACACGCTTAACACAGAGAGGAAGTTCTTTATAGAGCACTTGACAACTTGATAATGAGAAACCAATAATTATTTTATCGCCGATGCACCCTGCCATTTATTACGAAATTTTTCAATGCACCAATTATTATGTTTATAAGTATAAGGGGTGTCAAATTATAATAGAAATTGAAAATCCTGATATAAAAAAATTGGAATAAGTTGAGTTTCAGCGTCTCATTTTTCAAGGTCGAAAAATTTCTCATTCCAAATTTTCATGAATGTTATTATGTCTTTCGTTGATAAAACTATGAAGTGAAGTTTTGTTTGCGTAATAAATGCCAATTAATGATCTATAACACTAACGAAATTGATGCACAAAAAATCTAAATAATTTTATAGTTTCAAATATTCAGGTAATTGATGATATTAAAAAGTTTATTGAATGTTTGCTGATCTCTTAGTGGAACAGTGTTTAAAATCTTCAGATACAATATAAAACAGAGTTGGGTTTTGTCGAACACGTATAACTCGAAAACGGCTCGACGATTCTCGATGGTTTTTGATTTGTTGTATTTGTCTCTGTCCCCAATAGTATAAGAACTATCGAAAACATTGGAAAACTGACGACAAAATTAATTGAAATTTGTATGGGGAAAACATTTTTCCATGCAGAATATTGAAAGGTTTCGGAACCGTCAGATATTTAATGTTAATCCCGTCGATACGGTGAACTATCTCCTCAAATCAGAGAACATATTTAAATGCAAGTTTTGTTATATAAATAATATAATTTATTAGGAGGTATATATTTATACAGTATCATTGGATAGTAACGTACTTTTTGACTTTTTCGATAGTAATAATAATAATATTAGTTCTTCATTAGAAGATGGAAAATGGAAACTGAGAAGTAATGGAGAGATCAACACGAAGACAGAGAAGATAACTGACACATTGAGGAGAAGAAGGGTGACTTTCTACGGACACATTAAAAGAACGAATGAAGGAAGATTGAACAAGAGACTGTTCAATTACTTCGCCAGAAACCCTAAGACTCAGATAACATGGATCAAGGAGGTCAGAAAAGACATCGAAGAGATGGAAATCGATGAAGAGGATGTGAAGAGGAGAGAAGAATTCAGGAAGAAGATCAAGGGATTCGGGTGTTTTCAAGGAAACGAAAAAAAAGACTGAAGACGAATGGACAGAAGAAAGAAGAAAAAGCATGGAGAATGAATGAAGGAGTATTGGAAGAAAAGGAAGAATGGAGAAAAATATTCATGAAAAGTTAATTCACGTGGTCCATAGTCGGCCAAAATCGAAGGAAGAAAAACAGAAAGAATAGTTCTTCATCAAACCAAAAATTCATACAAAAGGCTATTGACCTGAAATCCTTCAGGATGTTTAATATATGGTGTTATTTCATTTTTAATTAATTAGTTTCTTCCAAATGTTGTCAAATTCTTCCAAGGTGTTGAGTAGTGTCCCTCTATCTATAGAATCGTATGCCTTTTTAAAGTCCACAAATGTCAGGTGTATGTCTTTGGCTCTAAGTCTCCTATACCTTATTATGAGTTTTAGGCTTGATATCTGTTCAGCGCAGGATCTTCCTTTTCAGAATCCTCCCTGGTAGTTACCTAATTGTTGGCCTAGTTGAGCTTTCAATCTATTGTGTAGTGCTTTGGATAAGATTTCCTATGTTACAGGTAGGAGCGAAATTCCTCTATAATTATTGGCATCTGTTTTATCTCCTTTTTTGTGTATCGGGTGGATCATAGCTGTTTTTCAATCTTCCGGTATTTCCTCAGTTTCCAAGATATTTTGTATTATTTTTTGTATGATTTGAACTGTCTTGATATCTGCATTTTTCTACATTTCTGCTGTTATTGAGTCTTCTCCTGGGGCTTTATCATTTTTAATATTTCATTTCAGTTTATTATTTAGTTATGAGTTACTTTTGCAGCTTTTTTTCTGATTAATTGAGCTCTTTGTCATATTTCTTTCATTTTATTCATTTAGTAATTATTCAACATTATTTTCTGTAATTGGGTATTTTACCTGTTGAGAATAAAGAACGTATTATTGTTATTATTATTATTATCTCAGTTATGTTCAGTTTCGAAAATGGGGTAACACCCCGAAACAATTGTCAAGAAACTAATATAATTTTGTGAAACAAGCCAGATGATATTGAGTTATATCGAAAGTAAGGTATTTTTCAAATCACAAATTTGAATCATAAATAAATTCATGTATTCAAATATCAAATGTTTTCATCAATTTTCATTTATTCAGTTTCTGAATATTCAGTAACATCATCGAACAACGCTTCTATAAATATAATTGATCGCTGGATATTCATGAATAACCCAATAACCTAAAGGCATAGATTGTAGGTGAATTACCGATGATATTTACTGGGATATCTTGCCGAAGACGTGAGTGAAATGCCATTCATTATCCCTGCGGAAAAGCCTCTTCGTGAGAATTACAGCCGAGTTGAACTCAACCTAACGGAATGCAACAAGCATTTAGCAATTTATCGGGAAAAATAGATGGATGGATGGGCCATATACATGTTCAAATGGCATAATGAATTGGATGAACATTAGCAACGATCATCAATTGAACATTCGTATTAATTAAATTGAAAAATGAAAAGATTGATAATTTTTAATTGTAGCACTCATCACTGATTTGTGATTGTAATCAGTAGTTTTAGTTTCAATTCGAGATAAAAGATAATAATAATAGTAATAATTCGTCATTATATAAAAAATTCATACGAACTGCTATCTATTCGTGCCTTTTGTAGATCAATTTCTACTCGTGTGATCCATGGTGTTGTAGATTTGACCCCTTTTATATATTTGAGGATCCTGCGATTCGTGTCGGTGGGAGTCTACTGATATGTTCGTAACATTTTAGCCTTCTTTTTCTTATATCTGCCGCTATGTTGGACATCTGCTGTGTGGTCTTCCTCGAATGTAACCTGTATCCTTCTTCAGTGCGTTTTGGGCCGAGTATTTTCCTAATAATTTCGCGTTCTTTTTTAAGGTTGTTTTCCATATCACTTTTTGTAAGAAGTGTAAGTGTCTCGCTTGCATATAACGCTTGTGGTTTGATTACTGTGTTGTAGTGTCTGATCTTTGTATGTATAGACCTGCATTTTTCATTGTAGATATTGTGTGTTATAACGTATGCCCTTTTTATTTTACTTAGTTGAGTCTTCTGAGCGATCTTTTCTCCTCCTGTGGGTTCAAGGATTTCACCCAGGTATTTGAAGTGTGTGACTCTATTATATTTATCTAATATTTATTATAAACATATAATATTATATATATATATATATATATATATATATATATATATATATATATATATATATATATATTATATATATATATATATATATATATATATATATATATATATATATATATATATATAACATTAATGAAATGGAGTATTGCCTGGTAATTTAAAATACAATTGTTGTGGGTTTGCCTATAACCTACAACGATATGTGTATATATATATATATATGTAGATATATATATATATATATATATATATATATATATATATATATATATATATATATATATATATATATATATATATATATATATATATATATATATATACGCATAATAATAATAATACATGTATTCCCAACATATATACATTCAATTACAAGGAATAAATAACAAATTCTACACAAATAATAATAAATAAGTGAAAGTTGAAGAAGAATAAAAAAAAGTGTATTAGCGAATATATATTTACAATTTCCGATACTTTATTCAAAAAAATTCTTACGTTATCGTCATAGTGCTATCTTACCTTGAGATTAACGAAATGTAACAGTATTCTCAAAAAGAAATAGTGAATATGACGTAACATTATTGAATATTTTCCGAATCTGTTTCAGCATCAAGCGTTTAAGAAAGGTATTCTGATCGACCAGACTTGACAAATGAGCATTCGAAGAACTAATGATCTTCTAATGAAATAAGTAGTTACAGTTACAAAAAGAACCTGTTGAAGAAAAGTGTCGTGCAAATGTAGGAAAATATGGCCTCAATTTCAGGAAGGTTGGAAATTTAGAGTGATTGAATGTATAAATTTATAATCGAGAGGAGTTTCTAGATGAACTTTTCTTAGTGAAGTAAGTGTTTCAAAAAAAATCAGAATTTTCAAGGAATTTCATATCATCTTTTCAACATGTAACTCAATCGAAACTCATAACCTCATAATTTGGATTCTTTTCTTATGAAGTCATGAGAACATCTAGAGGAAGGTCACGATTTCTTCAGTGAAATAGAATTATGTAATATATTATTATTACAGGATGCAACAATCCAGAATAGTCGATATAATAACAAAAAGTAAATGCGGCACAGATTCGCTGAAAGTGGTCCAAAAGAATCGACAACAAAAGATTAAATATTAAGATAAAATATTAAATATGAAAATATCAATATAAAAATTACGAATATCGCACGGAGTGTCGCTATAAAATCGCACAATGTGAAGTTTGAGCAAAATTTTGAATGAAGTGGAAAGATAAACAGAAGTAGGATCATTCTGCGAGGATGAAGCTTTGTTGGCAAAAAAGCTGAAGCTACAGCCCTAAATATCGCTCTCCTTATGAGCAATGATCGCTATAATAATAATATTACACTATCGTAGCATACTAATGTTAATCAGTTGTTTGAAGTATTTGTATTGAACTTAAAAATACTTCAGTAGTTCCAAGAAATAAATATGTCCATTGTATTAAACAATTTTGTCGAATTTAGTGAAGTGTTTCAAATTAAGCGATACACTTCGAAATGTTTCGAGAAGTGATTTGCGAGAAATGAATTGACATTAGGAAAAAAGGTATTTATGTAATAGGCATAGAATGTCGAACATCAACGTTCGCCATGCATGACATTTGAAACAAGGCAAATAATCCCGTTCACTTCTGTTACTAATCGAATAGGTGTATTTCTCATCTTTATTTGGCATGAAAAGTATTCCTTTACGAATACATGGAGGATGGCTGAAGATAAACTATTGTATTGGCACGATGTAACCGACAAAGGTTACTATTTATTCAACAAATGTCACAATGCCATAACTTAACTTCCATGTTATGTAACTCAATCATAGAATTTTACAAGGTGAAGCCTTATCACGTCTTCCCGTTACCTGTCACCGAGTATATCCATGAAATCGGCCTTTATGTCTCATGAATATCTATTGAATGTAGGAAACCGTACAACCGCCAGCTTTGAAGGTTTTAGGTCATTGGGTTTCATCGCCAATGACTCGCAGAAAACGACATGACTGTCGATATTATACGAAAGTTGCACATCTGTATACACCGAAAGTAGTAAGAAGGACTTGTTAAACTATTCTCCCATTAAATCAACCAAATCGATTATTTTCATTCAATGAAAGAAAGGTGAGTTTTTTCTGAACTTTTACGCTTCTGATGAAGTTAGTTAAAATTAATGAACTCTCGCCAGTGATTTCAAGCCTCTAAGTGTATTTTCAATATGTGGTTAAATTTTTTCTATTATATGCCAGAATTATAATTTCGTAGTTTAATTAAGCATCCTAAGTTAGGTATTTCTTTTAATTGTGTAAATGTTTTTGATTCTACAAAAATTTGATTATTGCTGTTCAAAAATGTGATTAATTTAAAAATATTGAAACCAAAGCAGTAGACAAACTGACTTATCGATATATTTAGTTTCAGGCTTTCAAAAATGAGAATGAAAGCAATATATGATGATTAAAATCCTTTTGTGAACTAGAACTCAGTCGATACAATCGCAAGGTTCAAAAGTTCATAATTCATTATTCAATTTTCCAATCAAGTTAACAAAGTAAACAATTGCAGTAAAGAAAAATATTGAACGAAAAATTCGATCTTCTGAGAAATGTTTACATTTCTTCTGAGAAACAATGTGGAGGGCAGACAAAGGACATTGAAACCTCAAACAAGAGGGATGTCTAAAGTTAGTCAACTACGTTGGAATTCTTATTTGACGGAAACACTTGAAAATGATGTTTTTTTGAAATTGGTCGATGTTGAACAGGTCGATGCTGAAGATACTGGCGGCTGAGCATTTTCACGATTTCATCAACAAAAATTTAAACTTTAAGGACGTTTTAATATTGATACTTTTAGTATCGATAGTGTAATCGAAATTATTTCTAATTAAGAATTTTGTGTACCTCGATTTTTTCCAAAAATATACACATAAATATGATAACTTCATCAGTTGTTACTCAAAAATGGTGCAGTTAAATCAACCTCTGATGCAAAGTTTCCCCAATTTGTTTTTGAACTAATTAGTAATAGTAAACACCGCTTGCAATGCTTATAGAAATATTGAGAAAACAGAAGCTATTTTTGCCTATATCTTGTATGAGTCAGTATTATTTCATCAATATTTTGACCATTCATTGATGTTTTTTGACATTGAGACGAAAGTTGCTAAAGTATATTATTATTACTCAATATTATTGCACTCTAATATTCTACTTCGTAAGTTGCTAAATATATTCTTTCTTCTATTATTTTGCTTTTAGTATTTTTAATATTGAGTCAAAGGTCACTTCCATCAAACTTGTTTCAATTATGCACTAGTATAAAAATTTGAAAAACTTCCAACATAGATTCTAAAGCATAAAAATTTTCAATTGGTATTTGAAGATTTGAAGCATAATTCATTTCTTTTTTCCGTATTCAGAAGAACGGGAATATCAATATTCACTAAAACGAGGCACTACCGTAAAGTTACGTATAAGAAATATGAGTCCCACTTTACACCGAAAAGGGGAGAAAGAAAATACAAATCCCAATGAAATATGCAATTGAAACGAAACGGCTACGTTGAGAACGAACGAATTACATTTTCCAGTGAAAATAATGTGAAAAATTGTTTTCGCTTTATCCTTTATTTTCCACATAAAGTCAAGGGAATGTAATTTTATGAAATCCCCAGCTCAGTGATCAGAAGATATATTTCAGTAGCAAAACGAAAATATGATTGCTATCATATTTCTTTTATTCTATAAATTCATTTAAATTTCGGAATATTAGATGAACAGAAAATTATTGTAGATGATGTTGAAATTCTTCTTCGAATTGATAGAACTAATTGTCCTGAAGATCTAATATCTTGAAAATACTTTGTAACGTGTGAATTTCCCACACAACCGCCGTCACGGAATTCTTGATTTACTTTTTATGTTCTTCGTCGCTGGACTCAATCGCGTTAACATGCGTACATCTAAAATGCAGATATAGTGCGCTGAATTCGAAAATGAAATTGAAAGAAGTAACATCGTAATCTTAAACATAAGATTTTTGGTAGATTATAATTACTTTGATTATATTCTTATATTAATTTTTTAATCAAGTGGTTTAATTAATTATCTGTGGCGTCCAAACTGACGGTAAGTTATGAAAGGAAATTCTATTTTTCGTATAAATGCATTGTCTGGAAAACCTGAGTTGAATTTTTTATTTTATTCATTTCGCCATTTTCATTATTTTTTTTTGATACCTTTTCAAATTGTTTATCTTTCAATATTGCAGTAATCATTATTGCATTTTCTAATTTAAATTATTCTCGATTTATCTACTCATTTAATTTTTCAAATTGGCTCAAGATTTTTGTGGGTTTACGATGGCTAATTCCACGTGTTCGTATCTCATGTTCATATTTAATGTTAGAACCCTTGCTTAATTTCTTAGTATATTCAAAGTATATCACACTATCTGTAAATGCGATTGTGCCATCGAGACCCTACAGAAATCCTAAGAAAAGTTCAGCCTAAAATAGGATGTTGATTTGCCTGAATGTTTTCAGTCACCTCCGCTGGAGCTGTAAAACTACCTCCGATGGAGTTGAAAGTACCTCCGATGGAACTGTAATTCAACGTTCACTGGAGCTATACTTCAATCTTGGCTAGAGCCCCAAAATCACCGTTATTGGAGCGTTAGAATCAACTCGCTGGAGTTTTAACAGCAAATATTGAAGGACAACTTGGGAATTCAACGTCTGTGAAGTTATGTAGATAAAATAGTTTATTTTATTGTAAATGCAAGAAATTTAGTAAATTCATACATTTTAACATTGTTATTACTGAGTATCAATCAGAACGAATGTGTGACCCCTCGTTATTGGCTAACCTGGGTTATTTTAAGGGAAAACGAGGGTTATAACTTTGAAAGATATAACGAATTCAGGCAAACAAATTTCCATGAAATGTCATGTCTTTCTTGAGTACTTGTGCGTGTACTTGTATAGTAGAAAGCCTCGAATTATATCCACTGTATAACCTACAAGGTAATAACATATTCATTAAAATTAACTACGAAAACTAATTTGGGAATGACTGAAAAACTTCAAACAGAAATAAATCAGTTGGCTATAATCATGTGATTCACTGGAGGGCATCCGTGGTAAGGTAATAGGAAATGATTTGAAGTAACAGAAGTGAAAGCCTTCAACTTTCGGAACAGTTTAGTTACGTTAGGTTATTGTTAGCAAACATATAACTCACTTTCTATAAATATGTCAATAGAGGTTTTTTTGCTTTGTGAACGGAAATTGCAAAGTTTACGAGACCGGATCATCAATCACGAAAAATTTAATTCACAGAGTATATTATATTGTACAAGAAAAAACGAATCGGAAAGAATCATTGAATAATTCCAAACACTCTTGCGGAAAAGAAAAAATATCCACAAAATTTTTTAAATTCACCCGAGATATGTTTCGATCTAATAATCTATCATCTAGAACTGATATCACTTGTTTGAGAATATAAAAATATATCAATTCAAAATTTCTCCTGAAAATACAGTGATTATTTATTTCTCGGGTCCCAGATGTAAGCACTGAATTGAATAGAATTCATGTTATTAATTGAGTGCTAATTTTTCAAACTATATAGATCTCACCAATTTTTGATGATGGCTTGATGAAACATATGCCAGGTTAGTTGAGCCATTTTTAGTGGAATTCAGTCAAATGTTTCCAGTTATAATGAATCATTTGATCTGACACAATGTCCTCAAATATTGATTAATCCTGAGCCTATCAGATATACAAGAATTCAAAATCAGATCCTATCCGATATTGAATACCCCCTTTGAGTGAAGTAGATAACTAGTGCAGTGAATTCAAAATGCAGAACATCCTTCGAGAGGTGGATTTAATAAATAATACTTTAGAGAACACAATTCGAGACAAAGATTTATCAAGAAAACAAGATAATCATTATCATTCAACAGTATAGTGGTAACATTCGTTAGTTACCACAGTAATAAATATCAATAAATTAAAATTAACACACTTGACTTAAGTTTCACTAAATACATTAAAAACTCTGCGTATGTTTCGGGTGTTTAACCCATTATCACAATGTTACGGTTATGGGTTAACCACCCGAAATATATGTAGAGTTTTTAATATATTCAGTGAAACTTGAGTCAAGTGTGTTACATTTTAATTTATTGCTTTCAACAAAATATTTCACCAAGATATAAGCGAAACCTCCGTGTCATTTAGTAATAAATATCGCTTATACACATATTTAAAAATGTGTAAGTATATGTCAAATATCAATGTTACAAACATTAACCAACCAAAAAAAAAACGATTATTACGCACATAAAACTGACATGAAGATTCCTTAGAGAGACCTTCGAGGCCATAACATGGTTTTGGGATATCAAAATTGAAAATTTAGCGTAAATTTCGAATAATTATATAGTCAACTTACAGTTTCTCAATATAAATATGTAATAGAAAACCTTAATCAAATCATGTGGAACAGAAACAAAACGAAGATCACTTACTTGTATAGACTGAGCTAATATAATAACCTGAAAACTGAATATAAAAACTGAAATCGAAATTTGTATCTTAGGGGTCGCACAAGTATTATGTAAGCACTACAGGGGGTCGGGTAGGTCTTTGCTTTGCTTATTTTGGGTGACATGGGGGAAGGGGGTCTAGATGATGATAACGTCATCAGTAGTTATTTACTTTTTTATACATGTGGCAACCCCACGTTGTCTTGGCTTGAAAACTAAACGCATTTTCTGGGATTCCCGCAAATAATTCATATGTTTAGGAACTCGCTTAGGACCTTGTAGGGGAATTACCGCGAGTAAAATGTGAACACGACCACTGATAGGAAAGTTAGACCTCCAAGAGTTGCTGGTCATCGTGCTGACGAACTGATGTGCAATATTCAAAATATAGAGCACGATGACGTTGAATGGCTCGAGAAAAATGACATTAGACATTCCAAAAGTGGGCAGGCTCACAACACTGAGCAGCAAACTGAGAATCATGGTCTCAGGACTGTTAATTCGAATAAATATGTGTACCATCAATTTTAAGTAAGTTTTTATTTTCGAAATATTGCTTAATATTATAATATTTTTGTACATTACTCTGTGTTAAATACCGTGTCAGTAAAATCTAATCTCTATGCTAAAAGTATTTTATTATTTTTAGAATTATAACTTCTGCTCATGAATTATTGAAAAAAATCAATACATACATTTTAAAATGTTTACGTAAGCATAGGGTGAGGGGGTGAGAGGTTTATTTACTTTTGATGACAAGGGGGATGGTGGGTTAAATAACTGTAATGAATTTGCTTACGTAATACTTGAATTGCCCCTTGAATAAAAGTTTGCGAAAAAAATTGAGAAAAATTATCACATCAATTTGAAATTAATATTTATTTCGTGGCTGCGATATTCAAGACAGTGGACAAGAATAACATCTATAGATTCAAATAATTTCGAATATTTTGATCAGCGGACATTTAAAGTCCAGGTTAAATAAATTAACTTCCTGGCCATTCTACAACGAATGATTTTCATATCACTCCAAAAAAATTAATGAAATTGGAGAAAAAATTACAAAAATCAATCAAATACCTACTGCAAACCGTTATATTGAATAATTAAAGGAAGTTATTGAACAATGTCTCAAGTCTATTAATAAGGAAGGATGTTGCCTTTATTTTATCTTTTCGAAGTGCTACCATGAAAGATACGTTATCAGCATGTGAGAGTATAAAGTAGCGGAAATGATGAGGTAGATAAAATAAAGGTAGTTTGCATACCTAATTCATCTATGGTGGTTTTAAGGTATCTACAGGATAATGTTATCCAACGATAAAAACATGCTGTTCTTTATTTCCTATCATAAATGGAAGATATATGTTGTGGTTTAAAAACGTCAATTTCGACTGAATGTGGAATCTGGACAAATTAGTTGACGCTTTCGCGGCAGTTCATGAACTAATTTCAGAATCCAAAGTGGAAGAAGGGAAAGTCTCTGAAGAATTTCGGCATTAGAGCCAACGAAACGTTAAGAAGCAATTCCAAACGACGGCGTTCAGATTCTCATTAGAAAAATTCAATTATGGATTGATATGGAATATTTCCACTTAGCACTGGTAGTTTATTTGTGCAGCAATATTGGTATAGAATAAAATTTAAATTAGTTATCAGCAACATCAATGAGAAAGCTATATCAAATTCCTTTTCAAATGAAGAATAAAATTCACAGTATTTTCTCATATTGATCATACATGAGCACAAGTATTTTCTACAGGTAATATTACAGTTTTTATGTTCCACCTCTACGACTGTTGGGGTTGTTGTGTAATCCTATATACCTACCTAAAATGAAAAAATCAGAATCCATAAAATAGTGACGCCGTTTCGATATTTTATGTTTGGAAAAACATAATTCTATTACATTTGGAATGTAATAGAATAAGTGACTCACATCTAGTGCCTATGTTTACCTCAGGGACGTACCAATAAAATGTGGACGAAGGTTCACTTTTCGATTTGCTATCCCTCTAATGAATAAAACAATTTGTTGTTTTGGTTACATTTCAGTCGAAACTGTGTTTCTCGTGCATACAATGCAACAAAAGAAATTTATCTGGAATCAGGATTTGGGAGAGAAAACATGAATGTTTTCTGCTGAAATATGAAAATAAAAAGTTTTATAATCGAGAAAGTTTTAGATAAGGGAGAGAAAGTATTGATTTCATGGAATCAGTTCTATAATTTCTGGTAGAATGTTGACCAATGAGCACGTATTGTTGAACATATGAAAAATATTATGCAAATATATTCAATAAATAATGTTCTCAATTTCCCACAAAAATAATCCAAAGCAACTTAAGAGTAAAATTTTTGAAATTAATGAATTTTAAAAAACGAATTATTAATATTCAGTACTTCCCCAAAGAAACTATAGACAGATACAATCTTGAGTTACATTTGAGAAGTATTCTTTGAACTAAGACATTTGTCGGTTGTCGAATACCCTTATGGAGTGAGTGAAGAAAAAAAGAAACCTGGGTTCCCAACTTAAGAGTCGTGAGACCCCGTATTTTGAAAATGATGAGAAGTTCTATACCTAGCTAGAAATGGTTGTGTAGTTTGAGTATTTGTTAACTTTTTGAAAACGATCTCAACATGTTCAATCGAATGTTTAAGTGCGGTGTTAAAAGCAACTAATAACTATTGTCAATTTGTTCTTTACTGGAAGTGTTTCATCATGAAAATTTCATGTTTCAATTGAAAACTTTGGGAAATCTGAACATGATCTCATAAAAATATTAGCTATGTAAGTGAAACAAAAATACAACTCTATAATAATAGCTCGAAAAAGTATTTATTACACAAGAAAATCGTCCAGTTAAATCGTTTGGTTCATGTTAGAACTAATTTGCCCCGTTCGATGGCATTGATAATTAATATTATGGGGGCATACCCCCGTAATATAAATTGAAGTTTCTATCACATAAAAGGAACGTTTACAAATTACGTAAGGCGTATTGGGGGCGGGTGAGGTTGACAATCCCTTATGAAACCCGACATGAGGGAAGGGGGGATTTTCATCATACATATTTACGTAAGGTTATCGACTATGTTAAAATGCTATTTTGGGTGCTGACTTCCTGCAATTTCAAATTGTTTTGTATAACTTCTCAAAATCAAAGAACAGCGAGTGAAGTTTCAAATGAGACTCGATGCTTTCTATACAAGTTACTATTAGTATTCGGTCGCATACTGAAAACAAAAGGACGGAGTCTCATGAACGCCATATACCGCGGTAAAACAAACGCCAAAGTCGGTACGACGTGAAGGCTCTGCAGATACACTATTACGAATATATAGGTAGTCAAATGTACTGAAAAAACTTGTTGTAAACTTTTGAGAAGTAATTTACAAGATGTACTTGGTAACGGTTCATTTCCTACCCCATATTCTGTGACATACAAAGAATGGTTTTTTGCAATCGCAGCCACTAACTAATAATCAAGAAAAGCAAAGATATCTACCGCTGCTACAAAGATTATCGATGAACTTGTCAATCGATCACCAACCATACAAAGAAATTCCGTATGATTATTAATTTATTGTCCATCAGTTAGAGATCAAATAGATAACAGAGTGAGCACTATTTGTGTAATGTATTTTGCATCAAAAGAAGGAGTGACTTCACACATAAAATTACTGGGTCATAAAGTAAAAGAGCCAGAAAAAAAAGATAAATGATTCAAAATCAATCTTAAAAAAAAGAAAGAATGAGATCATGTGTGTATTAGGGGATTCAAAACTCGATAAACATACTGAGTGGGTAGAGTGATGAAGTAGAAGTAATGAAGAGAAGCAAGTCGATGGAAAAGCAGATAAATCAAATAGTATCCCAGTTGTAAACTCGACGTCAGACTGGTTAACAAACCCTTTTGCAACAGATGCTGATCAGTTATCATCTAGATTGATAATTTTAAATTTTTCGAGTTGTATTTGAGATTTTTTTAAATGAACTACTCATAATAAATTATAATACATACGTTAGTTCTTTACTTTTTATACAACTTTCGATGTGCATTGAATTGTCTTCTCTATTTTCAATAATCGATTCTAACGTAAGGGTATTAATTAGTATTAATATTATTATTAGTATTATTATAAGGATCATTATTAAGAAGATGCATATGTCCTAACCTTCTGTTTCCTAGAAAAGGGGGGGAAAATATTGAAAAAACAGCCTTACGTAATTTGTAAACGTTCCCAAGAGCAATTGGTCGATTGAAAAGGCGAATGGAACATAATATTTTTAGATATCGTTTGTAACTATTTTGATATCGTCAACTGACTATTTTTACCAGGTCAGTTTTCATTAATAGAAACAACACTATCCACCTAGATTCATTAGAAGAAGGTAGGCAAAATGAACGTTAACTTTTTGAAGAATACTACTGGAAAATGCTCTTAACGCTAATAATAAATCTACGTACTTTCGAATGCAAACAGAACTTGCATATCAAGAAAAAATTCGAAATTAACAGATACCAGATTTAAAAAAAAACCTCACATTAAATATATACACCTTAGAGATATATATACTCAACAAAAAGATATATATATATATATATATATATATATATATATATATATATATACATGTATTCAGTACAAGGTGAGATCCGTACATATGATAGACAACCTGAGATCCACTAGTAGAAATCACTTTAGCTTTGAATTGTTTTCACAAATTAGTCTAAAGATACTGGTCAATGATATGAACCGAGGGGTAAGATAAATTAAAATTTTTTTCATACACCAAGTATGAAGGTAAGTAGAGATCCATGATAAATGTAAGTAAGACGAGATCCGATATACTATTTGTATAGATACGCTGTACAAGACGAAATCCAGCGATGTTGCCACTTTATACAGAATTTCGTTTACAACTCAAAACAAGATGATATATAATTACTGTGATTATTTCTGATGGAAAATCAAAACGTGAATGATTTAGTCATTTAAGTATTTGACATTTCGCGTTGTTCATCTTGCACAACGTGGATCTCACAAATTTTTTTCGGTAGAAGATGTGCGTTGTGATACTCGTTTTTCTCACAAGTTCTTTTCTTGATGGCATATATCATACAAAATGAAATACAGCGAACTTGTCACTTCATGCAGAATTTCGTTTATAAATCGAAAAAAACTGAAAAATATTTCGAATATTTCTGCAGGATATACAAATTGAGAATATTCATTCATTGAAGTTTCTCATATATCACGTTGAGCATTGTGCTATTTTTCGTTATATGTCGTTGAAAGAAAAATTTTGTCCGACTTTTGAAGGTAACTTAGTTCTTTCGATAACATATTGATTTGTTTGGATACATGGCTTTTGTATGACTTTCAAGATTTTATTGATGAAAGGAAAGTGCTACAATTCGTGCATTCATGCATTTTGTAATGTGTGTGAAAAAAGTATTATTAGTGTTTCATTTTTTTTTATATGAATGAAGTTTATTTGGCCATATTATATGGATTACATTATTTCTTACAATGAATAACTTCAAATAAACTGATTAACTCACTGAAGTTCAAAACTTGTACGTGAGAGTAACTTCACAATACAAAAGGTATCATAATGCAAATTTGAGAAAAATTAATAAAAACTGAGGAAATATAACAAAATATGACAAGTGGTAGGTGGTATTAGTTCATACAAAAAATTAATGTTGGAAATTACATTAATATAATCTTCTCGAATGTGAATTCTACGCTAAAATAAATGTAGCTTATCTCAAAATTTTTCAAGAAATTACAGATAACAATGTGAGGCATATAAGCCTCAAATTTGTTACTATTAACGTTATCCGGAAATGTCCAATTCTATCCTGTAGCTGAGAATTTGTTTTAAACGGGGCTCTTATAGGCTAATTTACAGAGTAGAGTACTCTACAGAATACTTTAAAATGAGAAACACTCTGTGGAATACCCTACTTCTTACTCATAGAATTGCTTTGAGTTTTCAGTAGAAGGCATACCTCTTGTATAATTTTTTTCAAATATTATCTGAAATTTCATAATCACGTTGACGATTTAAACGAAAAAATAATAAAGGAAGAAATAAAATTCTCGAGTGAGATCATTGTGAAGAATATGTACTATCCTGATGAAGGTTTAGAAACAGAATAATGAGGGGAATGGCTCCAATGAAAATAATTCAGATTTACATAAATACAAAAGTATAGAAATACACAAGATAGATTAACATAGAAATGATGATATTTTTACTGAAGAAACTGAACAAGATGAAAATGTTCATTCACTAACAAATTTCGGAGGAAGTTTCTTTACACTGAAGCTTTCATTCGAAGTGGATAATATAATTCATCAATATGTATGAATTATTCGCTTCAATAGTACCATTCTATTATAACAGCTGAAATGAAAGTGAAAACCACATTTTATATACCTATTTATGAGAAGGTATCAATATTTTATCAGGCTACTCATGAATATATAAACAGGAATTAGGTTGAAAGAACGAGGAAAAATTCTTGACCAGTTCAATATTCAATTACGAGATTTGGTAAGTGATCAATCTGAAAAGATATCGTATGTTTAGTTAACTTGGAGGAATAGAACATATAAACATAAAGTCGGCGTAGAAACATAAAACCGTACAGTCATCGGTAAATAATCAAGTTGGAGATAAGGAAACGAAACAAAAATCAACAATATGTGAGCAGATGAAGCATTTGAATGAACTTAATCCATCCAGAGGTTTGAAATAGAAGTGAGAATGAAATTTCTGAAAATGGGTTGAATTTTAAAAGAGGAACAAAAAAAAATTATCGCATAGTAGTTCAACAAAAACACTCTCATTAGTTTCAGAATAGGTATTCGAATCAAATTGAAGCCTTCATGTGTATAGGCCATTTTAATTGATCAGAAGTAATTCATAATGATATATACCTATATATAATGCTAATTAATAAATTTTTGATATTGAAGAATTGTTCCAATTATTTTCCAGATTGTTGAATGGAATCACTCGAGATTTGAACACATTTCAGGAATTTAAAAAAATTGCATAATTATAAGTATATTGTCCACTGGAATAATGCAGTGGACATTATATATAATAATGTGAAATTCTTGAAATGTGTCTAATTCATTCATAGTTTTGACATGGAATTTCAACACGTATCTCTCTTCTTAATCAACTGTTCACTTGAGAATGCATTCGTTTTACGAAATTATAGTTGACTGCAAATAAATAATCTATAATGATGAAAAGCAAATGAATGATTTATTATGATGAAAATGAAGTTCTTTTCTGCTATAGTAATTGAAATGATCTGATGACTGTTATAATATAGATAATTTGAATGAATGAACAAATGTTATTTGTTATGAATATTACAAACAGTATATATTATATTATATAGAATAACTTCTCAGGTTAGAACAACCAGAAAATAATTTTTTTCATTTTTTGTTCGTGATTAATAACCTACCCACCTATTATACTTTAGGAATTTTTTTCAGGATCCATATAGATACAACGCCATCAAAATATTTCGCAAGAATTGGTAATAAATATTAAGTGAGCGTTTAGTTCAGTTTTTCTAAGGAGACGTACGTTTCCTTCATGTGACTAGTGCTATTTATAAGATCTGATAACACTTCGTTTGCTTTTCAGATCTGAAGAAGTCGTTTGTAAAGACGAAACGCATCATGCTATGTAGTCAATAAAGTATAAATCATAAGTTCAAGTGTTTGAATTTAAGTTCATATTCAAATATTTAATAATGTGAAATTATGATTAGAGTCATGATTATAGTTGAAAAAATATAAAATACGAAGTGTCTCATATTCCTCTACAGTGCTAATTTGTGTATGATAGAATTGTTTGGACAGCGACAGTTTCTCTTTATATTAATAACATTCTGCGCGTGTACCTACCGCAGAATGTTATTTCTTTATTAGAAAAAAAATAAACTGCGTGATTATTTCAATGGTTCGAAATCGATCCTATCGATCTGAGCGAAAAATTAATTCCAGGGAGAATACCTATCTAGATATCATTTCAGGGTATTTGAAATTCTACAATTTGAGCGTTGAAATTATGCATGAACCTATTCATCATGGTACCTTATCGTCATTTGAAGACATTTGTTTATACAATTTCAGCAAATACACGAAGCTGAATAGTTATTGAAAACAACGCATTCTTTAATCTATAGCCATTTCAGGAAACGTTTCTTTCATGACACATCAGGGGCGCCATGAGATCAGTGAAAATATTAATAAATGATTATATTATATTATATTATCGAATATGATATAATTCCTCATATATCTAGGTGTTTTGTGGCAGATGAATCGAATTTCATTTGAGCGTGAATATTAAGAATGTAAAATTTTTCGAAATATGTTATGAATGTATATTTGAAATAAGGACACAAAAGTTTGATACTATTAGCAATTACCCTGTATAACATTGAGAATTTCAGAAATTTAAGCTCTTTCATTTCATGAGCAATAAAAATCTGTTAAAAATGAATATTGATCTTTCAACTCGAACTGTAAGAGAATCTTGGTCAGCTGAAAGTTGTATTATCAGATCGGATCATTTAACTGATATCACATGATATATAAATACTATTCCGAAAAATTTGCATTACTTGATATGGATTCACAAATATCGATTGACCTACCGTATTATGCTGTTTCATTTTAGTAGAGTAAACATTTAGATTCTGACTAATAAAATGATATTTTGTCTGCTCAGCCTTCATCCTTAGAAAAGAGCAGTTTATATTATACCTACAAATTTTTTCGTAAATATGGAAATCTTGCATTCTATAATCTCTAGACATTTCACGAAATGTTTGTTTCCACATCAGGGACAATAGGAAATGAAAGACAATCGAAATTTAAGTATAATATAAAACAGGCTTAACAAAAAATATATTTCTTTTAGCTATCGATACTTGTGAAGATTTCATGCACCTTATGGTTAAAATTTTTGTCATTATTCTACAGAAAACAATATTTCAAATAAGTGTTTTCTGTCTCTGTTCAAATAAGAAATACTTGACCCGTTGTTCTACATTATTTCTGAATTCAATGTCAACTATTGCACTTATAGAAATAAATTGTGGAAAATTATATACCTAATTCCTTATATATGTAATTGTTTCGCGAAATATGAATCAATTTCAGCGTGAATATTCGAATTACTCAATTATTCTAAATATGTTCTGAATATATTTTCGAAATGGGGGCTCTAAATTTCGATTTAACATCATTTCTCGTGTATAACATCAAGACCTTCCATGAGCAACAACATTGTCTGAAAAATGAAAATCAAAAATATTGACATCTCGACTTACACTGTATGAGAATCTATTGAAGATTTAAGTTGTATTGATCTGAATACTTTACTGAATCACCTGGTTTATGTTTATAAACATTTAAATATGTTAATAAATAATAACATATATTTAAATCATTTGCTGCTCAGAAATATTTGCATTATGTATCGTTGACAAATATCGATTGTTAAACAGGATTATACTGTTTCGGGAAAGTTTCATATTATATATTATATTGAATGCTTGGTTCATATTTTGAAATTATATTCTCTGATATTGAAGATTTGAGTTGTATTGATCTGAATACTCTTCTGAATCACCTGGCTTATAAATGCTACTCAGAAATATTTGCATTATGTATCGTTGATAAATGTCGATTGTTAAACAGGATTATACTGTTTCGGGAAAGTTTCATATTATATTTTATATTGTATGCTTGGTTCATATTTTGAAATTAAATTCTCTGATATTAAAGATTTGAGTTGTATTGATCTGAATACTTTTCTGAATCACCTGGCTTATAAATGCTACTCAGAAATATTTGCATTATGTATCGTTGACAAATATCCATTGTTGAACCGAATTCTACTGTTTCGGGAAATTTTAATATTATATTTTATATTGTAGGCTTGGTTCATATTTTGAAGTCATATTCTCTGATACTAAAGATTTAAGTTGTATTGATCTGAATACTTCACTGAATCACCTGGTTCATAAATGTTACCCAGAAATATTTGCATTATGTATCGTTGACAAGTATCGATTGTTAAACCGGATTATACAGTTTCGGGAAAGTTTCATATTATATTTTATATTGTATGCTTGGTTCATATTTTGAAGTCATATGCTACATTTCGTGCATTCATGCATTTTGTAATGTATGTGAAGAAAGTATTATTAGTTTTATAATTTTTATCTTATCAAGTATTATCATTTTTTTTTATGAATGAAATTTATTTGGCCATACTATATAATATATCATAATGCAAATTTGAAACAAATTAATATAAACTGAAGAAATTACGACTAGTGGTAGTGAAATTAATTCATGAAAGGAAATAATTTTGGAAATAACATTGATATAATCTTCGTGAATGTTAATTCTATGCTAAAAAGAAAGTAGCTTTTATACACACATTTTATATACGTATTTATGGGAAGGTATCAATAATTTATCAGGCTACTCCTGAATATAGAAATAGAAATTATGCTGGAAGAATAAGGAAAAATTCTTGAGAGGTTCAATATTTGATTACGAGATTTGGTAAATGATCAAGCTGAAAAGATATCGTATGTTTAGTAAACTCCGAGGAATACAACACATGAACATAGCCTCGGAACAGTCAGCGGTCAACATAAGGAAACGAAACAAACATCAATAATATGTGAGCGGATGAAGCATTTGAATGAACTTAATCGATCAAGAGGTTTGGAATAGAAGTGAAAATGAACATTCTGAAAATGCGTTGAATTTTAAAAGACGAAAAAAAAAAAATTATCGCATAGAAGCTCAACAAAAACTCATTTGTTTCACAACAGTAGGTATTCGGCTCAAATTGAAGCTTTCATCTATATTAGCAATTGTAATTGATACATAAGTAATTCATAATGATATATGTACATATAATATATTGCTCATTAATAAATTTTTGATATTAAAGAATTGTTCCAATTATTTATTTTCCAGATTGTTGAATGGAATCACTCAAGATTTGAACACATTTCATGAATTTAAAAAAATAACATAATTATAGTTATAATTATATTGTTCACTACAATAACGTAGTGGACATTATATATAATAATATTTAATAGTATTGTCTTTGCCTGATGTAAATCCATCATAATTGAATATAAACTCAAATTCAAACACTTGAGCTTATGATTTACTTTTTTGACTACATAGCATGACAAGTTTCGTCGTCACAAACGACTTATTCAGATACTAATAGAATAATCATTATTTTGTCCTTTGTAACGACGAAACGCATCATGCTATGTAGTCAATAAAGTGTAAATTATAAGTTCACGTGTTCGAATTTAAGTTTATATTCAAATATATAATAATGTGAAATTATGATGATGGTCATGGTTATAAATGAATAAATATAAAATACGAAGTGTGTCATACTCTACAGTGCTAATTTGTGTGTGATAGAATTGTTTGGACTTGCTGCGACAGTTTGTCTTTATATTTATAACATTCTGCTTGTACCGATTAAAAATAATAATCCTAAAGAAAATCTTTTAATGGTTCGAAATCGATCTTAGCGATCTGAGCGGAAAATTAATTCCAGGGAGATATCATTTCAGTGTATTTGAAATTCCAAAATTTGAGCGGTGAAATTATGCATGAACCTATTTATCATAGTACCTTATCGTCATTCAAAGACAAAAAGTTTACACAATTTCAGCAAGTACACGAAACTTAATAGTTATTGAAAACAACGCATTCTTTAATCTATAGCCATCTTACGAAACGTTTGTTTCTTGCCACATCAGGGGCGCCAGGAAATGAAAAACATTTGAAATTGGTAACTATATTTCTTTCGTGCTTTGTTACTTATCAGAAGTTTTTGCACCATATAGGTGAAATTTTTATCATCCTTTCTACAGAAAACCACATTTCAAACATTTGCTAACAGAGACCTGTATGTCTTGAAGACGTTTTCAATATAAGAAAGAATTCACACGTTGTTCTGTATTATTTTTGAGGTCAACTATTGCACTTATTTTATCGTCATTTATTGCCAGATCAATATAAATATACATCCAGCTAGTCAGTAGATCAATAAAAACATATATCCACCTAAACAGACAGATCAATAAAAATGTAGATCCACCTAAACAGACAAATCAATGAAAATATGAATGAATAATTATATCATATTATATTGTCGAATATGATATAATTCCTCATATATGTAGGTGTTTTGTGACAGATCAATTTTCATTTGAGCGTGAATATTCGAAATGTAAAATTTTTCGAAATATGTTATGAAAGTATTTTTGAAATAAGGACAAAAAAGTTTGATACTAACATCATATCCTCTCTATAACATTGAGAATTACAGAAATTCACGCTATTTCATTTCATGAGTAATAAAATGCTCTGAAAAATGAATACAAGAATATTGATCTTTCGACTCGCACTGTAAGAGAATCTTAGTCAGCTGAAAGTTGTATTATCAGATCTGATAATTAAACTGATATCTGATATGTCAATACTTTTCTGAAATATTAGCATTACTTGATATGGATTCACAAATATCGATTGACCTACGTATTTTGGTGTTGCATTTTAGTAGAGTAAACATTTAGATTCTGACTAATCTAATGATGTCTGCTCACACTTGATATTGAGAAAAGAGCAGTTCATCACATACCTACAAATTTTTTCTTGAATATGGAAATCTTGCATTCTATAATATCTTTGCCATTTCACGAAATGTTTTTCTTCCCACATCAGAGACAACAGGAACTACTACAACTAGTCATCTATTCGACAAAAAACTATATTTCAAATGGGTGTCTTCTGTATGTTCAAATAAGAAATACTTGACCCGTTGTTCTGCATTATTTCTGAGGTCAATGTCAACTATTGCACTCATTGAAATAAATTGTGTAAAATTATATGAGTACCTAATTCCTTATGTATGTAATTGTTTCGCGAAATATGAATCAGTTTCAGCGTGAATATTCGAATTGCCCAATTATTCTAAATATGTTCTGAATATGTATATTTGAAATGAGCGCTCTAAATTTCGGCATTAATGTCATTTCTCGCGTATAACATCAAGAACTTCCACGAGCAACAAGATTCTCTGAAAAATGAATACAAAAATATTCACATTTCGACTTACATTGTATGATAAACTATTGAAGATTTAAGTTGTATTGATCTGAATACTTTACTGAATCACCTTGTTTATAAATGCTACTCTTTTCTATTTTGTTCGGGGTTCATTTCCTCCAGTTCAATAACTACACACTGCAGTATTGGGGGATACGTTTGCGATCACTCACATGTGCTTATCATTATCAATATAGTAAAAGTATAATATTGAAGAGATTTTTTTCTACTATAACACACCTCATAAATATGTAAAAACCGGGATATGGCGGTATAATCTGTTGTCGAATGAGGAATATATGTTATAAGCGGCCCAACAATTACACGGTCATTAATAATGACATTACCAGTAATGACATTTTTATGCGAATTCACTTCATTCCAGATTGTCATTACTGTAAAAACCTCACACAATCATTTTTATTGTCATTACTTTCCTTCAGTACAGTGGTGGTCTCTGTCAAAGCAAGACGTATAAAATGAATTGGATCCACACAAAACCGCTTGTATTGCTATAATTTTGGCTTTAGCTACAAAACGGCGAGTAAAACGTAAACGTTGGATGGAGTGGTTAAAAAAACGTGAACAGTATTCTCATATTTTGTTATTGAATGAAATTAGAGACACTGAGCCAGAGGACTACAAAAACTGTTTCCGTATGAATGACATGACGTTCGATAAACTGCTGAAATTAGTTACACCTTTTTTATTTAGAAAAAATACATACAGGGCTCCAGCCCCTGATCTTTTCGAGTCAGTTTTTTTAACTCTTTTCGGTAGTTACATCTGAGAGTATTAATTTTACGTCTGACGTCAGATATCCTAGGTTTGCATTTTTCGTAGACTGACCGCAGTTTCACGAGTGCGGCATTCCTTTTATTTTTATAATTTGAATCTGAAGGATTCCATAATACTGGTAATTCTTCGTACATTGAGATAAAAGAATGCAAACATCCTGGTTTCTACACAATCACTCTCCGGAGCCGACATGTTGTCTTCGCAATTTCGTGTGGTAGACTGAGTAATGATGCACATTGCACACCTTACACTATCATTATTAATGACAGTATCCCCTCCCGTCCACAGTAATGATGTGCCGAGATCAGAAAATCCGGATTCGCATCATTCTCCCTCGTCATTCCAACTTTGTCGACGTTACACGATCAGTATTAATGTCATTCTGATAAAGTAATGTCATTATTAATGACCGTGTAAGGGCCGCTTAACAGTTTTCTCCTACTTGAACATGAAGGAAATTGAAATTTTTCTGTATCTATTTACACTAATTACTTACCGGATTTTTATTATCTTATAGAAGTTGACGTAATATTTTTTATTGAATATATTTGTATTAACTAGTTGTATTAACTATCACTAACTTATTCTCATCTCAATAGAAAAATAATGAATTTCGTTCCAACAGTTTCGTGAAATGAGTTGTTTCGAGATAAATTTTTATTTCCTTTTGATTCTTTTCTAAAATAATCTAATGACAGTAATAATATACATACTCCTCCGAATCCAATGACCCCTCGTTCATATTTTACGTAGTCATAGAAAAAAATTAAATCCAAAAGTAATTCGAATAAAAATGAACTTCAATACTGTCCAAACAAATGTATTCTAAATGAATGAGTTCTGAAACTCTAACGAGTAGATATTCCTCTTCATGAATCGATAATATTTACATTATAATATATTACTTTCGATAAACCATCAAAATCCATTTGTTTTCATACCTAAACACCGAATTCAAACGTAACGCCGAGATACAGTACAACGCGATAGTTTCATATTACAGATAACGACAAGAAGTCCAAGACGTGCATGTTGCCAAACCTTTGGATCTCTACTTTGCGTTATTTAACAAACTTTTATACAATGGCAGATCGGCCCCCTATAGGAAGGTTGGTGAACTAAAGTTGTATATAATGTGATATTTGGCTGAAAGACGAGATCCGACCGAAAATCTGGAAATCGGCTAATTCGGCCAAATTATCCACACCCACGACGATATACACGTTAAACAAGGTGAGATCCGAAATCGGATCTCACCTTACCAAACGGATCTCGACTTGTACAGAATTTGTATACAAAGGATCTCACCTTGTAGCGCTTATATATATATATATATATATATATATATATATATATATATATATATATATATATATATATATATATATATATATTCAATAAGTAACTCAGAAAATGCCTTCTACAAGAGTTCAAACGACTATTTTTCATCAATTTCTTGATAATTAACCGGTAGATCGAAACATATGTCAACTGTATGACACAATTTTTTGAAATTTCTGATATACATGGAAATCTTGAAGTTTTTGAAATGTTATTTTTTTTATTTTAATCAAAAGGGTTATCCAATATATGGAAATACCCTAATGGCTTCGACATATGTCATTAGCCAGCACTTATTTTTTTTTTAAATACATTATCAAAACAACAAAGTATAAAACAAAATAAAATTAATGATTAGACACAGGAACACTACCTATACTCCTAGGGGTTCCTCAAGGCGATTCTTCATACTCAAACAAGGCATAAACCACTTTATAATTTCACTTTGATGAACTTAATATTATATTAATATTATGAAATGTTATATTGTATTGTTCAATTTATACACATGAATGACAGAAAAAATATAGATCTCAATACTGAATCTCTTTTTTGCTTTATGATTTCCAAAACTAAATAAGCTGTTTTTTTGAATCTATAATTCTACTGCTTGAATAATCCTTAGGTATATACCTTATACTATATTGTGGTTTATGCAACATTATACAACTATGGCCATATTTTTGTGAACAATTGGAATTACGTCAAATGTCAAATCAATTAATTATATTTGCATTCATAAGGTCACAATTCTTGAGTTATTTTAGTCTTTCTGTTTCTGGAGATGGTAGTCTTCCAATCTCCGTTCTTTGTTCGGACACAATGACTTTCACCTATAATTAGCTAAAAACGTTAATTCAATATATTTTCGAATGTATGTGAAAACTTAGTATTATTATCATCTTTTAAGTGATTAATTGGCAAACTTCCGCCAAGTTTCGATTTGTGGAAAGTGTTTAATCAGAGAACATATATTACCTTATCCGAAAACACAAAGAATATTATTCAAATATTGTGAATCATCTACTCCCACTTCACTCGGATGTCATAAGAATGAAAAATTTGTTTAGTCTGCTGCATTATCTCGATTCATTTTATCCGTTTCATGTTATGTCTATTTTAAACTCATTAAACATATATAGTAAAAATTTTGATTGTAATATAAGAGACTTATTCATAAGGTTATCATTTATTTATATTGACAAAGTAAAGTATAAACATAAACTACTTGACACACCTTTCATGAGGAGATATTTTTTCAAGATTACAGTCATTATTTGTTGTCTAGAATTATAGAAAAATAACTTGTGTGATTAATTGATTCTAAAATATGAAAAAGGGTAGTGCCTCATGATTCTCCTCTAACAAACACGTTCGTTAGAAAGTTGACATTAAATTCGAACATCAAAGGCATATATGGCTTACATTATTAGAGTCTAATTATGATCGTTAAAACAGGAAATTATAGGCAGGAAATAATTCGGAACTATTTTGGAACGTGGTTTATTATTTGCACGAGCAACTAGTAATCAAGCTACAAAAACGGCGATGATATAAATTCTGAAATAAACCAATACCGCAACCAAACTATAATAAACATTATATTCAACTATATTGACGAAATGTGATTGATTTCGTTTAACAACAATCGATTGTTGATTTTATAAATTCGACGTATTCAATGCGACAACCATGAATGAAAAAAAAACCAACAAAACGCAAATGAGATTCATTTTTATGAATAATTTCAATTTCACGGAAATTTTTACGAGTTATAATAACAAAATATTATACGTCGAAGATGGAATTGAATAGATAGTAATAATTTTTTTAATTATTATTATTTTGAACACAATGAAAACTCGAGTATGAGGTAACCATTGCATTTCTCCTATCAAGATTCAAAATTGATTTTAAATATTATTACGTTTTCAATTTTCCTTTTGATAGGGGAATATTAAAGTTTGAGTGGAATATTCAGATAGGAAGAAATTGTATAAATATTCTTTTATAGTTCTATTATATTGTACGAACAATATAATTTCTGTGTCTATTTTTATCGATGAGTTCCTATTGCCATTACACATTATCTGTTTTGAAATCAAATTTCAACTGATCATTTCCTGCAGATAGCAACTGAGCAAAGCTATCAGATTTTTTTTATGGAAATAATAAGGGAAAGCAATGTAACTTTTCCGCTACATTTCTTGATTCATCAGATTTTCAGTTAACACCGCATATTTTTGATTTCGATGATAAGACATAAAACCTCTTCATATTTTTATAGAAAATTCAATTTTAATGTATTATTATTATTACTATTGAATATAAGAAAGGGTTGTGATCTGATCTCCCATGAGCCCGTTATAACTCAATAACTGAAAAACACAGTTACCATTTGTTAGATTCAGAAGGATCTATTTCACAATATTCAAAAATAGATACATAAATGAACACACAATGAATATGAAAACTGAAATTGAAGTGTGTATAATTTCAGACTATAATACTTTCAAACTTAGATAGTGCTTTTTCCGTAAGAATGATGCAACAAAATGTCTATTTTTTATATACCCGTAAGCTATATATTTTATAACGTAGGTACTCCTCAGTAAAATGTTGGTGATCGCATCGGCTAGCTCTAAAATTAGGAGAACTTTTGGGTATATAAATTCACCTGATTTATGCACAATACAGGCAAAAATAGATACATAAATGAACACACAATGAATATGAAAACTGAAATTGAAGTGTGTATAATTTCAGACTATAATACTTTCAAAATGAGATAGTGCTTTTTCCGTAAGAATGATGCAACAAAATGTCTATTTTTTATATACCCGTAAGCTATATATTTTATAACGTAGGTACTCCTCAGTAAAATGTTGGTGATCGCATCGACTAGCTCTAAAATTAGGAGAACTTTTGGGTATATAAATTCACCTGATTTATGCACAATACAGGCAGTGGAACTGGATAATTCTAATTAAAATGTCTATTCAATATCTTTCTGATTCAAGATCACAAATAAATTTGGATGGAAGATGTATCTTGAATCCGGTTGTTCAGAACACCTATAACATGGAATTTGAATCTTCAAAGTCACTCGAAATTGCTTGGTATCTCAAACTGAGACTCTATTTCATCTCCAGGAGATATGCGGAAGCCATAATTTAAAAACCAGGAGATATAGCATAGCCTCTTACATCGGTGAATTTCGAACTAGGATTATTTCATGCGATGCGGTCTTAACATTTATCTCTTTAACCAGTGCCAAGTATTTTAAAACGTTACAATTTTTATACATCACATGGTTTCGTTCCTCTCCATAATTAAGCGTTCATTGCCAGTTGAAAGAGTCAGGGGGCTGTTACACTCCTTCCCTTTACAACTAAGAAATGATGAAAACTGTTTAATCGTTTTACTGAAGTATACTCGGGAAGAAGGAAGTGAGAATATTAAGGGCCACTTTCTTGAATGAGCGCTCATAAAAATGAATTATGAGGTGTTGATCCATTTAAGTTATAGTGTATAAGAATTTTGCAGGCCTGGCAAGAAAAATCCTCAATTAGTGAAAACCTGAAAATTTTCACCCTTATTTTTAATTACTTGTTTTCTTTGACATGATGCAGCTTTTCAGAACGCCATTGAAATTGCAAGTTGTTTAATTTCCAACTATTAAAGACTTGAAGATCTGATTTCAAAATAATTACATGCAATCATCTTTTCGGATGTCGGTTGAACTGTCAACAACGTCACTACTAGCTCCGACAAGAAACCAGAGATTAAAATAGAAATATCATCAACTGAACATTAATTTCGACCTAAAACCCTTGAAATTAAAATCAACGTGGAGTGATTAAAAACAATTAGTTTTATCGGATTATTGGAGATCATCGAATAATAAGAAGCGAAAGATCAGGAAATTTCGAGGTTAGAAAACATCAAGTTCATTCAAAAACAACAATGTCGACGTCAAAGTGACGTCAATAAAACTGACATTAGTCATCAGTGTTGCCAATTCAGAAAATACCATTCTCTACCATTCCTACCAATACGTTTAGTTTCATGCATACAGAAGTTCATCAAACAATGGAAGGTCAGTTTCAATTACTTTTTGACAAAATGAAAATCGAGATGCAAAATCAAACTGCTGAGTTGAAAGATTCAATAACAAAAAGTATAATGGACAGCATGGATGAGAAGTTGATGCCTATAGTGGAAGAAGACAAAGAGTTAAAAATCTGAGTGGATACATTGGAGAAAGAGATAGAGAGTTTGAAAAGAGCCGGAAGGAGTAATAATATTGTGGTATTTGGCATCGAAGAAAAAGCAAAGTTTACGATCGAATTACTACGAGAATTGAAAGAGAACATCAAACAGGATTTGAATATTGATATCGTCAATAACGAAGTGAACAAAATACATCGCATAGGGAAAAAAGATCCCGAAAGCAAAAAACCAAGGCCGGTAATATGTTCGTTTGTAAATAATTGGAAGAAGAACGAAATTATCAAAAGTAAAAAGAACCTTAAAAACATTTACATCATGGAAGATTATTCTAAAGAGGCATTGAAAAAGAGGAAAGAGCTACAAAGTTGGTTGAAGAGAGGAATAAAGGCAACATTGCATGTTTGAAATACGACAAACTAATAATCAAAGAGAATAACACAAGTCGAGAAAAAAGAAAGAGAGACATCTCCACTTTTCCCTCTTCCCCTAACACTCAGCCAAAAAAACAACCTACTCTGTTCACATCCAAGGCAAAAAGGACAAATGCTTTTAATAAAATGCGATCCAGATCGAACTCGTTCTCTAACATTTCTCTTGTGACTAACTCTAATAATAATCAATAGCAACTAAGAAACGGCAGACGGAAACCAAAACCGATCGAAGTAAATAACAACAAAGTAACATATGGACAACCACCTCCCCCAAGCCCCCACTCGTGGGGAATAGAGACCACAACCCTCCAACAGGAAAGGAAAGGAAAAATAACGAATATTGCAAACACCAAAAATCCATCATCTAAGGTTGGAGAAGACCTTTGACGATTGACAAACAGATCTGCAGAAGATAAGGAAATTTCAAATAGTAGAATAAGATTAAATATTAATGTAATAGTGTTATGTGTAAGACCTGAATAAACGGCTATATTATTATTATTATTATCATTATTATTATATGCAATCTCTATATTCATATCATTATTTAGTGTGTATGCAAGAAAGACTTTCAACCTTGTATGTCAGAATCTCCTGTATACTCGGTTTTAACCTCAAATTATTAGAGAGGATCGATGAAGTGACCAATATTGAAATCGCAGTTTAAATTTATGATTTCGCTATAAAAGACATAGTGATCAACGAAATGATGGTTTCTTTGTAATACACAGTTTGGTGAAAGCATTTCATGCTTTCCATATAAATGACCATCAGCATTGTATCTCAGAAAATACCCAATTACGCCAGAAATACGGTAGATATGTCTGTAACTATTCAAAGTAGTTTTCTATTGAATAGTTACCTGTTTACATCATTTACCGTAGCATTATTTCAAATTCAACACACAGTGCTTTTCGTTATTGGTGAGGCAAATTAAAGGAAGTGAATCAAGATGGACGATGTTCAAGAAATGAATTCATTTGTGTGGTTGTGCACCGAAGCGGCATCGTCGTAATTAAATACTTAGTTACTCATTACATATTTACTAGAACCAACCCATTCTCATTAATATTTTATTTTTACTGACGCCAACGAACTCTGCAGTTTGTTGAAACTGATGAGAAACATGCACGCTGATATATTATATGGGTGCATAACACTAGTTTATAGTTATACTAATTATTATAATTCAGTGCAATATACAGAGTATTTCATCGCAAATTGGAATTATTTCAACTACAGAATACATATAATTTAAATAAAACTAAGTACTTTTCTGATTTTCACTATAATTAAGTTAGAAGATAACAATATTGTTTCGTCAACACAGTTGCACAGTGTTTTTTTTTTAATTTGTATATCATTTAATCAATGTTGATTGCAAACGGCGAGTATGCCAATAAAATTGTACGCACCCTCATCTAACCCGGTACAAATGGCTGAATCTTTTTCTGAATAAAATTATCATTATTACTATTATTATTATAATAATGAATAATGATATTTATTTAGCTGAAGCTATACAAAAATATACATATTTTGAACTGTCAATTTTTAATTATATACCTATCTCGTTATTTAAAATATACTTTCTAAGATCATGCTTAAAAATTTTAATACTAGTACTAGTTTTCAATATATTTGGTAAATTATTGAAAGCCTTAAATCCGTCATAGTATATGCTATTTTTGGATTTAGAGAGCTTACAACTTTGAATATAAAAACTATCAGTATTTCCAGTATTATACCCATGCACATCACTGACATATGTAACATTTTTTATTACATTACATGGAAGCAACTGATTTTTCATTCTAAATATGAATATCTATGAAGCAAAGAGTATTCTTTGTTTTACAGACATTAGTTCCAAAAAGTTCAGCATAATTTTAACAGGCGTAGGTATACCTATTGCACTTTAAAATGGCTCGCATGGCTCTATTCTGTAACTTTTGTAATTTTTTAATTTTTTCTTTAGTCAAACCAAATAACAATGTGGAGAAATATTCAAAATATGGCATTATTTCACATATGTCGACAGGTTTTTTACTATTCTTCTCAAAAAATTGATTTTTTCATAAATTTTAGATGATATGAAATCAACATGATCATTGAAACTCAATTTTCCGTCTAACATGATGCCTAAATATTTTACTGTTTCTACTTTTCTAATTTTTTGTGCATTTATCTTTATATTTATATCCTCATTTTGTTTTACTTGTACCCAAAACTATGAGGTCAGATTTTTCAACATTCAGAGATAAGCTATTGTCACATAACCATTCATTAATTGCAGAAAGGTCTCTATTGATCCCCTCTGTCATATTCCTAATATCTTTGCCACATGTATAGAGTGTTGGCGAAACAATATTGTTAAGTTTTAGCTTAATTATAGTGAAACTCGGAAATCTACTTAGTTTCATTTAAATTTTGTATTCATCAAGTATCGTCCCAATCAACTTATGACATAATACATATATCATATAACCAATTGAAAATATTTGGCAGAATTGCACTAAGCATTGAATATTCATTTTTGACTGTGATTCATATCAAGAAAAGGACATATTAAATTGCAATTTCATCAATTAATCCAGAAAGGAATAGGTGAAATATTTAACAGTTCAACATACTTAGTTAAATTTTCTTTCATATTGAAACCCTCTCATTCGGGCACAAACTTTAGAAAATTGCATAGAGTATCGTAAAAAGTTTGAAAGGAACAATAAGGAGGATCCAACAGTAAAGAACGCCAATTGTTATATATGAGTTGATTTCTAAGGGTTGTAATGAATACTTTACAGGCCGTAAGATATTAAATTTCGAAAATTGAACAAGTTTAAATCGACATTATATTAGATATAGATAGAAAAGATTCGAATTATGCTTATCGTTCAAACTGAAATACATAATTATTGATGATTGGGAAAGCATATACAATTGAAAATATTCAAATACCGACAACTTTATCAATGCAGAAAATCAATTCAAACCCCTTAATGTTGATTATATTGTATACACAAATGACTGAATGATTGATTATTTCTGTGCGATGTTTCTACATAAAAACGTCTTTCTATTTAATTGTGAGTTTTTAGCTAGGACTATATGTTTTACCAATGATGTTACTGTATTTTCCGAAACACGTCTAACTATCAAATATTTTGAAACGTATGAAAAATGGGTATAAGTACATTTTTCGAAATTATCTATCGTTTTGAATTAACCATAGTAGTATAATAGCATTCAATTGGATATTCAGGACGCCGTATTGAAAAATCAGTGAAACGGAAACAGTATTCATGAAACCTTTCAATTTTTTCTTTTGTAGAAGTGATGATAAGACCAGTCTATTATTGGTACCAAACTCAATACAAATCAATCAGTAGAATGACCGTTCAGAAAGATTCGTTCATATCAACGACTACTTTTATATCGTTCGAAACGATTGATTCGCTGGTCAAGTATCGGAATCGATCACTGTTTGATGCAACGATCTTCAACCGTAGGGTAGGGCGGGGCTTAAAGGTCCGCGGGTAAAAAGTTCCACCACAAATATTTCGAAAACAAGTGAAGTATCATTTTTTCTAACGATAGTTGTGCAATGAAGCCGGCGCGGGGGGAGTAACGCGCCAACGCCGACAGTCGGGCGACGTCGCTTAGCGGAGATACACAGTCGCGAGTCCAAATTTTAGCGTAAGTATTTTTTTCCGGTATTGAACTTTTTGGTTTGAAGAACTGTTTTTAAGTGAACGATACCTAAACACAGTTTTAAGATTTACGTTACTTTATTGTTTTTTAAAGTTTGTTGTTATTTTTAAGTAAGATTGAATGTTTTTTTAAATATAAACTCTTGAAATACTCACACGTGGTTGGGGTAAAAACGACTAACCTTTTTTTTTACCCCACATCATCCACATATTGGTTATGATATCATTATTTTGATTTTAGTGCGGAACTGAAGAAGAAAAACAGAACGTGACACAAAATCTGTAGAATGGATGCAACGTGCAGCAAATTTAGTTCCACATGAAAATAAATCATTGAGGGACGTGTGTCGTGATTTTGAATTAAGTAAAACTTCATTATCAAGATTTATTAAACAAATGGAGAATGATCCTGTAAATTTGAGATTTGGCTGTGGTACTCCAAGGAAAATATTTAATAAAGAACAAGAAGACAGTCTAACAGAATACTTGCTCAAACTTTTGCACAAATTTTCCATGGTATAGGTCCTAAAGAAGTTCGTCGCATGGCTTATGACTGTGCTATTAAATATAAAATAAATATTCCAGGCACATGGCATTCAAATAAAATGGCTGGGATGAATTGGATGTCCGCATTTCTTACACGAAATGCAGCCTCTCTATTAGAAAACCTGGAGCAACAAGCCTAAGCAGAGCAACGTCATTTAATAAAAGTAATGTGCAAGAATTTTACACGAAATTAGCAGAAGTTATGGATCGATTTGAATTTACAGCTTCTTCCATATGGAATGCAGATGAAACTGGTGTTTCGACTGTCATCTCCAAAGCAATACCTCTTATATTCATAAGAGTTAGAAGATTGTTTTTGTTTGATGCTGAGCATTTTGTTTCCTTTTATAAGACTTTAAATATTTATGTTTGACATTCTTGTAAAGTTTTGTCTGGTTATGGCAGAATGCATAAAGAACAGCATTTATTTGTTTATTTTATATATTTAAACTGAGACTGATTATTAAGTGTTAGGAGAAATTACTAATAAAACCAAATATAAAAAATATTCATGTATTTTTATTTCAATAAGACTAGGTAATTCATTTTAATTACCTATACTCAAATGAAGATAATATGTTTTCTGTTATTAAAATGATTACCGCACTAGTATTTCTGTTTTTTTTCAAACAAATATACTTTAAATATACACTTAAATATTGGACCTTTATGCCTCCCCGCTGTCCCGTTTTACCCCTGCTATGGGGCAAAAAGAGACAGATGACAAGGTCTAGATAAACAGTAAAAAGATATATTTCTGTGATGATGAATCAATCGAGAATTGGTCCAACTATATTTCGATTATTGTTTGTTTCATATGTGTTGTTTATTTTGATATAGGCGGTTTGGCTTTCACAGTACAATTGTTAATACATAGTGAAATTGGACCTTTGTGCCCCGCCCTACCCTATATCTCAATTACAATTTTATTGAAACATGTCAATGAAATTCACTTAACATTTAATAATTACACCCAACGATAACTATAAGGCGTCCCTATAGTTTCGTTCACATGAACGATACGGTCACTTATGGCGATCGAAACAATCACAGTTATACTGTCTTGATAACAGAATCATTGGCGACATCTCTTATCTATATTCTGAATGTGAAGTAATTAGAACTGTATGATTTGGTATAGTGAAAAGTACTTTATCAGTAATCGCGTACCTGTTTTCATTATTCTGATATTGCTTTCGATATACATGCGTGTATCGAAAAGTTCATTAATTTCCCATGAGCACTAAAAAAATATAGGTCGAGCCAATTCGAATGATCACTATGCAAATATATTCATTCAGTAAAACATGGAACAAATTTGTTTTCATTGGAACTGTTCACAGTGATATGCAAATTTCACATAGCACGATTAATTTTGATGTCTATAAGTCAATTGTAATCATAAATTATGAATCCAATTAGCAGGTCGAAACAGTATATTTCGCTGTGGTATTCGTTCAAAAGCATAATAATAAAGTTCTGCAGACTGATTTTATATAAATAATTGAAAATCGAAAATATAAATATACGAGTATTTATGCCATTCATATATAAATATGAATATACATACGAGTGATCATCAATTTTGACTTCTTGTGTCAACGAATACCTCCACCTCAACAAATATCTATATCTACCTTTTGATCCTTTTTTATAAGTAGAAGTATATTTTATATAATGAGATAGGTATGTAACTCACAATTGACAATTCAAAATATGTAGATTTTCTTGTACAGCTTCAGCTTAATAAATATTATTATCATTACATCATCTTTCCTTTATGATTTACTTATATGTTCAAGAAAGTTGTATTTCTCGAACGTTTTTTTTTCTGTTGTATTTACAATTTCAAAACTCCATTTCAATTTTTGTTGATTGATATTAAATGGACCAAATGGAATGTAATCATTGAAGCCTATAGACAGCAATCATCGCCTAGTCTGAGCATAAAGTATATGTAGTTAACTAGGTGTAGTGAACTAGGTAGTTAACTAGGTTAACTGTAGTAAACTATGGTAGTAACTAGGTGTGTGTACGTTGTGTGTTATTAAATCAGTAACGTGTGTTATTTGTCTACTTGTGTGTCTATTTTATATATTAAATCTATTTTAATCAATGGAGTGTATTTCTAATGGATTTTATACAAAAAATACCTTTATGCTCTTCTTTCCGATATCAATTACCTGACACATATCAACTGTCGGATATGTGTTAGGCATATGTATCGATAGAGTGCCCAAGCTGGCATAATTGTTTCTCTTTGAGTATGTTATGTGCTTTGATATGGCTTTTTGGTGTAGGGTCAATTACAATTATGACGTGCGTGAATGAGTGAAAATAATTGCAGAGAATCGCGCCTACAATCCTACCCAGGTTTACATGTTTTTGTTAGTTTTTTATACGCTCACGAAACCAAAGACTGTATATTTATGGGTGGTAGTATCCACCACTATAATACCAGAACTAAATCTGGTATTAGACTGATTTTCACCGAATTGCACAAGTACCACAATTGTCCGAATTACAAATGTTAGAAAATTATCAATGCTTTGCCTTGAAAAATCCGCACCCTATCTATCTCAATAAGTTCGGACCACTTTCCGAAAAATATTCTGATAGAAAATGGGATTTAGCTTTTTTAATAGTAATATTTATTTAGCAATGGCTATTACAAAGTCATACATTTAGGTTCAAAATATATTATTTACAATTATATGTTTAAAACGAACTTAGGTAATTTACGCTTGAATACTTTAAGGTCACAAATTGTTTTTATGGAGCTAGGTAATTTATTGAATGCGTTGAATTCTTCATAAAATATACTATTTTTATGTTTGGAAAGCTTACAAACTTGCATGTAGAAATTGTCAGCATTTCTAGTATTATAACTGTGCACATCACTGACACATGTTACATTTTTTATTACTCTATATGGGAACAATTTGTGTTTAAGTTTGAATATAAATACATATGTAGCAAAAAGTATTCTCTGTTTCACTGACATCAGTTCTAAACCATTAAGCATGTTTTGGATTGGAGTATACCTATTACATTTGAAAATTGTTCGCATAGCTCTATTCTGTAACTTTTGTAACTGTTTTTCTTTACTCAATCCCAATAACAGAGTGGAACAATATTCGAAGTGTGGCATTATTATTGACTCAAAGAGCAATAACTTCATATATGTCGTCAGATTTTTTCCAATTCTTTTGAGAAAGTTGATTTTCTTGGAGATTTTAGACGATACGAAGTCAATATGATCACTGAAGTTTTACAGAGTGTTTTCTCATGGTCTTTTCTAAGTATACGATCTAACTTGTCCTTCTGTTGATTTGAGCACATAGATATTTATATTCTTTCAATAATTGAATTTTATATGAAGACTTGTGTATAAATAGTTAGACATGTTATATTGCATCAATAAACTGAACTAAACTGTGTTAAATTTCACGCTCATCAATACACACAATTTTCTCGAAAAAGGGCACAGAGTTTTCACTTCTCGTGTTTTCATTATATTCTTATATATGTATATATATATATATATATATATATATATATATATATATATATATATATATATAAACTTATTATGTTTAAATCTCAATATCACTTATAGATTATTACATACGTTTATCCTTCCGTGAATTTTATGTACCTGCAACAAAAAAAATAATTAGTTAATAAATGTTCACCCCTGAATGTATTTGGTTACAGTTGATAAAGAAGAGAAAGGAAATTATTTCATAGCTACAAATGAGTTTATTGAGAAAACTTCCCTCTCTCAGAATCTCAGCAGGATGTATGTAATTGAGAAAGAACAAGTAGTACAAGTCAAGATGAAAAACCATATCATCGAATGAGGCAAATTTAAGAGGCAAAATGTTTGAGTGAAAGTGTTTTTCCATAGGTTTTCATATTCTGGTGGTGCTCCAAGAATTCTTCCATTTTTCTATGAGAAATTTTTGACCTGATAGTTTTTTTGTAACAAACTCTACTATTCATTTTTATTTTCTATTGAATCGAGTACCTTCAAATGAATAACGATCTGATTGAAAGAAATTTTGCCTGGATATCACAACATTATAAGCTAATTGAGAATTGAATCCTTCAGGTAGAAAAACTTGCTGTATTTATAAAGATGACAATTTGATCTCACACTTATAAATTCACAAAGATTTTTCAATAATCTCATCGATGAATTGGTAGATGACTTTTGAATTATCATTCTTGATTTGATCAAGAACGAATATCAATCTCCAAAATTAAATGTAAACTGAAAATATTATTCCAGTTTATCCTTATGTAGGAGAATTTCATTTCGTTATTGTCAACAAAGGATATAATATAAAAATGATCTTATATATATATATATATATATATATATATATATATATATATATATATATATATATATATATATTTATATATATATACGTATCATGATTTCAACTCAAAAATTGTTACCATAGTAGAACAGGGTTAAAATTTTTTTTATATAGTGAGACAATAATAATAATAATGATAGTAAGTAAGTTCTTTATTCTCAACAGGTATAGCACCGAATTACAGATATTAATAACAATGTTGAATACATAACTGAATAATTAAAATGAAAAAGATATATATATATATATATATATATATATATATATATATATAAAGCATTCAATGAAATATTACAAAGAACTAAATCTGAATCAATTCATTTTACCCAATTTCCTTTGTTCACATAACTCCTGATAATAAATTATATGGAGTTAAAGTGAATGTCACAGTTATTGGCAACTCTATTGAATGTAGACTCCATAAACCAAATGGGGGATTGTATTAGCGAGTTGGTCCTTGGAGTCTCTAGGTGGAATAATTCTGTATCACGAGAATTTTGCCTAGGAACACGAAATTTCAAAGCGGACAAGAGAGGAGGACAATCAATACTATTGTGCAGTAATTTGTACAAAAATTTGATGTTGATAAAGGTGATAAAGTTTCTAACCTGCTCTGCAATGAGATTAAACTAAATCGACTCAATAATTCGTTATGATTGACTCCTCTCTGTGGATAAATTTTATCCGCCCTCCAAACAAAGCATGTTGGGCGTTTCGAAGTACTTTTTCTTGGGGATGATCCAGTTCATAATGTCACATCTGAGAAAATAATACTTCGAAAAGCAAGTCATAGGTATTTGCCTCATCAAATATAAAAAGTTTGAACAATGCGTCACTGTTTCAAGAAATATTATATAAAGTCGAACACCTACAAAATTCTATATTTCGTTGTACATACGTGTTTTCAGAAAATGAAGTCAATATCTCAATAATCTGTTGTATTTCCTGTTTATAACTCATAATGATCGGTAATCACCTCTCAACACATCGTATGGAAGTAATTTGTTACTAAGTATGTTTTTCTGATAGTTGAATAATAATAAATTATCATATTTTATCGCAATTAGCGAGAATATATCACCGCAGATACTCAACATAATTGCAGAATTATTCCATCTCATTATAAATTATAAAATTGCATCATTAAATATGCACTTCAATTTTTTCTCATTGAAGTAAGAAACGATGATTAGAATCCGGAAAAAATTTTATTATTAATTCAAACAATAAATGAAATTTTTTTTATTGATGTTATGCTCGGTATAGATATAACAAAAATACACAGTAAATGGTACAATCAGGATAAAACATCTCATTGAATATGATGCCTAGTAACAGAAATAAACCGAACAAATACCCCGAGGTGTTAATGGGGAATACCTAAGAGGTAAACTTCAAACATGCTCAGTTGATTCCATAAATCCACACACCTGCACGATAACTTTGATGAATTCATTCGAATTCAAGAATTAAAAATGTTCAATTTGGGATATATTTCGTAGATCAAGAGATAATATACCAGTGTTAAAGTAGCAAGCTCTAAGGTAGACGAAAGAACTAACGAATCTCAGTCTACTCATCCATTTCAACACAAGTTAATAGATGTCTTTTTTCTGTTAAAAACATTCTTGCATCAGAAGTTAGCGCAAAATTTCTGCTGGCAATGAACACAGAAGAGATTATATTCATTCAACAATTCAATTTTGAAAACTGAGTGAAATGCTTGTGACCAATAATATAATTCAAGCATGGCATTGACATCAAGCCTTGACCTTCCAACCCTCGCCTAGAGAAGTGGTTTCTAAATTCACTAACGAGGAGAATACGTTCTTCTCAGCGAGTAATTTGGCAACTCCATTCCATATTCCACAATCATGATTTGATAAGATCCCCACTAGAGTTGATGAGAGTGCTATGTCGTGAGATCATCAGCCAGTGGAAACAAGTGGGCATGCATAATTATTCGCCCAAATTGTAATTGACAATTATCAGAAGTACTTTTGGAGATCTTTCAACTCACTATTCCACTTCAATTTTGAGGAGAAACTGTTAGAACTTAGGCGATCTGCGGAAACGGATAATTGCATGGTGTAACTATTACCACCTATAATACATACATTATAGGTGATAATGATGTAACAGAATTGGAAACTACCCTGGTGAATTTTGAAAGAACTTTCAGACAGTCAATGACGAGAAGATGGAATTGTTTTTCTTCGGAACCTTGCTTCCAGGCGATTTGAAATATTTATTGAAGTTGAAGAAACTTCACATATATCTCTTGATAATAAAACCTTGTTACTCGCAAACATTCTGTTCGCCATAACAAAGATGTTCTTCGAAAATCACATTGAGACAAACTATTTTCACAATAACAGTCTGTATATTATCAATTATCAATCCAGGAAGATCGTCTGATCGAACAATTCGCCTAATAATAATAATAAATCTAATGAGAGGTAATAATGAATACTTGTCTAAAAATCACTGACTGAACAATTCTTTATTCGACTAGTTTCACCTTTACGGCATTATCTTGATATAATTCTTTCCATTTCCCTTAAATTTTACAAACCTTTCAATTTAGTCTTCCTACTATCCCTCAATAACTTGAAGATATATGAATCAATATTTGAACATATTCGGTCTTTAGGTTTGGAATTATAATGGTTCGTAAATTTATCTGTGTATAACCATTCCTTTGTTTTTCTAAGTTTTTTTCAACCGAGGCTGCAAGTTATAGATCTCTAGAAAATATTGTGATTTTTATCCTGAAAATAAGGAATTATCTAGGAAAAGATGATTTTATTTTGTGTTATACACTTAATTTTATTTCGAATATGTATTATTGTTTGCATTTATGTTATTATAGATATAGTATGTTGGCTAATGATACTGTCAAGGCCATTTATTTTTGAATAAAAAAAAATCAACTAAAGTTTCACTAACAGACCCGTCAGTATATTTTGATGAGAATGAGTTTTTATACGCGTTGCACTTCAAGAACAGATTTTTTTCCACAATCGGAGAGAAACTACAGCCATATCAAAAATATACCACAAACTCAGTTTCACCAACTAGATAACCTATCCGATTCAGAATTATTATTAAATTCCTATCAATGAAGAGTTATCAAGAGTCGGAACAGAAAAAATATATTCCTAAATAAATCGTGTGAAATACAAAGATAATAATTATTTTCAACATATTGCAGTTAATTCGATGGAAATCCTTCATTTACATAATTCGGTTCAAATTTGATATCTCAATCAGAGGGTGATAAAATTCTATTACAATAATGTAATGATTATTGTAGTAATAATAATGAAGTATATTGGAACAGATAGCAATGGGTAATTAAATTTGTTTCCACATATATACAACATGCTATCAATCAATAAAAGTCAGTGTCACTAGATATTGAAAATGGATACAGCCAAATAAACTGCTGGAATAACAAACGAACTCAATTTTGATATAAATTCGATATATAAATTTTGATATATACGAGGGCGTGGTGTAAAGTTTCCGGCCTGACCAAGACATGGCGCCACTGTGTCTACTTTTGGAGAGGCAGCTACAGTACTATTCCTACTGAGCTTGTATGTAAAGTACCAGCCCAATCGCTACGTTAGTTTGCGTTTGAGAGCACATTGCGCGAGACGCTTCCGTTGTATTCGTGTAAATGGAAAAATTGGAGAAACTTGCTGTCATCGAATACTTCTATTTGAAAGACTTTACACCAAAACAAATAAAAGAGACGAATTCAACACAAGGAGATCTCCTCCCCATCATATTTAACTATTAAGCAGTGGGTTTCTGAATTCAAAATATTTCGTGTGAGCGCCTCTGACGAGCCTCGCTCAGGACTCCCCGTTGAGGTCACAATGAGAAACTGCATCAAATAGTATTGGAAAACCGCAGAAAAGTGCATGAAATAGCTGAGCCCTGGAGGATGTCAGCGAAATATTTTGCACAACCATTTGAGCATGGAAAAGCTGTGTGCGAGATTGGTGCCGTCTTTGCTAACGTTCGACCAAAAACTGATTCGAAAAAACATTTCCACCGAAAATTTGGCGCGGTTTAGGCGTAATCCAAACGAATTTTTGCGTCGATTCATAACTGAAAATAAAGAACAGTCAAAACAGTGGGTTCGAAAGGGGGAACCATTTCCAAAGAAGGCAAAAACAATTTTATCGGTAAACAAGGTTATGACTACTGTTTTTTGGAATGCGAGAGGATTTATATACATTGATTATCTTGAAAAAGGTAAGACTATCACTGGTCAATACTACTCAGACTTATTGCAACGTTTGCAGGACAAGGTGAAATTAAACAACCTCATTTGGCGAAGAAAAAACTTTGTATTATCACGATAACGCACCAGCGCATTCGTCCATTGTTACCATATCCAAAATCCACGCATTAAAGTTTGAATTGACGCAGCATCCTACTTTCTCTCCAGACGTAGCCCCCAGCAACTATTACCTGTTTCCTTACCTCAAAAAATGGCCTGACAGTAACAGATTTGAGAGCAACGAAAAAGTTATCGAAACTATAAATCAGCATTTTGAGGAGCTTGACGAATTTACGTTTAAAACTGGAATAAGTACATTAGAACACCGCAATGAAAAATGTATCAGTGTTGATGGGGATTATGTTGAAAAATAAAGCGAAAAAATTATTTTAAAACATCGTTTTCTTGGTCAGATCGGAAACTTCTCACCCCACCCTCGTATGACGCGTTTTCTATAAAATATACGAAAATAGTAGTAACTCATAGTCGAAATATCATCGTATATTATATATATATATATATATATATATATATATATATATATATATTCATAAAAAATTATTATCGTCTGGGCTATCCAGAAATATAAAAAAGAATATGTTTCAATGGCGTTTGATAATCGCTATAAAGAATACTTAGGTAGCTGGATAACCCAGTTGATATCAAGAAAATAAACTATATTATAATATTGAAAATGAGAGTAATCAGTAAGTTATCTTCAAAACAGAAGTTCATTACAATTAACTTCCGTTACAAAGTAAAATGATACGAGTATTATATTTCATACAATTATTAGCAAAAATAAAATAATTATCGAATCATAATTAGCTAAAGACAAAGGCAGATGAATGGTAACAAAAATATGTGGTTTACAATGAGATATGTTCAACACAATACAATTAAAAAACTTCTAGAAACATTACTATCAGGTTATGAAAATCTATCTTGATTGTAGAGAATCTTTGACGAAATCGCAGGTATAAGACATCAAATGAAAATATTTAATAGTGTTGGTGTTTACTTCATTTAAATCTATTATAATTGAATATAAACTAAAATTGAAACATTCGAACTTTTGATTTACGCTTCATTGACATCATAGCATGACGCGTTTCGTCGTTACAAACGACTTCTTCAAACAGTATTCTTCAGTCAGTATTCTGTTAGCTTCTGAAGAAGTCGTTTGTAACGACGAAATGCATCATGCTATGTTGTCAATGAAGTGTAAATCAAAAGTTCAAGTGTTTGAATTTGAGTTTATATTCAATCAAATGAAAAGGTGAAATTTTGAAACCATTATAAAATATTACTCTATTATAATCATGGGAATTTAGCTTCTGAACACTAGCTTCCGAACAACCTGTGTTATTAAGCAAAAGAAAATTCGCGATTGAAGAGATTTTTGTGAGGGTGAATTTGTTCTTCTTCTTTTCAACATGCAGTTGAAATGAATTAAACAAGTGAAATAAAGTCTATATAATAACAGCTTCCAAAGAATGTGTTATCTGACAATATCAAATTTGAAACAATGGAAATATAATATTTTTCTGTGCTAAAATGTAGTCCATATCCCACGATAGTTTAGCAATCATGTATATTTTTTTTTGTGACATCCATACCACCATATGAGTTTTTCCTCAAAATCTATGATATGAAGGCATAGTAGTATTAGATATTCATTATATGTACTGATTTTCCTTTAGATAGACCTAGACATTGCCTACTTATCAATGAAATATAAATAAACTGCAGCATTTAAACGAGGTGAAAATTTCTTATGGTTAAGAGTTCAAGACATATATCGAAGAAATCATATTTCAAGCTTTTTTTCAAGTGACATACAGATTGATTTCTACCCCCTCCATTTTTCATTATCATTTCATTTAATGAACGAAACCTTTTGGAAAAATCAGAGTTATAATACAAGTTAATTAACCATAATTAGCTTGAAAAATGTAGACGATTCAAAGCAGAGAACTGTCAGAAGTGATGTGTTGATAAACTGCGAAATAGAATCTGCCTTGTAAGGGGAGATCGCTTAAATATTCAGAAGTAGGTCAGAGTGTTAACGAGAACTTTTAAAACATCTCCTTTCTACTCGAATATCAACAAAATTTGATTTTATGTAACTCGCTCAGGTCTCTTTAACGCTCATTTAATTCGAATAGGTTTGATCTCAGCGCAATTTTCAGCTCGTTGAACTTTTCTGCCTATCTTTGCCTTCTACTTGCCTATAATTAAATCCCGAACATGTAACTCTATGAAATGAGTTTCATTCACTATGCAAATAAATTACAGCCCATCAAAGCCATTCGAGGATTGAAATTTCAATTTTTTTTTCAAAACAGAATGGATACCTGGTAAATGAGAAATCCCCTCAGTAGCCTTGACTACTGAGGGCATTTCCAACCGTAATTCTTGTGAAAAATTTTATAAAATGACAATTAAACGTTATAATTTTATTTAATTTCATATATTTCCGTCAGAAAGGGTGAGAGGAGTGATTTTAGTTTTGATAGGTTAGGTTGGTACTCTTTCGGCCTATTGTTAAGTAGGTCTGATTGTCATGTTGTGTTGCTTGGAAAGTGACGGAAAGTTAATCGCACTGTAAAAAAGGTGGCTGGTTTTTTTTGAAAAATGATCAGAAATTAATTATCGTCAAGATCAGATTCGTATTGAGACCTTGAAAGTATATTCATTTTTTGTCTAATTTTGCTTTGTTGAAAAGAATAGGTATCCACTATTGGGATAATTTGATGGTCGTTAAATTCTTCTAGCATTTGTTAGTTATATGAAAATTGTGAACAGAAGAATATCTACCATCAGAATAACATCTTGACACTTCCAAAAATATCAAAGAGGTTATAAATATGAAGTATACTAGAAGAATAAATAATAGGAGATAACGTGTTACATTCAATACCGTAATCAATTTGAGGTTGATACCTCATATTTGTTTTCAATTCGAGATAGTAAATATGTTTATGATACATAAATTATAATTGGATTATGCTGATGATAGCCTCAACTAAACAGAGCTTGTACTATGGATGTTTTATCATCTATGCAGGCTTCATGAATACCAAATGATAACCAATTATGTGATAACAAATAAGTTCATTGATATTTGTTTGACAAATATTTCGCTTAACAGCTGCAACCAGATTTGATTCGTCTTAATATCAAGAATTATATGAAATAAAGGGAGATATATTATCGACATGGGTACTCAACAATTACATGAAATAAAGAGAGATATATTATCGACATGGGTACATGCAGCCCCTGTTCAACAAACGTTCGACGTATCTGTTGATTTTCCAAAACAGGAATCTGTTCCATATATACATTATTATTAACATTATTATTATTATTATTATAACGACTGTGTTTCCCAAGAGGGTAAAAGGGGATTGAATTCGAATTCGCAATTCTTAGGACTTCTGCTTCATCTTTTTTGCCTGCCAAAAGCGCTTCATCTTTTTGGAATGCTCTTTCTTTCGTTCATCTGTCCATTCTTATTCAATTCGTTGACCTTTGCCCAAACTTCACATTTGCGATTTCATAGCGAGAACTCAATGCGATCATCGAGATTTTTTATATTGATCTGTTGTAGATCCTTTTGGGCTTCTTTTCGGTATAGCCCGCAACTCAATTGGACGCAGCCGTTGATACGTGTTCCGAGCATATTGGCTCTCCTCAGAACGGCGTAGCTGGGTTCAAGGTGTACGAACCTGGAGATGGAATCAACAATAAAAGAACACTCCTGTAAAGGAAGTCTCCACTGCTAGGCTTCCACGTGAACTCTCCGGATTATGAGATTCACGTGGAAGTTGCCTCACTTCGACTGACGAGTTCCTTGCAGAACGAAACATATTTGTCTCGCACTTCCATCAGGTAAGGCATCGATTTCAATATTTCTCTAACATTTATACGTTGAATGATAATGGAGACATCACAACGTACACGTCCACATATCTAGCTCTACTATAACATTCTCTTGGTTAATTTGAATTTTTCAAATGAATGTTCTAGTGTTCATTTTCAGATTTCAGGATTTGGAGATTTGAAACGATGCAGTTGATGAACAACTGCATAGCCCTTGATGGGAATTTTTTTAATATAATATTCGATATTCTTATTATCTGTAAATTAAATAACTGAAAATCTATAAATTTCAGAACCTTCTGAGATTGAGTTCTACGTTTTTGTCTTCTACGAGGTTAAACCTCGTTGTTGGAACTGTGCTCATTTTCAATAATAATCTCATACATATCGATTGAACATAATCCTCGTACATATGCTAAGTTATAGACCACCGAATTCGATCCCTCCTTCGATTCATCTTGTTTTTCTGATAGACACCCAAAATAAGAACACATTAATATAGAAATAAAAGAACCCCACAGAATTTCACCATTTCCGCAAGGAATCCAAGATATTGAATATAAACTTAAATTCAGCCACTTGAAGTTATGGTTTACACTTTATTCACTACATAGCATGACGCGTTTCGTCGTTACAAACGACTTCTTCAGATGCTCACAGAATAATAACAACAAATTTGAAAAACACAGGTGACAGGTGAAAAACATTCTATGACTTTGGGTTTTACCTAAGATATTCCATTCTGACATATAAGTTTTATTACCTGAAAATGTTTAACAAGGGTGAATTGTTTAATTCTATCTGTTCATTGAGCAAATTTCCAAAATTTTTAAGCTGATTTATTTTCACTATTTCCCATTAATCTAATTGACTAGTTTTCTGTATATTGTGTAAAATTTTGATATTCGTATACAACGTATGGTTTTTACTTAATAAATGGTTAGCATAATTCGAATTACTTTTATTATGCGCAAAACTATATTTATGTTCCTGTATTCTAGTACCGAAATTTCTACTAGTTTTACCTATATATATACTGGGACATGTTCCACAATTCAATTGTTAAACACCTGATTTGTCTTCTCTTTCAATTTTGTTTTTATTGTTCTTAATGTGTCTCGATAAATTATTGTTCGTTTTAAATGAAATATTAAAATTATATTTTCTTGAAAAGGTTTTGACTTTTTGACTGACGGTTCCAAAGTATGTTAAATATTTACGATTTCTATCCGATTGATAAGGAAATACTGATCGTAGAGCTTTCCGATAGAGTTTTTTGTGAAGAATTTTCGACACTACTTCACAAAAATTGTTTTCAATTGGAAATTTGTTCAACAAATAATGGATTTACATTTAGACACCAACACTATTAAATAAAAAAAAAAAAAGAAAAAGAATCCAAGATAGATGAAATTCAACTTTCTACGTCTTAAAATTAAGTAATGGATACAAGAATGCAGATTCAGCTCTCAATCAACAATTGGAGGTATTTAACTCCCGTACCAAACTTTGAACTCTATTCAGTAACTAAATGAATTTATTTTCTAAACTCAGTATTATAAAAATTTTTTTTCAGATTTTCTAATGTAATGTGGCAATCGTTAAATTCAATTCGTATCTTCCACTTGAACCACGTATTTCTTCATATACACATGTACCATCGCTCATCTAGGCATATAACCTATATCAAGATCAATTAAAGATCACTAATTACCTAGTGATATTTCTAAATACTGCACGTAACCTGATTTTTCTTTGCATTACACATTTATATCCTCTATTGCCTCATAATGGTTTACAATACTGTTATATTTTTCTTATTACTTTTATAATAACCCAGTTTATTAGAAATAATTCTAAGGTTGCTGTTCACATACCGTGAAGCATTCAATAAATATTTTATGTAATTAACCATTGAACAAATAACTCATTAATTGCAGCGTAAATATTGAACACTCGTTTTTATACCAATTACCTAACAAACTTGCAACAAGCTAGCTTTTGAGAGATAATTGTTACCTATTTCTGAAATAATTACCCAACTCAGTGAAAAAATTTGAGAACAATTAATTTGCATGATAATTGATAACAGATCAATTTGGTTGGTCCCTTAAATCATAAACGATTATTACAAATACGCAGATTTAAAAGAAATAAGCTTCGTCGGAGATATACAGTTTTCTTACCAGTGAAAACGTCAATAACTCTAGTAATAAAGTTGGTTTGTTGAGATTTTTTCAATTGTTACCAATTATTTAATTTGCCACATGTCACGATAGTTTTCAATTATTGTTATATCATTAAAAAAGCACAAATTTTAGCACATAATATCCAACAACCGGGTAGCTTACAAGTGATAGATTGACTAATTATTCAGATCATATTTATTTACGAATGCACTACGTGAAACCTACAAACAATATCATATCAACATTTTCGGTATAACTCGAAAAAACCAACAAATATTATGCTACAAAATTATAACTTGCTCCCCTACGAAATGTTGGTGATTGCTCCTGCTAGCTCTCAAACTTTGGGAGACGTACCTATATTGATATCGTTCGATCAGTATGGACGTGTGAACGAACGTAAAAAATAATTTTGATAAGCCTGTGATGACTGCGCTCAGTGCGTTAACCTTGTCTTATGCGAAATCTTTAACAACGGAAACCAGTTCTGCAACTAAAAATCCTGCAGTTAAAATCACGAAAATGGATAGTAGATCAGCAACTCTGAATCCCGATATACCTAAACCAAGAGCTGGAAATATAATTCAAGCTAAATGATGTTAAAAATGCAATTGCATTAGCTGAAAACTCCCTTGGCAAGGACACAAATAAGCCTCCAACTCTTAAGGACGGTTATCAAGGTAATAAACCTGGAGACTGGACTCAAATTGTGAGGAAGAAGAAAAAACCTTCAATGAGGCAACGTCCAGCTCTTGTTATAGGTGATTACATTGCGGATTCAAACGTATGTGGCATCAATTAGTTATTTTGCGGGGTAGTTCTGGGAAACTTTTTGAAAAATCATTTTACCTTGGTCAAATGTGAGGAATTAGATTCCCGTTATCCAGAAAGTTATTCATCTTTCAAGGTCACTATCCCATTGTCCGAATACGACAAAGCCTTGAAGGTTGAAAATTGGCCGATACATGCTAGTGTGAATAATTTTTTTCAACGCGGAAAATTGAAACAGGTCCAGTCGTAGAAGAGAGCGACCTTTGTTCTAAGACTATATTAAGCCTCCTAAAGAATACTGCTTTGTTTGGAATGATGCAGTTAAATACCCAGTGTACTGTGAGTAAATTGGACCTCATTGAAATCTTTCTCCTGCCACTATCTCCAAGTGTTATATGTGTAGCGGATCATTGGGGCAACCCAAGCAGTTTACCTTTAGCCATAATACCCAGATACACCCAGGCGACGGCCTTTTGCCGCACAAGCAGCATACATGGAGGTACATTAATTTTCGTGAATATATGATCTAGATTTTAAGATTTTGTGCCGTTAAACTAAAATTTAACTCAATATGTACCACTTTTGTCCGTGTTTATAGACCACCGCCGTCTAATCGCGACCTGTTTTTTGCAGAGGCTTCAACAATCTGTCATTCTAACTTCCATCGAGTAACACAACAACAACCACGTGTTCAATAGTTCGTTCCTTGCAAATAATCATAAATATTTATTCTCAATAATAGTGTCGTTTAATATTTCCACGCATAGAATATTATAGCAACCACGCTATAACCTAATGAAAAGAAAAGAAGCATGATAATCAATGTCATTGTATGGATAAACAATTAATGTACCTAGGTTATCAAGAAAGTCCCATAAACAACATACCTACTAGAATTGGTATGCAGATTATACAATAAGAAGTCGAAGGTCAAAGTAGATGTTGATTAATGACCTGCGGTTGCTGAATGACTGAGGCTTTTATATATAAAATCAGTAAATTATAGTGCGACATTCAAATTTCCCGCAGAAAACTGAGTTTAACTAAACGAAATCAATAATAATTATGTGAAAACAATGCCTACTTTTCGTGCAATTACCATGATAATGACCTATTGTAGTTAAATCGTATTTTAACAGCTTGCCTTGAAAATATTTCTCGTAAATTGAAAAGCTGCCTAGCAATTTCAGCTGCAAGTTAATAACGAAATTCACTAATTAATGAAGGAAGTTTACTAGAAGGAACAGTTCCAAAGTGGAACCTTTCAGTTCATTATAACCCTCCGCTTCAGATTTGGAATTTATTGAACTGAAAATAATAAAATGAACTTTTAATGAAGACTAGTACACAATCTTTAATTGAAAATAGGAATTGATTTATTCCTTCGAAAAAATACATCCTTAATATATCGAAAGGAAAACACTCGGCTTTGTTTCAGAAAATTATATTATTTCTTGGTCATTGTTTCGAGGTGTTGAAAATCGAGTTCATTAAAAACACAAGTTATTCATTGCTGTATTGAAGAATACACAGATAAGAAGCTATGTTAATTCTTCAGTTGTTTCAATACCATAAATCAGAAAATATATTTTGACAAAGCTATAATCTTCAGACAATGACAAATAAAAATAATAGTTTAATAAATTTCAAAATTAAATCACTAGTGGTGACTGTTCTACAATGCTTTCCTAATAATCCGATTTCGTCATTTGAATCTGATGAATTTCGCTTCAAATATTAGATTTTGAGAACCTGACTTACAGTTCCTTCAGTGTAAGTGATTTTGTTACATGTTTATTGAATGTTTAGAGCCGGCATCAAACTGTAAATCCACCTTGTCTCTCAATAATTCCTAGTTTATTAATAACACTGGAAAACAATTTGTGACATAATTTTTGTTGACTTCGATTTATAGGCTGTTTTAGAGGTAAATTGACATGCTGATTCCAAAACTTCAATTAGGTTTTCTTCTACGTCACGTTTTTTTCTACAGTTGTTTGAAAAACTTGTTAGAAAAAGTCATCCACTTTAAATCAAAAGAAAGTGCATTTATGCACTTCTTTCGGAGTGGTAACAGATTTGGGTATTACCGTAACATGGCTGGTTAAATGCAACAATTGGGAATTTCAGATTATAACGCGATTGCTTTTATATAAATACGAGTAGCTCAAAACGTAGTTGAAGTATGTTCTCCTCCACAATGGAAAAGTATGTGGTTCAGTCCAAATAAGCCATTCAGTTTCTTTGCATGAAGGATACGAAGACATGAAGAAGGCCGTTGACTTGTTGCAACAAAACTTACACCAATGGATCATCTGTGTTGACCTTAAAATGGGGTTCTTCTTGGCCAGCAACGCGAATATACCAAGTATTCCTGTTTTCTATGTATGCGGGTCAGCAGAGCTCGTGAGAAGAATTGGGTGCAGTCGAAGTGGCCGCCAAGATCTGACCTGAAACCTGGTGATCCAAACATTCTAAATCAGCCACTTATCGACAGAAGCCATTTCTTACATAACCATCTTGCTAACTTTCCAGAAAATCTTGGCGATGTTACTGATGAACAAGGTCAGCGATTCCACCAAGATTTGAACGTCATGGAGGCTAGGTATCAAGGTAGATGAGATGCCAGTATGATGGCTGACTAGTGTTGGAGCATCAAGCGAGAATGTCCCCAGATTGAACATTCTAGGAAAAGTTATAAGCGAAAATTTTTATCATAATATATTTTTTATAAACACAATTTTAAGTTTTAATATTATAATAACCTTGGTATGAATAAAATATTCTAATATGTTTCGACAGTATCCTGCCGTTTGAAAACTTGAATAGACAGAGAAAAAATGATAACATTTTCGAATTCAGAGAATTCAAAGTTTAGTCAAAAACAAGTCACAGATCAAAGAAACAAAATTGCTGTTTCCCAGTGTAATTTCATTCACGATGACAAACGGTGAAGTTGGAATTTCTCGAGTGTACCTAAATATAAAATTTTAACTAGGGTTCAAAATCCTTTGAAAAAATGTCCATCTGAAGTGTTTTGAGCCATACAGAACTAACGAGTTCATACATATATATATACATATATATATATATATATATATATATATATATATATATATATATATATATATATATACAATTATATATATATACGAATCTTTAATGGAAACTGTAAATTGCTTGCAGGGAAACTTGTTCATTGAACTTTATTGTAATAATTAATTATTCATACCTCTATACGAACGAAATCAGACATGCACAAAGTTTGGCCCCATCTCCCAGAGGACTTATAAGTGGTATCGCAAACTTGAGGTCCAACATAATTCGAGAACCAAGGGAGTCTCTAGCGTACTTATTACACAAATTATCTTCGAAGTTCTTTGGATACCCATACTCGCACCAAGAACTTTTGAACTAAATTGATGTATAAGGAGAATAGGTATTTCACGGAGGCATAATTGTTGGATCATTGTCGTAAAATTTTATATGGTGTATCAATTTGAAATATTTATAGATCTACTCTACGAGGGTAGTTTCAGAAGTACCTAGCCTACCTAGTAGGTTAAATCGTACTGCGTTCTATCGTAGTAAAGATATCTGACAAGGTCGAACGTGTTGCGTTTTGTAGTATTTAAGCACTTGCGCTTTAAAACGAACGTGTTCATCATATTTGTGAAATTTGAAAAAATGGTCATCGTTATGTGAAACAGTATTTTCATTTAAAAGGATCGAATCCAACGAATATTAAAACTGAGCTAGACTCTACTCTAGTCGCTTTTCTCCGTCATTTTCAACAGTCAAATATTGGGTGGCAGAATTAAAACGAGGTCCTACAAGCTGTGAAGACGAACACCGCAGTGGTAGTTCAAATGAGGTAACAACAACAGAAATGGTAGAAAAATCCATAAATTAGAGTTGAATGACTGTCGACTGAAAGTGCGTGGGTTAGCCAACACCATACGCATTTCAAAAAGTGTTGTACATCGCATATTAAAGGAAAAAAGCCTCGAGGTGAAACTTCGGATGAGTGTTAAGCACTGTTTCTCTGGAATAAAGTCAAATTTTTGCGTCAATTCACCCCTGAAACGAAGGAACATTTAAGACAATGGACTGAAAAGAAGAGGATCGGCAAACAAGTGGAAGGCCATCAGAAGGGAACGTCATGGTCTCATTTTTTGAGGTGCGAAAGAAATAATTTCCAACGATTACCTTCAAAAAGGTAAAACAATCAATGGGGATTATTAAGCGACCTTGTTATAACCTTTGAGTCAAGAGTTGAAATCAAGGAAAAACGTCCATATTTGGTAAAAAAAAAGTTTCTTACGACAATGCACCTTATCACAAATCTCTTATGCGATGCCCAAAATCAACGAATTGAAGCTGGAATTGTTCCTGCATACACCCCATTCTACAGACTTGGAGCTGTCGGACTATTTTTTGTTTTCTACGTTGACGAAGTGGTATCAGCGAGGTCAACGCTAATACCACTAATTTTCCGATAATGCGGAGTGAATTTCAGTGGATGGATATTTTGATGAGCATGACGATTCTTGCTATGAAGAGTGTATAGAGGCTATAGAACATCGTTGGCAAAAGTGTATTGAGTAGATCATGTTTAAAAAATAGAAGAAAAAATTTCCGAAATTTTTGTTTTTTCTGTGTTAGTCTAGGTACTTTTGGGACCTCACTTATATGTATACGACTGCTTCCTTATGCAAGCCATACAGATAACGCATTCATTTATTTTATATCTCTAAATTTGAGATTACCGCAGGAATGAATGTCGCTTCGTGGTAAGGCGAAAATGAAATTTGACCATAAAAGAAGGTTCATGAATGTGCTGCAAATGAGTTCTTGTCCCTAGCAAGAAATATGAACTGTTTGTTTAATCTACAGGTTTGAATAAACTCACCTCTTTCTTCCCGTATAAAATTAATGTCATCTGTGCTCAATATTCTATGAAAAACGTTGGATTCATTTATATATAATTCAGAGCAGATAAACGCAGGTATCATAAATAATATCACAACTAGTGATTGAATTTTCGCCATAGCTCTGTCGAAACTGAGTGGCTTGAACAACACGAGTCATTCGGAATGAACACGACTACTTATTTTGACATTGCTAGTTATAATTGTCACTTTGTAAAACTAATCGCATCCATAGTAACGTCGTCAAAATTACCGAAGTGTTTCTTGTAATACTCTTCTTGGGCTTGCAAACTATGCACGTTGCCCATCTTAATAATCATTATTTACAACTACATACTTAAATCTATTTTATATCCACAAACGTCCATGTCTTGCGGGGTATTCGCATCTAGATCTCCCTATGGCTATGGAGAGGCTAACGATAATTGAAAGATAGTTATTGTTTTCGTGACAATACTAGCTGTTTTCAGTTAACGTCTTTTGTCCGAAAGTGTAGAAATGTTAATGTGAGGGTAAGAGCCAGTGTTATGAAAAACACAGAATAATGATAGATCTATAACAATGAATACATTTATGTGTCAAAACTAATACAAACAGATATATAAAAAAAGAAAAACTTCGGCAAAATCCTCAGTAAATATCGTTTAACATTCTTCTCGAAATAACTTTCATGCAGTTGTAAATGGGCAACATCATGTTCATCAGAGATGCCGCAGGATAAAAAGAACTACCTTCATATCTTGACGTACTATGCGGTAGTATAGTAACTGTATTGATTCTTGTAAAAACAACGTGGATTTCTTACTGATTGACAATCTTACTATACATATGTTCAGGACTCTTATATTTAAAAAGTTTGAATAGGTACATTAAGGGCTAAAGGCCGAGTGGTATAGCGACCCTACACCATCTCTGCTTACTAGTGCTGGTGGGTTCGATTCCAATTGTGTTCTAGGGCCGTTCAGAATGGGCATTAAAATGTAGGTCCAACTAAGCTTTATAGGTTTCCGACCCTGCTCTTAGAACAATGATAATTATGAATATTTAGTCTTCGCCTTCGTAGCTTACTCGAGAAGACACCCGACTATGGTGTGGTGGAATTCAGGTTCGAGACCTAGGAAAAGCCATGGGTGTTTGTGTTTGTCTATGATTTGAGTAGTTTAATGATGATATGGGTAGGGTAATGTACATTGATAACAAGCCCATTGGTTGCTTGGATCCGGCATTAAACTGTAAGTCGACTGAAATATAAAAATATAGAAATATAAAACCAGCTGTAGAGCTGATTTCAATATCTCGCACTAGATGAATACGGTGCATATGTTCACGCCTGGTAAAGCCAAAAACAAATCTCCTTGCACCGTTCTGTATTTTTTGTAGTCTATATTTGTTATGTTGCTTGAAAAACCCATAGCAAACAGACCCGCAGTAGTCAATATATGTGTAAGCAAGACTGTGACCAATTCAAGTTTCACATCAGAAGGAAAATATATTCCCTCATAGTGCAAAGCTTTCAGTTTGAAGTGACAAGACTGAAAAATCTTATTTACCTGCCTTCCAAAATTGAAGTGTTCATCCATGATGATGTTACATGTAAATAAGAAAGCTATAGTAACATTTTTCAAACAAAATCGTTAGCCTACATATATAGATAATATTTATTTATATGACATATCAGAAATTCTACTATGATGAAATAATTCAATCATGAATGTCCATGAAAACCGGTTCTACACATAAATATTATACAAATATGCTTCTAATTTATGTTGCTTGAAGAACAAGTTTACCTATTTACGCTAGGGAATTCAAATTGAAAATCACTTCATTTAGCACCATACCGGGAACTAAGTGACGTATATAAATGCAAATGCAAGTGATTAGCATCAATTTAATTGTATCCAGATAATCTTTTATCCTAAGGTCACATTGTGTTACATGTACTTAGTGGTAATATTTGATTTTCTATTAGTAGTACAGGCTATGATTTCTTCTCATTATAATATTATTGACGCGTTATACAATTTTACAAGGAATATAACCTGTTATTCGATAACTTTCAAATGGATATGTACACATTAGATTTAGAGTTGAATAGAAGTTTTATTTTCGTCGTTGAATATTTTCTAGAATATCCTGCAATTTCATTGAATAGAAATTGAGGAGTCGCAGCCTTTTACTTTTCTACTAGACTACAGGCCCATGTCCAAAAATGGATGGGTCATATGAACCACCAGGTGACGTATATAGGACGATATAAAAGCATAAAATAATAAGATTCAGCACTTCAGTTGTAAGCTGTCCAACTGAGTGCTGGTGAGAATTCAGAAGTGCAGGTAAGAGAGAGTATATTTTGGTCATATATTTTTGCACGCCATTTTAACCATCGATAGATTCATGAAAAATAAAAAGAAAGCGCGCAGTGCCGTAAAAAATGGTGCGCCACAAAGTCGGTAAATTGGTTTCATTTTCTAACAATTTCCAGGGTAAATTTGGTCATTTCATTCTGTGCGGCATCAGTTTCATACTGTTTCAATACAGCTCCATTATTCCGCAACGTCGTACAAAAATCATGTGACATGAGGAAAAAGTCAAGGGTTGCATCACCCTCTCTTTCCGTGGTCCGGGGGGTGATTCGAAACAACATAGAATAAATTTATTTTGAAAGTATTTTATGCATAGATAATATTTCTTTACATGCCGGACATTTTCGTTGGTCCCAAGGTTTGTGGGGGAAAAAAACTCAACGAAATGTAAGGTGAAATTCAATAATTTTCAATAATAAAAATGAAATGCACAATAGTTTTTGACGACATTATTTTTAATACTACTTTTGAGTGCTAAATAATGTTTTGAAACCGAAGCCGTACTTTTTAAAATCACCCTCCGACCGCGGAAAGAGTCAGGGGGTTGCAACCCTTGACTTTTTCCCCTTGTCACATGATTTTTGTAGAGCGTTGCGGAATAATGGATTAAAAGCTGTATTGGAACAGTATGAAACTGATGCCGTACAGAATGAAATTACCAAATTTACCCTGTAAATTGTCAGAAAATCAAAAAAATTTACCGACTTTGTGGCGCACCATTTTTTTACGGCACTGCGCGCTTTCTCATTATTTTTCATGGATCAAAAATATATGACCAAAATGTACTCACTCCTACCTGCACTTCTGAATTCTCACCAGCACTCATTTGGGCAGCTTACAAGTGACGACATAGTGCTGAATCTTATATTATTTTATGCTATTATATCGACCTATATACGTCACCTGGTGGTTCATATGACCCATCCATTTTTGGAATGGGCCTGTAGTCTATACTCTTTACCCGGTAATGCTTTCGGATTACTTGTGCAGGTTGTATAGAATCGGCTTTAAACTGTAGGTTCACCTTTCAGACAAGTTTTGAAAGAATAATTAGCATTCATACTTCAATATTATATGAGTCGGACAAGTTGTAGGTCCTGAGGAAAAAGTATAATACTGTAAGAACTCTGGTTCATGCCTTTGATGAATTATTTACACTTGTAGCTAAGTCATAGGGGCTGTGGTATGGATAGGGTCGATAACGAGCTTACTGTTATAGATATGACATATCTATGACAACAAAAACTATCACCTGAGATTATTTCATGTTCGAAGCAATTACTGATTTTTCATTCATTTGAAAATCTAAAAAGGCATTATTTCATTCAATAAAGGCAAGGGTGACGCCAAAACATTTTCCATGCTATGCAAATTTTCGATTTGCACATGGAGCAATTTGAAGTGGGCGTCAATCTCTCCTCTCTTAAATATACATATATTCATTTCAAATGTTCAATTGGAGTTCGTAACTTTTAAATCAGTGCACATTGAAACAGTAACAACCCTTCAGCGATTTATAGGAATTTTGTTATAAAATTGCTTATAATTCTTGTATTTTGAACATCCCATAATATACTCATTCGAAGCTATTCAAGTCGAGACTAATAAAATTATACTATGTATGTAAAGTTTGGAGGGGTTGTAAGTTTTGAGGATCGCTATAAATTCAGATTGTTTTCATCCAAAGTTCGAGTTGATTTTTCAACAGAAAGAAAAGTTTCAGTAGTTAAAGTGGTGTGTATCAATAGACTAATTTTCAAAGAAATAACAGCAAACGTAGCTTCTGAAAATAAACAAGTTATATTCATGTAACTCAATTAACCCGTACGAGTAGGCAAAAAGACATCAGTTCTTTGGTTTCAGAGATCGATTCGTTCACAGTATCAAGTTCTATTTTCATTGTGAATGGCTTCTCTCCGAAGAACTATAAATAACTATGTTCTCTAGACATTCCGGCTCTTCCCTACCTACAATAGTAAGAAGCCAAGGACTGTTCAGCTTATAAAATCGAAAATATCAGACACAAAATTGCTTATTGTGCCTCTCTCTATTCTTTATTATTGAAATACGCATCAGCAAATAATAAATAATGAATAACATCCCTAGGCAATGTTTTTCTTGATTCGGTAATAAGTTGCAGAAACGAAATGAGCTTTAGATTTCAATGAAATGACATGAAAAAAAAAATGCACATTATTCTGTATTTCATAATCTTCAGACGATGTACGCAAAATTAAAATAGATTTTCTATCTCAAATGAATTCAATCACTGGACATGTCGGCCAGTCTGGCATTGACAGTAATTATTTGAAAGACATATTGTGAAAACTGATATACATAAATACTGAATCAAACAGGGTGTTTCTTGGATTATTCTGACAATAGTTTTTACCTATGATGATTAAGGAAAATAAAATTCTCAGAAGTATTTTTTCTTAAATGATTCCCAGATATTGAATTATATGAATGTGAAAACTTTTGGATTCCTTTATTGTTTCATATTTTCTCAATCAACTACTTTATTTCTACCTATATCACAAAATTATTGAGGCGACAAAAATATTTTTTATTGAAAAATATTCAATAATATATCTTTTCGAAAAGCTCTCAAATCTCCAATGGCGGCCTTACGACACTTCAGCACGAGATCCCTAAAATTTAACGTTAAACCTGGAAATCCCTAAATTTGAGGTGAAGTATTCGAGTCCAGACATCTATATTATTTATCGAGGTATTCGTGGGATGTTTCTAGTCGTATTTTCTAAGAGACCTTAAAATTGGTGAAGTATTTCTCACGTATTTATTTTCCCCAGAAGTTTTCCTCTTGAATGAAGATACCTAAAATGTCGCTTAAATCAACTACAAACTGTCAACGTGAATTCAAAGTATTTCATAAAAATAGTTTAAGGGATAAAATTCATATCCTTCACACAACTAAACCAGAATTAATAATTGTATCCAACGCTATCCTTCACACAACTAGACCAGAATTATTAATTGTATCCAACGCTCAGTATTTATGTTTCATTTTGCCACGATTATTCAAAGTGTATGGAACACGTGAATAACCGGGATAAATATAATGGGTGATTTTTTAAGCGTAGTTTTTTCATAGAATAAAACACTCAATTTGCATCATATATTCAAAATTTTTATTGAAATCAACTTGGCCTTTTCCATTTACATTTCAAAGATAATTTCATGTGAATGTTGTTCGCGGTAAGGTCCAATTTTGAGTTCTTCAGGAAATTGGGCTAGAAAACACTAGAAAAGCTACTTGATTCTGCACAGAATAAAGTCAATCTTGTGAACACATCTGAAGTGTAGGTATTTTTCAAAACAATTTCGAAAACTTAAAACAAAACCCCAGACAAAAAGTGAGAATAAAGAGCATCAAGATTTAGATGGAGACATCGACAATGTGAAGCTAGTTTTCGTACCTAGAATTATATTCGAAAAGAGAGAAGAATAGTGAGGAGTATTACTATCGAAAAGATTCTTCAAAAGAAGACAAAAGTTATTGGGAGACCCTCGTTTCAATTACTTGAGTAGGTCGTTCATAAAGATTCGTTCATATGATCGATTACATTTATATAGTTCCGAATGTTTTATTCGAAGGTCATGTGGCACTTTTTGAAGAGAATATCTCAGATATCTGTAACTTGAAGTAGAAGTTATGAGGTGAATATTATACTATAAAACACAATATAGTTACTTATACAAATAAATTTATGTTTCAAATAATAAGCAAAGTAACTCAACACCATTTGTTATTGAAAGATATCAATGAAAGGCACTGTGCACATGACCTTTATTTATTTATTCGCATTTTTCAAAGTCTTTTCCACATCCAATCGAATCCCTGATCATATTCGCAGATCTTGTGCGTACCTATGAACGATAGGGTCGCGAACTGTGAACGAAACGAACTCAGGTAATCAAAAAGTCCCGGTCTCTATGACCGAATCGTCCAAGAACGACAGATCTTAAGGCAACAATTGAAGAAACATAATTGTGTTTTCTTATATACAGATCAGGATGTGATCAACCAATAACCCAGCAATCGTAAATCAACAAGTATGTCAATTTTTATGTTCTCATTTACCGCGTTATACAATCAAGTATAACCTGTTAATAACTTTCAAATATAGTATTAGATTTAGAGTTGAATAGAAGTTTTATTTTCATCGTTAAATATTTTCTAGAATAACTCAGGTCATCAAAAAGTCTCGGTCTCTATGAACGAATCGTTCAAGAACGACAGATCTTAAGGCAACAATATGAAGAGACATAATTGTGTTTTCTTTATATACAGATCAGGATATGATCAACCAATAACCCAGCAATCGTAAATTAATATGTCATTTTATTTTTTCATTATTTCTTTAACTTATGCTGCTTATTCTCGCATTACTGAATTCAAAATAAATTTCACTCGAAGGATAAACAAAATGATAAAACTTTTATCCGTAAAGTATATTCTCTGCTAAAATGCTTCGTTAATCCACTTTTGTTCTCGCTGAAATTCACTGCCTCGAGCCTGCTAATGCTAATGCGCTCATATCTCTGGGAATTACAGGAATTCCTACGTGGAAACCTACGCAAATTCCAGTGGAAATATTTCACCAAAATGCTTGAAGAGCTAGACATATTTCTTCTGGAAATGAAGAACTGTACTGAAGTCTGAGTACTTTGGCAGAAAACAGTACAATTATGCTATTGTTTTGAATTTAATTTCAACTATAAGTTAAAATTAACACACTTGACTTAAGTTTCACTGAATATATTAAAAACTCTACATATGTTTCGGGTGGTTAACCCATTATCAAGAGTATACAATATTACTGAATCTCAAAATGTAGAGCTTTCACTTATATATCCTAAACCACAGAATTTAACACTGGTTTCACGGAAAAATTCACCTGGTCATTGCAAATAGGTAATTTTTTTGTGAAAGCTGTACATTTTGAAATTCAGTAACATTGTATATTCTTTATAATGGGTTAACCAACCGAAACTTATGTAGATTTTTTAATATATTCAGTGAAACTTGAGTCGAATGTGTTAATTTTAATTTATTGTTTTCAACATAATGTTTCACCCAGAGATAAGCGGAACCTTCCGTGTCATTCATTAATTTCAACCTATGTACCTATATATATAAATATTAGTTAGGGTTAGTTTAAAGTATGGAAACATCTGAATATCTCACAAACGAAAAAAGATAGAAATACGATCTTAACAGGTGTTGTATGGTTGCCATAGGAGCATATTTTCACCTTAAAACAAAATATACAGGGTGGTCCTAAAAATCGTAATGACTGCAATGATGGATTTTTTAAATGGAATACCCTTGATATAACAGTTTATGAATTCTTTTGACCTCTAGAATAACTTTGATACAAGGTACCATATGCCTAATTCTATGGTTACGCAGATATCGGCACTTTAATTATTGCATACCCAAATTATGTCTGCCATATGTTTACGCAGATCTAATGAACGGCAGACATAAAGACATCATTTTACACATATTGCAGGGTTGCCAGGAAAATAAAACAAACGGAGGGATAATGAAAAGCGTACCGACTACGCCTCATAACTTTTTATTCCATTAATATTATAACTAAAATCCTAATAATAACAATAACCATCATTTAAAGAAATGAAAAAAATATCAAACAAATACTACAATAAATGTTCAAAGTGCGAACCATTTACGATTTGACAGTATCCAAGTCTTTTACAAAAATGTTCGATTGAATCACTTAGATATGTTTGTGGCATCAGATTTATCTCTTGCAAAATACGAGCTTGTAGGGTTTGTAAATTTAGTGGTTTATTCTTGTAAACTTTATTTTTAAGATATCCCCACAAGAAAAAATCTAAAGGAGTCAAATCCGGTGACCGTGGCGGCCATTCTATTGCTCCTCGACGTCCTATCCATCTCTGTGGAAACACTGTATCTAGGTAATTACGTACAGCCAGGGTGTAATGAGGGGAAGCACCATCTTGTTGATACCATATGTCATCAGAAGGTAACATGGGATTGTTGGGATGGGGAAATATGGCTGCTATTGCTGGCACAATATTATTCCTTAACAGGTTCAAATATTTGTCACCATTTAAATTACCTTCTATGAAGAAAGGTCCGATTATGTGGTTATTAATAATCCCTGCCCAAACATTTATTTTCTGCGGCCATTGCGTGTGTCTCTCCTCATCCAACGGGGATTACGGCTAGACCAAATCCGGCAATTATGTCTGTTCACTTCACCGTTGAGGCAAAACGTTGCTTCATCAGAAAATACAATTTTTTTTTCAAAATTAACATCAACATTCTTCTTTCCTTCAACTAATTCACAAAACTGCAATCTGCGGTCTGGGTCATCTTCTGCAAGTTCTTGATTGTAGTGAATCTTATAAGGTTTCATTTTTTCTGACTTCATAATTCTTATAACGGACGTCTGAGCGATATTGTTGTCTAGCGCTAACTGGTTTGAAGATACTTGAGCATTTTCTTCAACTTGGAGTAGCACATTTAGTTTCGTATCATCATCTGTAGCAGTTTTAGGCCTGCCAGATTTAGGACAATTTTTAACATTTCCAGTATCTGTATATCTCTTGATAGTTTTGCAAACGGTTGATCTATTAATAACGTGTTGAGGATTCAATTCATTAAATATTCGTGTAACTTCTTCATACGTTCTTTTCTTGTCACCAAAACCTCGTAAAATTAGTATTTGTATGCGTTGTGTATCGCTAAGGTAAACCATTGTTATAAAGTGATTGACACTAAATAATTATGACAGTTCACTAATATTTAGTTAGAAACCATAGCCACCTTTGTCACAATGGCTTATCTTAGCGATACACAACGCATACAACTACTAATTTTACGAGTCTTTGATGACAAGGAAAGAATGTAAACTTACACGAATAATGGTTCGCACTTTGAACATTTATTGTAGTATTTGTTTGATATTTTTTTTTCATTTCTTTAAATGATGGTTATTGTTATTATTAGGATTTAAGTTATAATATTAATGGAATAAAAGTTATGAGGCGTAGTCGGTACGCTTTTCATTATCCCTCCGTTTGTTTTATTTTCCCTGGCAACCCTGCAATATGTGTAAAATGATGTCTTTATGTCTGCCGTTCATTAGATCTGCGTAAACATATGGCAGACATAATTTGGGTATGCAATAATTAAAGTGCCGATATCTGCGTAACCATAGAATTTAGGCATATGGTACCTTGTATCAAAGTTATTCTAGAGGTCAAAAGAATTCATAAACTGTTATAATATACAGGGTATTCCATTTAAAAAATCCATCATTGCAGTCATTACGATTTTTAGGACCACCCTGTATATTTTGTTTTAAGGTGAAAATATGCTCCTATGGCAACCATACAACACCTGTTACTTTAGAGGAGTGTCTGTTTTTCTTTGATTTCTCTCATCTCGTGGTTCGTACAACTTGAACTAGGCTACGCCGTTCTGAGGAGAGCCAACAAGCTCGAAACAAGTGTCAACGATGCTACCAATTGCGGAATACGCCGACAATGTTCACTTTTGTTTTAATTTTTCCCCGCATCAAACATTATTCATATATTATATGCACACATATATATATATATATATATATATATATATATATATATATATATATATATATATATTTGAAAATTTTGTTGTCTATAGATTTTTTAAAATAATTATTATAACTGTCAGTTCAACTATATCAATAAATCAAAATTCCCATGACATTGAAAAATTTCAAACAAGAATCTTCAATTCTTCAGTAAACAAATTTCTTAATGCGATAGGTCATCATAAATTAGATATAAAAATACACCCAAGGCAACACATTCATGAAATTATACGGACAGGTTGTACATGAAGTATAGCGAAACAAAAACCCAGACCGTTACTTGACATTACTCATTCTTCTTCTAGATGAATGAGCGATCGTTATATTGAACTCTCGAAATTATTCTTCCCATTATAACTGTTAGCAACCTCGAACTTCACTGAGCATCCTACTCGTGAAAACACTAACACACGTTATCATTATTTGCAATTGTAGTTCATTAACTATGCGTTGTCTCTGTAGTTTGAACTTTTGAACGAAAACACGTGAAAATACTTGTTTCAACTTGACCTTTCTGCGTTTGAAGATTTATTTTCATCGTTTTCTACAAAAAAAGAAAAATCTAATGAAAATTCTGAAATGGATGTCGAGTACTAGAGAAACGTACAGTCTCCTCCATTTTTGGGGAGTTTTAGCTCAATAACACCTCAAGTCATGTGTACTATGAATAAATTTCCCGTATGAAGTTTGTTTCAACATCAATAGTTCGACAAGAAGCATGGCTCTAAGGTAAGTGTCCAGCTGGGACGTCTTAAAAGAATCAGTCAAACACCTCGAGAGGCTCCTCTTCAAAAATCGAGAGGAGCCTTTCAAGATCAGACTCAGGGGGTTTTCCATTTGAGATTGTTATTGTTCTCGAGACAAATTTGTGGGATCGCAAATTTGTGTATAGCCACAAGAGTCCACAGTCTTGAAATATTTCTTTGTCACTGGAAAGTGTGTACAGAGAGTTAGTTCTTGTGTGATCAAGTAGTTTTCTATAGTTACTAGAATGGATTAGCGGGAAGCGTTTCCTTTTACCAAACAACGGAAAACTGAAAAAAATAATTTGCGTCTCAGTTTCAATTATCCAACACATTTCCGAATTTTTAGCACGTTTTCTATCGCGAATACGATAAAATTTATTTTTCACATTTTATGAAGCTCTTCTTGCTCACATTAACGAATTAACTCCATCACTTCATCATCAGATCATTTTCGACCCTATAAATTAGCACCATTTCGTAAATATTCAAAATAATAAAAATGATCGAAATGCAACTGCAAAGGAAGAACTAGAGGATTTTTCAAAAAAATTATATAGATCGATAAATAGATAGATAGATTGAGAGAACTCCCAACTTTTTGCCGACTTTTAGATATGAGTTCGTGATAAGTAAAAACTGTTTAGAAATTGCAAATTGAAAAACATGACACGATACAGACAGCCATATGTTCACTTGTGAAGTAAAACATGGTGCCAAAATGTGACAAATGGCGAATAAGTAATATGTTATAGATATAATTTCGGATTTGTCTGAATGTTTCTTTCAACGTTATTTGTAAAATCAGTTTTGAGGAAAGTTAATCCATATGAACATTTCATTCCCATCGTGAAACTTGCAAACTACTCTTAAATTTTCTCAGTTTTTGTACAGTTTGGAATAGTTGAATTCCTAACAATTTTGATAACCCTATAGATTGGTCAAAGATACAAACTATGAAGAACAGCCGTAGCTCACTAATTATCGAATTATCTAATCTCAAACTGACGTAATTCAAGCAGCAAATACATGTGTCTATTTCTATCAGTTTGGATCACTAACAGTTTCCTCTTCCTTTCAAAATCGTGCAATCTGCACAGATAAGAGCCCAAGAGTTGAGGAAAATGTTCAAAAGCGGTGACTTGCACAACTCGATGAATTATGTAAGATTACGTGAATTGTTATGCCAATTTGTTTTGAGGCTTTCAAATGACTTCAGTTCTTATCTACCTTCAGTTTCTCTATTTGATATTTAGAAATGATCATTAAAGCTATGATTGTCTTGGAAACTCTTAGACATTAATCAAGGGTAGAAATGAAATGACCGTAGTTTATTTATAACTGTGATAATGAGTTTCCTTCGAGCAGATGCCTCGTGCATTTTATATTCCCAAATATTCGATTAAACTATTCTGGAATGTATCCTAGCAATGTATACCAGGTGTGGCAGTTGACAAAGACACAACTACTGAAAATCAGCATTTCTTCTATGTCCAGCAGATTTCAGCATATATAGAAAGAACGATATTTTTCACCACGAAGAATAAAACCCTTCAACACTGTGTCTTTTTGGGACAGGTTAAACTAAAAAGAAAGTGAACCGCCTTTTTCGAAAAGTAAATCCCAAATGCTTCATCAGTTCAACAAGGAAATTTCGCAGCATGCATATTGTCTGGAAGGAACAACATGAATACATTATTTGCATATAACAGTGTCTTATTTTATCTCCCACTGTACTCATTACAGCCTCCATTGTTCATGGAAAAGGACCGAACTGAATTATCTATAAGAACAAACAAGCAGAAACGGATTTCACGCTCTTCTTCAGAACAATGACAGATGGTGTGGATCGACAGGCTTATTTCATTGAATACGGTAAATGTATTAATATAAACGATGAACAATAATTTATTTTGAAGCTGGGATAAACAGTTTTTTATTTTGTTTCATCCCGTTCAAGTACGACGTAGATGTTCCCTTCAAATGAATCAATTTATTGAAAGTATTGTTCAGCGGACAACAAAAGCATTTTAATTCATTATTATTCAATATTTCCATTCAAGATAAATAGCTTCAATTACATTGAATTAATTCCTAGCGATTTCTAAATTTCAATTGAAAGAATTATGACTGCTCATTGTAGACTCGAGAATACATCTCTGTATCAGAAGACTTCGTAACTATGCAATATATATCACACTATCAGTGAATTGAGTGTTAATTATTGTACCATCAGTTTCAAATAGATTCAGAATGAAAGAGAATGATCCATCGATCTAATCCGGGGGTTCCCAAACTTATTTTGTCTACTGCCCATTTTGAGAATAAATTATTTTTTAGCCCCCCCATTTTTTCACCTAATTGAGTAATATTAGCGAAGATGAAACATTCATTCTAAACGAGAATGTTACTATAACCCACAAGAGTTAACTTGAGACTTGAGCACAGTATGTAGTACACAACAGCGCTTAGGTCTCAAGTTAACTCTTACGAGCTATACCTGCCAATGAGAATGATTATTGAAACGCAACTTTATAGTATTCGGAAAGAGTATTTTTTATTTGAAATAAAACAAATATAATTGATTCTTATATAAAAACTAATGTGAAGAATTAATCTGATGCTCGTTAATACGTTTGTTGATATCAGGTTCCAATTTACTAAATAACAGTCGAAAGTCGCCACATGACAAACATGCATAAACTCGTTCATTTCATTCGACGCCCAATCGTAATAAACAAGTAAGAACAAGTATTCTATGAACAAACAGATTGATACACAAATGCGGAAATGCACGAATCGGGTTATTCAGATGAATAACATGATTGCCCGTAGTCTATTATCTACGAAAATTCGCTATCTAGGAATACTAATAACTATTGAAATGCGAAAGTGTGTTTATTGCTTTTTTATTTGTTCGTTTTCGTCTGCTTTCATTTCGAAACGGATCAACCTATTGACAATATTTTCTTTTATTTATTGAATGAAACAGGACATATACATGAACTACGCGGAGAGAAATATCGAACCGAATTTGAGCAATCTCTTAATTAATATTAGTTGATGTTCACAAATTGTAGTCGAGAGTCGAGAGCTTAGTTGGTGTCTAAGATTCTTCGTAGCTATATGAAATTACAAATCGCCCCCCAAGCCCCCTTTTTTTTGGATCTCTTACCGCTCCCCTTTAAGCCTGCAGCGCCCACGAGGGGACGTTATCGCCCACTCTGGGAAAGGTTGATCTAATCAATCGGATATAGACATGAATCTCTTCATTTCAAGTATCCGTAATCTTTGTATAATCAGGGAAACAGCAAGATACAAGAATTAAAGGTATGCAAATATCGAGAGCAACAGAGACTTACAAAATTCTAGTAAATGTATTATCCGAAAGTTTATGAATTTAGATGAATCAACTCTTGATAACACTGCGCAACGAATAAAAGTTGAACTTTTCCTTTACTTCATAAGTTAATTCTTACTAATGTTGGGTTAACGAAAACGAAAATGACGCAGAAAAAAATTTATTAGCCCTATATTTTTTGATATGTAAATGATGACAATCATTGTTTCTAAGAAATTAGTAAATATGAATCACATATGCTAACAACGTTTGAAGTGTGATTGCACTATCATTAATGATATTCAAATTCAAAATTCTTCAAAGAAGACTTGCCACGTGTTTAAATCTACGAAGAGCGAACTGATTCCTTTGATCGCGATGTTTTAGCTTTCCTATTGGTGACCTCTGGAGGATCTATACATTCAAACCAGCAGTAATCTACAAACATTGCTTCGTACCATCACGGAAATATCTTGATGAAACTGTTCTCCATGCTCATCAGTGACATATTCCCAACTAGTTGGGAAAAAATCAAGATGAGAGTGGAAATAATGGATTTTCACGGACATATTGCAGCTGATTTAGTGGCATTTTTGTAAAAGTTGAGGGTAGTTATAACTCCCTTGAGAACATCCGAAACTTCTTTCTTTCCCTTTCAACGCCAAATCTAATGCAATATTCTCTACAAGTTGACGTATTTGTGGCCCAACAAAGATGGCCTCCTTCACCTTTGCATCACTTCATTCCGGAAATTTGTCTCTTAAGTACGAGTATTTAAGTCTAGCCTTCTCGGTTCATGACTTTGACAAAAATTCTTCATCAAACCCAGCATGGGTTTTCTTCTTCCACCCAGTATGAGTGGAAGAACATGTTTTGAACCTACGAGCAACATATGTGTGGAGCCCGTGGATTGTTTTGGTTTCCTACCTTCATACCAGAATAATGTTGATATGTAGTTCTCACAAGAAGCGTCAAATTGCGTTTTCGTAAGGCAAACGTTATTTCGCCACAAATGTAACAAAAATTATGAACTAAATTTACACATTTTCATGACATGTTCTCTCTTTAAAACACGCCAAAACAAGATGATATGCACGAAATTAAACAGTAATCATCTGGCAGTCAAAATATAATTTGACAAATAAAATTAATGAGTCTTTGACAATTAACAATGTTGCCAATTTCGAAAAACAAATTATCCTCAAATTGTAAAAGAAGAATGTATGAAAAATAAAAAGTAGCTTGTATCTCTAAAACTAAAGCTACTCGGTGTTTTTAAGAGAAGACCTAGGATAGGACCAATATAATTTGACACCGAAACAATTTCATTGTTGCGCAGTGAACTTGATATGTCAGTCATCAGAAATAGTTACTTATATATCAAATGAAGTAAACATCTACGGTCTACGTGGCTTTAGTCGGGAGAACACCCGACTATGGTGCGGTAGAACTCGAGTTCGAGCCCCGATGAAGGCATGGGTTTGTCTATGATTTAAGTAGTTAAAATAATGATATATGCTCGAACAGCCATGATAAGCCCAATGGCTGTTCAGAACCGACGTTAAATTGTAGGTAAACTGAATTGACAAAAACTAAATTTTGTTTTTCAATTATCAGCCAAGGTTTTTTAACTTCATCAGGTATTGTGTTGGAAGCAGATATATAGGTAATGTATATTATTCCATAGTCGTATAGTTCTCAGCTATACAGTTATTGTATATGAAATCGGTAATTTATATTCAATTAGAGGAAGAGGAATTAATTGGCCTTCAGTTTGTAACTATATGGAAGGCATTACGACAATAATGTCCGAATTATGGTTTTCGATCACATGATTGATACGACACGATTCAATGATATGATTCAGTATTTCCAATTCAAGCCGATTATCAATTGACAGTTAATATTAGGAAATATTAATTGTACATCGGGCAAAAATAAGAACTACCAGATAGTATGTTGGTTATGATAATTTGAAAGGGTCAGTATTATATTGAACTTCGAAGATCGATAACAAATGAAGTGAACATTCGATATAAATAGTGATACTATCAAGAGAATATACTTCATATTCTGTATTGCAGATGTTAACCATAGCACAGGGCAATTCTTCACCGGTTCTGGGTAGCTGGGAAGCTAAAGTTATTATGTTTTTCCTTATGGGTATATGGACATACCAACAAGCCTTGGTGTATTTGGTACCACTTTTCATAGCATGCCCTTTAGTAATCTTCTTTGTTCTCATATTTCTTTGAAATTATGCAAAAACAGGGACTGGTAATGTTTTCTCTACTTCAAAAGTTTTGTCTTGTTGCTTTTAAAAACATATTTCGTCACCTCATGCTGAATGTCAACCACCACGTATTTCTGTTTAATAGTGACAATTACATTACATTAACATATTGAGTCAATCAACTAAAAGTTGAATTTTTATTCAGCCACTCCCTGATCACTCCCTCATTTGAGTTCATTATCAGGGTCATATGCACCTACATGGCCTCATCGATTTGCCGCAAGAAAATTAAGTATAAGATTAGCTATAATAGTGGAGCTCGAGTTATCACCGACAATCAACAAGTCAGAGCAACCTGGTATCAGCTCACGTTTGGATAGTCTCACTCCGTGCCACTGAACAAAAACCAGTGTAATAACCGTAGAGTAACAAAGAAAACATAATTTCTGGAACATTCCATTGACTCTCTCCACATTAAATAAACCCTCAATCCCAAATATAATCCTAAATTCAAAAACATAACCGTTTAGCGGTACCTAAATCATTTTCCAACAACGTTCAGTTTCAGATATGTATGGATAGCTATACTCTTATACATTATTAGAATAACAATTAAATCATATATTTATTTAAAAACTGAAAGAAGAGGAATAAATAACTGTACTTATAGTTTCCAATTACAGGTCATACCTACATGGTATGACCTGTATTAATCTATAGTAGGTACTCCAGTCAAAAACAGAACGAATATTTTCCGATTTGGAAAATTTCGAAGCCAAACAAATGAACTGAATAATATTCTTGAGGAGTACCTAGTTATAAGAAATTCTGTGAGATATCAATATATCAACGAGTTTCCTGCGTTGTGAAAAGTTAATGTTCTACCCTTATCAAACGTTTTTGCTCCGTACGACATTTTACCTTCTTCTCAAATGAAATTTTATCGATAGGCGGACGAAAATACCTTGTTCTCCTTTGGGATAGAACGAATGAACATCTTCCAAGTTCTGGAATACTAAGGATTTCATTTTGAATGCAGCGAAGCATCTGATCCAAGAATGCGGTTACACTTGGGAAATTGGAAATAACGTCCGGGAGATCCTTGGAATGAAAAAAATTTACATTTCACGAATAACTCAGCTTGTTAAGGTTGATTCAAAACAGTTGAATATTCGTATATCAAGTGGTTAATATCGTCCAAGAAAATGGGCTCTCCAATGTGAATTTTGGGATGAATACTTCAATTTTCGATATAATTTCCTCCAAAAGATCTCGAAACTTCACTCTTCATTCACCCTCAACGAGGGGTGGAAAAAATAAGAAAGTGGGTTTTGGCAGATTTTCGAAAAATTACAGATAAAGAAATGAGAGTCATCTTCCTAATTTCTAATTTGTTATTGAAAACTTCAGAAATTTTTAGAATAACTATAAGCAATGGAAAGTATTCACAATTGATTTTCCCGTAAATTACCTGAACGTGATGAGTGAACAAAAAAAAGTTATTCAGTGTAATTTTTCTTTTTCATTCGTAGTTTTCTTTGTAGATACGGTTTACGATAATTACTTTCCACTATTTCGTTGGAATTCCATTACCAATAAATTCAAGTTCAAAAACTTCCGTCTCAAACTATGATTGAATCAAAATTGAATGGTTAAACTAATCGGATTAATCCGTAAAAGAGATGTTGATAATTGATGCCCTGAAGGCTGAAACAGAAATATAAAATGAAAATATAAATTAAAATAAAATAAAATTAATAAATTCTTACCTCCGATGACTAGACGGATGGTTCTCGAATGTATATCTAACCGTTCTCAGTTTCCACTTGAGAACGATTGGAGATCCATTACTAACCGAAACGTCGTGTTAATTCGATTTCTTATCCAATCTTCCGGCTGGTCATCGGCGTAAAGCATTTATTCATTTCATTTTATTTCATTTGATTTTTCTTATTTTCATACTGATTTTATACTTCTGTTTCAGTCCTCAGGACATCAATTATTAAGCTTTTTTCAGTTTTTTCTATTCAAACGGATTAATTCCACCACTTAATTCTGATTCAATCAAAGTTTATCTCAGAATTTAAATTGCCCAAAACCTTTAAGACAGGTTCTTGCGTAATTTTTTGAGTGATCAGCAATTGAGAGATCAGGACCATTGTTAAAAGTGTTGCTTTCTACATTAATTCTCCAACTCAGCTACTTAGTAGGTACTTGAGTTTTTTTGAATTTTGATCATTCGATGGTCGTTAAACTCATCTCTTTAGAGAGAGTTTAACGACCAAAAGTTAGCTAGGAATGTGGTTCTCGAAGCGTGTAATCATTTTTGGTGACAGAGTAAGTTCATTTCAGGCCTTTATTCGTTTTAGGGTATGTAAAGGGTAACCACCATGACAGCTTTGCAATTAACTTGAAATACTTCATACGTGTCAGACCCTTTACATAATGCCTTTAATATTCCTACAAGTTAAAGACGTTTTGGAGTGATTTGATAAAGAATTGATGGATTCCATCGTTGCCTAGTGCAAATGTATCAAGGGAAAACCCAAATAATTGAAGTCACATCGAAATTTTAAGGATCAGTAGTTTACAAATTTAAGTCCTGCATGTAAGAAAGTGTATAAGTAAAAGTCAGACTAGTGGATTGCTCAAAACATGTTACCTACAAAATTTATTAAAAAATAAAACCGTCATTATCATTTTAAGTGTTTGAGTCGAATCCGCCTGTTTATTGAAGAAAATATATGAAAACAATGAATTAAAATTAACACAGTTTACTTGAGTTTCACTGAATATATTAAAAAGTCATATGTTGATAAAAACATACATATGTTTCGGGGGGTTAACCCATTATCAAGAGTGTATACAATGTTACTCAATGTTAAGTCAAGTGTATTAATTTTAATTCATTTTTTTTAACATAATGTATCCTTTATGAATATATAATATTTGCTGAAAATATATATTTTCAGCAACAGTAGTGGAAAAATCTGTTTCTTGTTAAGGTTTCACTTTGAAATAAATCATTTTTAACGGTTGACATTACCTACCTATTAAAGCCAATGAATTAATTTTTTTTGAAAAATTCAAAGTTTAAACCCGAATAAAAAGTTCTACAAAACTACAATTTCTAGTAAAATGTTAAAGAGCAATAAATTTCTCATTTTCACAGAAACCTTATTGCTATGAACATCAGACTTATAGTTGCACAGAGAAGAAAACTCTAAAGAAATCATCAATAAACTTGTATATTAAAACATATACTAAATACAATATACATATTCTCAAATAAACAGTAAATGGCTTTGAACTCATATTAATAGAATGAATGATATTGTTAAAAATTATTGAGATGATTAAAGACCATTCGTCTCTGAAAATAACTAATCAAGGAAATCAAATCTATGGTTACAATCCTGCCAATAAGTTACTACAAACTTAATTACCTGGTACAGAAAAGAGCACGAAGATACAGAATGGAATAAAAACAACAAATGCCAACACCAGGAAGCAATTACGTCTTCGCAAAGGGGACATGGCCAAGTTAACCACTGCCATGTCCCATAAAAAAACACCAACACATCACAGATTTCAACGAAAGCACAAATTAAGTCCGACCGGTTACTTGAATCCTCTGTGGAAAAGTCAAAACAAACCAGCGCATTCACGCACGTAAGTTTCGGATACCTTCTGTCATTTTCATTCAACTACCAACGTCTGTTGCGCGGAATAGTCCAAGCTGAACATAACCGAATAGCGAATAATACGGCTTATGTAAGGTCGTTCGTTTAGCACGCGGTCGCGATCACAGCCGACAATATCCGAACCCCGCCTAATACGCGCGCATCATATCGATCACCAGTGCTTTCAAATTTTGATTGCCGAGTGAGCACGTGGTAGACAAATTTGTCGGTTGTTAAGGCGAGTTTGGATGATTGGTCTGGTAGTTTTTATAATGGAAGCTTTTCAGCTTCAGAACAGAGAGGTAGATTTTGGATAATTCGAATAAAACGAACTAGTGTAACTATAGTCTGAAGGGCAATGGAATTAGTAGGTACCTTGGATGTTAAATATGGGGACAACATTATATCATCATCCCAATCAACAACGTTTCTTGCAATATATGTAGACAGAAATTTGAAATGGACATCACACATTGAGGTCTTATGTAAAAAATTGAGTACCTCATTTTTTACAATATCTAGAATTAAGAACATTGTACCTAGAAACTGTGTTATGAATGTGTTTTACAGTCTTGTATATAGTCATCTAAATTATAATATTCTGGTGTAGGGCTGCTCTACAGAAATAAATAGGGTGTTTATTACACAGAAGCGAATACTTCGATTAATATTCAATATTCATCAACGAACTTCTTGTAAACCTATCTTCATTAATAATTACATACTCACCTTACCGTGTTTATATGTTTATAGATGTTTGTTACATGTTGAAGATAATGAAGATAGGTTCATTAAATTGAATAGTAATCATGAGTATTCAACAAGGAACAGGGATGTACTACTTATTCCTATGCATAAAACAGCTAAATTTGTGCACTCTCTCTATTATCAGAGTATTAAAATTTTCAACCATTTACCATCGAATTTGAAAGTACTGAAAGCTCATTTAATTAAGAGGAGAGTTAAATCTCTGCTCTTAACAAATGCATACTATAGTGTGGCAGAGTATTTCGATGATTCGAATAGATAATGTATGAATCAATTTTTTGTATCATATGTTTTTATATTTTTTTTAATAAAAATGTTCTTCACCATGTGAAATTGTTTCAAATGCTTAATATTTCTGAGGTAATTTTCTTCTTTTCAAATGAAGTTGTATATTATTGTAAATATAAATTTTTTTGTATTATTATTTTTAAATGTAATTTTTTTTATAAATATTTTTGCTCGAAAGCTGAATGGAATATCAGACTCAAAACTGAATTCAGTCCTTTTGAGAGCATTCTTATTAGTTGTAATTATTGTATCAATAGGAATGAATGTAATTCTACAATGTAAAGAATGTTTCTCAATAAATTTATTTTTATATATATTATTATGGGAAATGTCTCAAGACTCAAAACAGTTTCAATAGTTGAAAAAATTATGCGGAGCTTTGGTACTTTCAATCTTTAGTTATATACAGTAAAAGCTCCTTCGTGATTCCTTTATTCGCATTTTTACTATTCGCAGATTGAAAAAATGCAACCCAATTTGTATATTTGCGGCAATAGATTTCTTTGTTCGCGGATCTAATAGTAATAGCTATTTTTTGTAAGTGGTTCCGGAAGTTTTTTGTTTTGGAAGTTGAAACTTACGAGTATTAAAAAAAAGAATAAAGACTTTGATCACATCTAGTTTCGGATAATGCACCAGGTCAAGCTCACGAACTTGAAATTATGCATCCAAATATAAAGTGACATTTTTCCCTCCCAATATGACGGCTTGCTTCAACCTATGGAACAAGAGATAATCCAGGCCTTGAAGCTCTATTACATTAGACGAACCTTCAAAATCATATTGGATGATGTAGAATGTGATGTTGATATGAATGTTAAAAAATGAATAGTAGGCATAAAAGAATCATTGGAAGAACTGAAGCCATACACATAGAATTCATGGTGCTAAAATTGTGGCCTAGTCTGAGTGCTGAAAATGACGAAGAATCTGTGCACATTCAAACTTTGACTGCAAATATAGCTGAAATTGCGAATGCAATAGAACGAGATGGCTTTGAACGGATAGAATGAGATGACATTCAGATGTAGCTTCAATGGCAAGACGAAGATTTGACTGAAAGCAACTTGAGGGAAATATTCATTTCACAGCCTATCGAGGAAGAGGCTTCAAGGAGCACGGAAAACGTGACATTTAATTTGAAAATTCTTAGTGAGGTTTAAGAATGGCTAATGAGCATTGTGATTTTATTTATGAAAATTGATTCATCTATGGAACGAAGTCTTATTTTAAAGGCAAAATGCTAAAGTCATTGCTTAATATCAGTTTCAATTGGAGAAACCTTTTTAAACGTTTAAACCTTAAAAACCAGTAACGTATCCCCTATTAGTTCATATGAATTACCATTCCATATTCACGGTACAGAAACCGTTTGCTCGCGGCATATTTTCGGAACGTATACCCCGCAAATAAAAAGTTTTTACTGTACTCTAACATTGTTTACTACCCCTGTTTGGATCAAAACTCAGAATTTATGGTGTTCAGAACACATGCTTGAGATTTATTTGTAATAGAACAGAATATGATAACTTCGCACAAATTGATTGGTTAATATATTGTTTATATATTTATAGATGTTTACTACATTATAAGGACAATGAAGATAGGTTTAATAAATTGAATAGTAGTCATGAGTATTCAACAAGGAACAGTGATGTGCTACTTATTCCTAAGCTTAGAACAGCTTAATTTGAGCACTCACTTTATCAGTCATCTTGAAGAAAGAACAATGGCGAAAGTTATTCTCAGACACATGACATTGCTCTTGGGGTGCGGAAGGCTCTTTACTCAGACCTCTTCTATTCATATTGTTTATAAAGGATTCGCCTGCAAAGTTGTCCCGATTTTTTGTGACACTATTTGCCAATGATTGATCGGTGATTGTTTCTGGCAGTACCCCTGAAAACTTTTTAAAAGAAAATAATTAAAATTTTATATTTGATCACGTGACTGAAAACGCACTGAATTGGCCAAATCGCCAGTGATGTCACCGTGCAGGAAACAAAGCCAACAGCCCGGTGTTTGAGTGTTTATTTCCTGGTTTTAGTAGTTATTTTATTTGTTAGAGACATAACAGAGAAATAATTTTGAATAATTATAAATATATATTATATAAGGTAGCTCTCATGGTTGAACAATTTCTTAAGAACAATCCTCATTTGTATGCTCCAGAAATGAAGAATGTAAAAACAGCACAGTAAGTATTTACTCCATATATTATGAATTATACTCTAAATGAATGAATGTTTCAGAAAATGCCTAAAAAGGTTTACTTAATATCACAAACATTTTAGTTTATTTGATAAATGACCATTCAATACTTACAAGCTTTAGTTGAGAATTAATGTAAAATAGATAATGAAGCATGAAAATTGATATACCTATACATTTTTGAGTTTATTTCTTCACCAATTTCCGAACCAAAATCACAATAAATTCAATCAAGTGTAGTACCACTTGACTAAATTAAACATGTGAGAAATATACTATGGTTTCCTTGCTTTTACAGGTTCTCTAGAGAAACTTACGGAGACGATGCTGTTGGTTATGTTCAACTGTTTCTGGAATCTGGAATACGCTCAATAAAATGTAGGATATGCCCCGAACACAAAGTGAGAACAAAAAGTTATTTTGTAACCCTTGTGGTGAATGAAAACGAAAGTCATGAAAGTAACATGGTAGGGTCTGACAGTCTTTTCTTGCCATCAAGCTAACATTCAAAGTTAGATGGCATAGCCCCTTACGATGATTATAGCTTTGCTGAAACCCATTTGATATTGGGTATAGTTTGCCATATCTTTTTCCATCTGCAATATTAATTTTATCATCGTTAATTGAACTCTGGCTAAAATATAACTCACATACAATAAAGTATTAGTATTAGTATTATTAAAGTATAAAAATTGAAGTTTTATTATTTTAAATCTTTCATTACACCAAAGTATAAAAATGGAAAGATAGAAGAAAATCCAGTTTATTCCGTTCAAGATCAACAATAAAATACGTACGTAATTAATAAACTCAAAATATAGTAGTATGTATAGAGAAATCTAACGAATATACAATAAAATCAACTCGTTATTTATGTATGAAATATAGGGTAGGAATTATTTCCTTACGTTAAAGTGATCTTCGTACATGAACGCGTGAAATTTTACAGCTATATCTTGCTGGTTTCTACTAGAGAGAATTAACCGCTTTTTCCGAATTTTAGTGTTTGTCGGAAGGTTCACAAACATTTTCTCCGGGGTTTTAATAGACGTGTTATTACATTGTGACACTACGCACCATTTTTAAGGCATTTTATCGCAGTAAAATTATGAAATCGTCAACAATCACTAAATTTAATAGTCGACAGTCGTATTACAATGTGACGGTTACTGTGTTTATTGCATCGTGACGTCACCACATTAAGTAACCTGTATAGCAGTGTTCTTATTCATTCAAACTTTCCCTGTCACTTTCATGAGAATTAGAAACATTTCAAGAGAATTAATCAAATGGGAAATATGTATCAGCTATAACGAATAATTTGAGATATTTTTGTGGAAACAGTCAAATGCTCTATTGTTGGATCCATTTAAAATCCATTTAATTGAATTGAGCCTCAAAGAACACACTTTTCCCTATTTGTTGTACAAAAATTACCCTCTATTTGTTATTCATCATTATTGGTATTTTTGCCAATATGGTGTCAAATATTGATACTTATTATTGAATTTGAGCTTTCAAATGAGGAAAAGTTAATTTAACAATTTGAAATATTCAAAATTTGAGAAAAATTCGTGAAATCTCAGAAATATTTCCGACAAAGTTACTAAATACTCATACCTAATTTGATATTCTATTGCTTTCTTAAATTTTTCATTCAAATAGAAAGGGAAAGATTAAGAATTTTTATAAGAAAAATTAAAGGAAAGATAAGAATTTTTACGAAAATTTCAATAGGTTGATGGAAAACGAAAAGACGTCTGGCAATCCTCAAAAATGCAGAATTACCTTGCAAACTTTCGAACCAACGAAAGCATGAACTTATTCCCATACCAACCTCAAATTTTCGAAATCCAAAATCAAATTCTTGGTTTCTCATTGAATTTGGGATGCTACAATATTATTCACACTGAAAAATCCACCAAGACTTTTCACATTTCGAGATAGTTGAATATTTAGGCATAATACGAGTACATCCATATCAGGAATAACACAGTTGTTTCCTTTCAACCATTTCAACTTGAAAATTGGTTAGTAGCCCCAAACATATGTACAAGAATCAATAAATTTCAATAGTATTTGGCCAAATATTTTTCTCATGGTATACAGTACTTTATATTTTAAAGTATTTTACATTCTTATAAATAATAATAATTCGATAAAATGGACCTTGACCTCATTTTCCATTCTTGTCATCTTCCATCAATCTTAAAAATGACTCTGAAGCTTTTAACATAGAGACTATCTGTTGTTGAATTGAAACTCTGAGAAATCTATTTAAGATGAAGTAAACATTAGGACGAATATTTACATTGTCCTCAATCGACATGTTAAGCAAAGTGATGTATACATTTCATTGAATTTCGAAAAGATAACACACTTCATGCTCAAAATTCTATTATAAATTAATCCATGCTACGGACTATCTATGATCCAAAGCTATGATCTACTGCATTATTCAAATACTGATAGGGCAAAAATACTTCATCAAATTCTCTTAAAATGTTTATGTTTTTCACATTGAGGTGTTTGATTTATCACTTCTTGTTGACATGCTTAAAAACCAGCAGAACCTCATTTTAGATACACTCTTAGAATCATGAAATAAATGAATTGCAAAGAAAACCGTTCACAAATGCGTTATTTATGCCTGAAGTCTTCTAGAATGTGACCATTTTATACATCAATATGAACACAAGACTGAATATTTTCAACCCATGGTGTAAGCGTGTTCTCATCGTCTTAGTAATTCAGAAACGCTTCTACACATCCTTGAATATATCCAGTAACTCATGCCTTCAAGGCACACAAATAAATAAATCTTATAAGGAATAAATATCGTGTGTTTGACATGACATAAATTAGATCGAGTTGAATACAAAAATAGAAATATGAATTTCATATTCTCAGATTAAGGAAAACTGTTTCAGGATTGAGTTGTATTGGACAAAAAAACTTTCAACAAATGGTTGACTTATCACATATAATTACATACTGTTAAATAACTAATTTTATCAAATGGATTAGTAGTTCCCAACTTTAGCGAACTGTTCTAATATTTATGTTAGGATATTTGTCAAAAGGAAAAGATGAATTTTGAATTTCTTCGAAAAGATTTATTTATTCATCAATTATTTTGTCCCTTCAAAGTCATACCCCTAAGATGTGCCACTGATGCCAGCGCTTCTGCCAATCTTCGAAGCACTTCTGAAATGCGCTTCTTGGTAGCTCGAGAACGAGCTGATGGCCATACATGTGAGATTATACTAGTATTTATATATTATACTACATACTATGTGCAATCACACAATGTGAGATTACTCATAGTATTAATCCAGCATTTGATAAAGAAGTATTACTTCGAAACATAGTCATACGTATTTTATATTAAATTATGAGACTTTATTGAATATTGTTGTATTAACGATATTAAATTTAGACATTCAATGGAATATCTTGACAAATGTATTGGACTAATTAATTTAATTATTTTCGTTAGATTTTTTTTTTAATGGAAAGTATTATTATTAAATAATAATTTACATTCGAAAAGAAGTAAATGTAACGAAAATAATTACATTTCCTTACCATATATTCCGAAATTTACAAACATTGCTAAAATATTAAAACCTTATAATTTAACAATAGCACATAGTGCCAAAAATCAAATCGAAGAAATATATACAAAATTAAAAAGTAAAACTGTAACTCTAAAATGACTAAAAATCATACGTTTTATAATATACCGTGTAACAATTGCAATAAAAGCTATATCGGACAAACATCACAAAATCTCGAAGACAGAATCAAAGCGCATAAATACGCAAAAACTGAAATAACAGACTTAAATAAACAAAAAAAAAACAGAAAAACACGATTTTGATTACAAAAATACGAAGATTTCGGCAACTGAAAGGGACAAATAAAGAAGAGAAATTTTAGAAATGTTACACATTCGTGAATATTCAGAAAACACAGTAAATGAAAGAACAGACATTAAACATCTTAATTCTATTTACAACAACTTAATAAACCTCACAAATAACACTCGTAAAATAAACACACAACAATCACCAAACATCATATCTCAAAACTCATTTTTTCCAGATCTACCTCAAGTTTCACACACATAAACCAACAATATACATGTTCTGGATAAGTATACAAACTATATGTAATTATATATATATATATATATATATATATATATATATATATATATATATATATAAATAAAAATCACACTTATTAGAATCACCTGGCTTAGCAAGAGTTTTTCAGAGGTTTCCTCATGGTTGAGAAGACTAAAACTTCCGAAGCGAATGCTGAGACAGAAATATTCCTCTGACAATGAAAATCAATGAGTGAAGATACAAAAAAACTAATTTGATTTTTCTAAAAAATAATTTTGACATTTTGATATCTATAGTAACTCATAAACTCAATTATTCATTACTTTTGACAAAGTTGTAATATAACAAAGAAACGTTAACAAAAATAAACTTTTTCATATCAAAAGAAGACTGTTATTGCTAAAAACATTAGAAATAAAATATCTTAAACAGGCAATGAATCAATTTCAAGAAATAAGATATATATATATATATATATAAATATATATATATATATATATATATATATATATATATATATATATATATATATATATATATATATATATATATATATATATATACGATAACGGAAGAAATCAGAAAACGACGAGCAAAGTTCTATGCACATGTCTACAGAATGAAACAGTCCAGAATACCGAAGAAACTACTCAATATAATTATGATTAGTAAATGCGGAACAGAGTGGCTAAAAGAGGTCCAAAAAGATCTACAACAGATCAATATAAAAAATCTCGAAGATCGCACTGAATGTCGCTATAAAATCGCACATGTAAAGTTCGAGCAAAAATTAAATCGTCAACCTGGAGTAAAGTGGACAGATGCACGGAAGAAAGAGCATTCAGAGAGGATGAAGCGTTTTTGGGAGGCAAAAAAGATGAAGCAAAATTCCTAATGATTGCGAATTCAAGTTCAGTCACTCTCCTCATGGGGAACAATCGAAATAATAATATATATATATATATATATATATATATATATATATATATATATATATATATATATATATATATATAATAATAATAATAATAATAATAACATTTATTTCAAAGATTATCACAGATCAGGTACAAATGATAAAGTTGAAATATGTCAGACGAAACCACATCTCAATGCTGGCCAGAACAGTAATTATAATAATCATTCAGATGATAAGGCTCCGCATCCAGGATAAACTTACGAACTCCTGCCACATAGAGACTCACACCATCAATAGCCCAGAAATGTTTTAGGAGAGCGTTATATAGTTTCATACAAGTGTATATTGTGCTTTTTTGAGCAAGTGTGAGTGATAGCTTTGGTAGTTGATAAGGAATCATTTTACGTGTATTATTTAGATTTTTGAAGACAGAAAACAGTTCTTTGTGTTTATAAATGAATAGCAACGATCTAAAAACAAACAAGCCAGGTACAGTTAAAATATTATGCTTTCTGAATAAACCTCTACACGATTCCCGAAAAGGTAGTCCTAACATCGACCTCAACGTCATTTTCTGAGTAACAAATAGGGTATTAGTATGTGGGCTGTTGCCCCAAAATATTATTCCATATGGCAACAACGACTCAAAATTTGCAGAGTAAATTGTCTTCAATACATTTATGCTAACTTGATGCTTCAAAACGTTAATCGAATATAAGACAGACAGCAGTCTCCCATTCAAGTAATCAACATGTTGAGGCCACTTCAAGGTAGCATCAACATGGATACCCAAAAACTTGATAGACTCACTAGATGTTATATCATTATCAATAATATTTACTGACAATGGAAATGAACGACGAGAGCGATCAGTATGGAAAAAGACAAAGTCAGTCTTGGCAATGTTTAACCTTAAACTGTTAACGCCACACCAGGAAGTTATAGACTCAAAAGCGTCTTCGGCCCTATTGATAACGGTGGCCAAATTATCGTCGGAAATTATGATATTAGTATCGTCAACGTACATAGAGAACCCACAAGCCAGATCACCAATCACCTCCGGCAAATCGTTAATGTAAATCAGGAACAAAAGTGGCCCAAGGACACTCCCCTGAGGGACACCTCTGACAACAGTAACATCATCGGATATACAAGTCGCTCCGTCTCGAACCAATTCAACTCTTTGTTTGCGATTACTGAGATAACTTCTAATTAATATAAGTTGATTATCTCTAATGCCATATGTCCACAATTTTTCCAACAATTTTTCATGATTTACACTGTCAAACGCCTTAGACAAGTCTAGAAACATACCAAGTGCAATGCTTCCATCCTCCAAGGCCCCAAAATCTTACTCAAGAGTTGAAATATAGCGGTTTCGGTGGATTTTTGTGCTATAAAACCATGTTGATATTTGCTGAAAACATTAAACTTTCTGAAGAAAGAAATTAAACGGATAGAGAGAACTCTTTCAAAAATTTTAGAAAAAGATGACAAGAGACTAATTGGGCGATAATTTTCCATTTCCTCATAGGAACCCTTTTTAAAAAGGGGCTTAACAACTGCTATTTTTAGAGATTCCGGAAATATTCCTTCAATAAATGACCTATTAATGATGAAACTCAAGGGTTTTGCAATTACATGAATACATTTCTTCAGCACCTTCATAGGAATTCCATCATGACCGTATGATGTTGAATTTTTCATTTTAGCAACAATTGATATTAATTCAGATGGTAAAAGTTTAAACATAAAAAAAGATTTATGGACTTTTGATTCTTTGGTAAAATTGCAGAGTGATGAAGGCGTACCTTCACCCGTATTAATGAAAAACTCATTAAACCTGTTCGCCACCGCAACAAGGTCCCCAGTGGGTATCCCAGACCGTCTATCTTGTTTGCCTCTCAGTTCTCTTATCAATGTCCATGTTGCTTTAGATTTATTGGTAGAATTGGCTATTATGTGACCATAGTGCTCCTGTTTAAGTTTAGAAATAAATCTGTCAAACTCCATTTTTTTAGATTTATATTTCCCCAGAAATTGTGAATCAACTCTAGACATTGTATACAAAATATCAAGATCATTTTTTATTCTGAGTAATTGTGGGTTAGAATTGAAATTTCTCTTTGAATTTTTTGTTCCAACTTTAACAGGAAATGAGTTTTCAAATAAATACTTGAAACGACTGGAAAAATGAGACCACATACCCTCAACCTCACCGACAGCATACAATGGGGACCAATCCACTTCTGAAAGGGTTTCGACAAACATATCTATGTTATTTTGACTAAAAACACGATATTTAATCCTTTTTTCTAGATTAGAAATATTCAGAGCGTAAGTATCAAACCCAACAGAAACAGCGTTATGATCTGACAAGTGTGGCTGCAGAATTCTCACCTGACCACCCTGAACATTTGTCAAGATATTATCCAAGCACGAAGAAGAATGGAAGGTTACACGAGTTGGTTCACTAATCATTACCTGCACTCCATATGACTGTAAGATAGCCATCAAAGCTTTGTTGTTTCTATCTCCAGGCTTCAGAAAGTCAATATTAAAATCGCCTACTATCACATATTTTGTTGATTTTTCTTTAGTAAGAAGCTCAAGCAACAACGCCAGTCTTTCAAAAAATATATCTACATTACCAAGAGTGGGCTCGCCTGATCTATAAATACAAATTAAAACAAATTTAAAATTACAATTTACAAAACACTGAATAGAACTACATTCAAAGGCATATTGTAAACTCAAACTATTAATATCTGACCTGACAATACAATTCTTAAAATTATTTCGACCATATATTACGGTGCCTCCATGACAATATAAAGGCCGACAAAAACTTGTTAATTGGGAGTATCCTGGAATTACATAATTACGCAGTTGCTCTGGATTTTGCCAATGTTCGGTAACCGCCAAAAAATCGCAGTCCTCATGGGCAACAAATCGCTGTAAGCCATTAAAAGAGGTAGAAATGCATTGGATGTTCAGATGAACTATCTTAACACTTCGTCTGGTTATCTTATTCACCAATTCTAGCTGGGACTGGTTTTCAGAAAGAAATTCCGAAAAGAAAACTCTCTCACTATAACACCATTAGGCCAAAAGTCCTCGCTATTTAGCCGCTCAAAGATTTCATTCGAGAGAACACCGATGCTGAAGGAAGAGTTCCTACCTTTACTCTCAAGTTTTTTATTTCAATTTCCTCATAACCATTTATTTCTGTAAGATATTCTCTGATAGATTCAACGGGAACGTCCTTTCCAGCAATCCGTCCTACGTAAAGCCACTTCTTCTTTAAGGCACCTGAGAACTTTGCAGTCCTAGTTGATGTTTTTGGCCCAGAAGAAGTTATAAACTTAGCTCGATTGACAATTGTTTTTTTCCGAGATACAGTCTTCCATTCAGTATTTGAAGATTGGGTTCGTGAGGTATTTTTATTCTCAGTGTCCGAATTTTTAAAGAAATCAGCCACATTCTTTGCATTATTCTGCCTCTTATGTTCAACTTCAGTAAAACCATCCTGTATATTGTTTGTCGTGGGCGGTTTGTCAGCATTAACATCTGTTTGGTCGTGATTAACATTTATTATTTCATTCATGAGATTCAGCTGTTTGTTCATCAATGCTTCGGCGTTTTTTGCCCTTGTTAATCTCACAGGTAAATCATGTTTTTGCACAACGATATTTTTATATGAATTATCTGAGACTGGAGGCTGCTTTTTTCTGCTACCATCTGTGCAACATTATTGTTATCAACCTTAGTAAATTTAGAATTTTTAAATTTCTCATTTTCCCCACTAACAAGGGCATTATTTTCTTCTAATAACTGATTGATTTTGATGAGTTCATTTATCCTAGCATTTTTCTCGATTAAAAGCATTTTTAGATAAGTAATTTCAATTCTCAAACTTTCCTCAGGTAAGTCTTTCATATCAACAACAGATACATTAGTGTTTTCAGAGTTACAGCATTTAACCGAATTCTCTTGTTCATTAACCATTATTAGGGTTTTGACCCTTAGTGCGCACGAAGCATGATATAAACTTTCACAATTCACACACTTCGCGTTTTTAGGATTGTTAATTCCAATACTTTTCTTGCAATATTTGCAGAGCTTGCTTGTAACACCACATTCACTGTCGTCCATATTGACTATATATATATATATATATATATATATATATATATATATATATATATATATATATATATATATATATATATATATATATATATATATATATATATATATATATATATATATATATATATATATATATATATATATATATATATATATATATATATATATATATATATATATATATATATATATATATATATATATATATATATATATATATATATATATATATATATATATATATATACTTTTTTGAATAGGTTTTCCACCATTGTATTGAAGCTCTTAGCCAATCCAAATTAATATTGCTAATAATATATTCTCTTTTATGCATTTGAAGTCGCAGTAAAATTCATGGTTTTTCCATGTTTCACGTATTCTTATTGACTTTGTTAATACTTTGAATTTCTCAATGCCATTTTCATAGAATTTCATACTGATTGTCATATTGTTGCTGAATCATAGGTATGTTATTATTAACAACTTAGCACAGACAACATTTTCTTCGAAATAAGCTATAGAATAACTAGTAATCAACTATGTATGATTATGTACCAAATAAAAAATATAAGTATTAATGAATGGTTATGTGACAATAGCTTATCTGTAAATGTGCTGAAGTCTAACTTCATAGTTTTGGGATCAAATAAAACCCTTAAAACCAATATAAATGAGGATATAACTATAAAGATTATTGAAGAAAAATTAGAAGATTAGAAACAGTAAGATATTTAGGCATTATGGTAGACGAAAAATTGACTTTCAATGGTCATGTTGATTTCATATCGTCTAAAATCTCTAAAAGAATCATTTTTTTGAAAATAATAGGAAAAAACCTGTCGACATAAGTGAAATTATTGTTGTTCAAATCCATAATAATGCCATATTTCGAATATTGCTCCACATTGTTATTTGGTTCGACTATAGAAAAAATTCAACAATTACAAAAGTACAGAATAGAGCCATGCGAACAATTTCAAAGTACAATAGGTATACCCCTGTTAAAATTATGCTAAACTCTTTGCAACTAATGTCTGTTGAACAAAGACTTCTCTTCGCTTCATATTTATTCATATTCGAAATAAAAAATCAGTTGCTTCCATGTAATGTAATAAAAATTATGTAACATATGTCAGTGATGTGCATGGGTTGTATTAAGCTCTGTAAATCCAAAAATAGCAGATTTTATGACGGATTTAAGGCTTTCAATAATTTATCATGTATATTGAAAACTACGAGTAGTACTAGTATTATGATATTCAAACGTGATCTAAGAAAGTATATTTTAAAGAATGAGATAGGTATGTAATTCAAAATTGAGAGTTCAAATATGTAGATTTTTGTATAGCTTCAGCTGAATAAATATTATTATTATTATTATTATTATTGTCTTTTAAATGTTTAGCTATTCGCTCAGCTGCAAATGGCAAAATCTTGAAATTTTTGGTTCATTTATGCTTCATGACGAAAAAGGACTGCATGTAACGCTTATAAGCTCATATGCAGTCCTTTTCATATGCCAGTATACATAGATATACTGGCATATAAAATTATATAAAATATTTTCAGTTATTTCGTGTTTATATAGATAAACACGAAATAACTGAAAAGTTTAAATTCAACCATCCATGAGTTTTGGCTACAGCAAAAATTTAGGTAAATTTTACTAATGCTTCATAAAAATTTTCAAAAAATATTGAGAGTCGTATGAATGCATGAAGATATGAAACAACCAATTTGAATCTATTACGATTCAATAAATTCATCGAATAGCACTACTCAAAACAACACAGCACAATTAACAAGTAATAAAACTAATGATATAATCTGAAAAGTGAACATTTTGAATATATATTACAAATTAGTACATTAGAACGCAATAATTTGTAAAAAAGTATCAAATTTCATCTATGTAGGTATATTCCTCTGTTATATAAAAAAACTCCAATCTCAATTTTTTTGTTTTTATCGTTTCAGACCTGTCATTCAGTGAAAGTTATTCATTTCAAAGATTTAATAAAGCTATAGCCAGCCTCCGTGGCTTAGACGGGAAAACACCCGACTATGGTGCGGTGGGATTCGGGTTCGAGCCCAGGTGAAGGCATGGGTTTATGTGTTTGTCTATGATTTAAGATTAATGATGATGATTGCTGGGTAATCCATTGAATATAAGTCGAATATTGGCTGTTCGACTACGGTGCTTAACTGTAGGACCACTGAATTGAATAATAAACCTACAACTTTTAGCGAACAAAAAATTATTGTTTTCTCTCGTAAATTTAGATTTTCAATATATAGATAAACATAACTATATATTACTTCTATCGGATTTTATTATTTTTTCCTTCATTTCATTATTTATCTCATTCTCTCTGAGATTGTATGCAATATACAATAAAAAAATTTTGAGCATAAATTGTAGGAAGAAATAGATCGCCTTATCATAAATTAACGAAACACATCAGGCAGTTTAACACCAGTCTGATGTTTTCAGATTCAACTTCGGAATTTTTTCCAAATACTGATGCAAGCCTTTTCTTATCAATAATATTTAGATATTGTTCACTACCTACATTAATAAAATATATGAGTTCATTGGATTTAAAATCAGATTAGATAAGATTTGAAACAAGATTAGAAAATTTGAAAATTTCTCAATTAATTTTTAGCGATTTTTTTAATGAGATTGTGGATATCATCAAGTTTTTTTCACAGAATAAATAATTACTACTCAACCCAGTGGAACGTTATATGAATGGATATACACTTAGATAATTAAAACTTCAATTCCTTTTTCTCTAGCAAGAATCCGTCCATTATGTATGAAAACGTAATTTTCTGTAGACTCTATTCGTTCTCATCGAATGCTCCTATGTTTATCTAAGCTTAAAGCACGCTTTATGCCGTATCCTTAATATTCAGAAGTCCTGGGTAAACATGGAAGAAAGTCACGAATACACTTAACGCGACAGAATATGAAATGAGAACAGTCTTTTCAACTTATTCCGGACAGACAGTTTGCCATGTGCAGTCGTAAGTTTTCAACTAAACTAGAGCAAGGGGATGTGTCGCAACTATTTGATGATATCAACGATTTCCAGGTGAATAATTTCATGTTTTTGGAGCACCTGCCAATATATGAAACTTCAGATTATGAAAAGAAGGTCAGATATTGAATTGAAGGGTTTTACTAGTGAGTAATCTCTCTCAGCGTTGCCAGACGGTTACTGTTGTAACCTTTTAGGTGATTTTTGAACTACTTTGATTACTTTTAGCTTACACTAATGAAAAGGTTACTTCTAGTGATTTTTCTGAATTTGTAGAATTAACTTTAAATTTTTACATAAAATCAACGTGAACGGAACGTTTTTTTTTAGAGAGAATATTTTCGAAAGTTTTATTTGAAAACGAAGAAAACACATATGATTTTTAAATTTCAGATGCTTTGTACTAAAACCCGTTATTATACCTACTTAATATTCATATCTATGTTGTAGTCAAACATACAGGTAGTAGTCATTAAAAAAATATTTATAGTATCAATTCACAAATTTTAATATAGTAATCTTGAATTGTACACTTACGAGTATGTACTTATAAAATATAAATTTTATAAGTATATACACGTACATAGGTACATATTTAAATATAAATTTTGGAATTATAACAACTAATAAAGAAACATGTTCGGCTTGGAAACAGTGTTGCACTTGCACATGCCAATAATAATATTGAACAATTTTTTCTTTCAAATTGATGTTTCTAACGTTTCATCAGAATATTTTCGTTGAAAGAGCACTAGAGTATTTCTGTCCTTTTATTTCGACAACCCGAAATTCTCGACAATTATTAGATAATGTTTATACAAAGTAACTTAATTAAATTCAATTAAAAAAGTAATAATAATCAATTCACGAAACTAACATTCCACCATTATGTGGTTTAATTAAGTTCTTCAAAAACGATATCTCTAAGTATGTTTACACTGGACAGAAACTGATTGAAGATTGTATTTTAACTTACTCTCGACAAAATGCGAAAAAGCAATGTGTCAAACTCAAAAATGTCTCGAATACAAAATACAAAATGCAGTACTGCATTTCATTATACAGTTCTATTCTTTCAGTGTTGTGTATTTTCGAGATTAACATAGATCAGTCATACATAATGTTGCAAACACAAAAATCTCAATAAACCCAAGAACTGCGTACTAAATTATTGATTTTCAGTACAATTGATTCAATCGTTGATGATAATAATATTGATTGCTCACAGAGGCGGCGTAAGGCGTGGGCGACGTGGGCCACCGCCTACGGCCTCGCGGTACAAGGGGCCTCGCACCTCAAAAATTTTTATGTATTGCTTAAAAGAAATGCTTCAAAGAGAGAATAAAATGAAAAAATATATAAATTAATTTAAATTGTTTTTTTAGTCTGGCAACTTTTGCTCATGTTGCGTAACTATCGCTAGTCAATCCTTGCCGCCGCCGACCAGTGCGGGGAATCCCTTGATTTATTTGTTTACTTATTTTACTAGGAAGCCAGCCAATCAAATTAAAGTAGTCGGAACGCAGTCGCTGGGCGCATAACAATAAAAACGTAATTGTGTTATTTAATATTTTTTGTTTTTATGAATGTGCGTACCTATTTTGATAAGACAAATAGTGTGTGGGTATATTGATTGCTCCTGTAAACTAAAATTAAAATTAAAAAACAGTGACTTACAAATTGTTGGATATTAAGCAAAAAACTATATTCGTTATAATTGTTTATGTTCAACATTCCTAGAAATGACTCAGTGATATTTATCACTCTCTCCCTATTTTATGTTATCGTATATGATATATCTGTCATCAGCAGATTTAGTATGTAGCACCGAAACTCTTAAATTTCGGAACTTGAGACTGTTTATATTATATTCTTCATATTTAGTCTTAATAGATTCTTCGACTGCTCAACAAACCATATTACGGCAGTTAAAAAAATGATTTCATAAAGAGACGATCACCGTGTTTCAGTTAGATCCACCGTACCTTCCAACACAAATAAATGGTTTTTGTTTTCTTCGTGATACGTTTAATATAACACCGGTACCTGTACTCGTCTATTTTACATAAGGTAAGAAATAATTAATTTGTAATAAATAAATAACACAGTAATTACTTTAAATTAAATTATACGCTTTATAATATCTTTTGGGGGAAAACTAAACTTAAATGTTAAAAAACGTATCGACTTTTTAAGTTTTAAAAACTCGTAGTAGACCAGGGTCGATAATTTTGAAAATGATGAAAAGTGAAAAAAAATAATAGTAGGATGAAACTCGTTAAGAAAGGACGAGAATATAACAAAAATGAAAGGAAAAATAATTTACGGGCGATCTGAGGTCGGGAAGTGGAAGGGGTGAGTTTTTAAGGTAAAAAAATGGTGTACCTCGATTTCCGGCACAACTACAAGTCCTATGGGAAAAAATTAAATGACAAAGTTGTAGGTAATAAAGAGACCTACAACTTTTGTAATCACGCTTTTTTCACATAACCTCAAAATTTATGTGAAAAATTCAAATAATCAAGTTTTTGGTTTTTTATTTTTATCTTATGCAAAAAAAAATTTTTTTTCACGAAATTTGGTGAAAACTTAGCTTTCTAGGTCCTAAACACGCTGTAATTTTTTTGATTTTAAATATTTATTTTTTCACCTTATTTTGACTTAATATCGAAAAAACACCCTAATTTTCAATCGAAAATTCTCGCGTCAAAATTTCAGCTTTTTGAAAAAAGTCGGAGAGTTTTTTGTTCGTTGAAATCTCTTCTTTCTGATAATGTGAAAAAATATATACATTACTATGGTAAATATTCTCAGAAAATGCAAAGAAGGAACTCGAATCCGAAATTTTTTTTAATCACTATGTACAATTTTGAGCTATTTAGTAAAATTTACACTTTAATTACTTGAAAAACAAAAAAATTACAAATCAATAAATCATAAAGATTGCACGAAATATAACATTTTAAAAGGGGGGAAAAAATTTCGGATTCGAGTTTTTTCTTTTCTTTGTATTTTCTGAGAACATATACCATAGTAATGTATATATATTTGCACATTATCAGAAAGAAGAGATTTCAACGAACAAAAAACTCCCCGACTTTTTTCAAAAAACTGAAATTTTGACGCGAGAATTTTCGATTGAAAATTAGGGTGTTTTATCGATTTTTTGTCAAAATAAGGTGAAAACATAAATATTTCAAATCAAAAAAATTACAGTGTCTTTAGGACATAGAAAGGTAAGTTTTCATCAAATTTCGTGAAAAAAAATTTTTTTTTGCATAAGATAAAAATAAAAAACCAAATACTTGATTATTTGAATTTTTCACATGAATTTTGAGGTTATGTGAAAAAAGTGTGATTACAAAAGTTGTAGGTCTCTTTATTACCTACAACTTTGTCATTCAATTTTTTTCCATAGGACTTGTAGTTTTGCCGGAAATCGAGGTACACCGTTTTTCACCCTTAAAAACTCACCCCCTTCCACTTCCCGACCTCAGATCGCCCTTAAATTATTTTCTCATTTTTGTTATATTCTTGTCCCTTTTTAACGGGTTTCATCCTACTATTATTTTTTTTGGTTTCAAAAATTATCGACCCTGGTCTATAGGTAGTAAGAGCGTTCTTTAAGATTTTTGTTTGAAAATTAATTTCAATTTAGGTTTTACAATATTATGCAGATAAAACTGCAAAAAAATTTTGACACTATAGCTTTTGTTTACAGGTTACAGATACGATATTATCGACATGTCCGGCCGAGATAGAGATATTGGAAGAAAATGGGAGTCCGGATCAGCAAAAAAAAAAAAGAAAAGCTGAAAGAACTGCATCCAACCAGGCTTTGAGTTTAAATATGATAAAGTTCCTCAACCAAACTGCGTCTGGTAGTACAGAACCACCTGAATCTATATATTCGACTTCTACACAACAAACGTCCAAGATACCGTTAGGAAATACTCCAGATGCACTGAGTACCGAGACTACCGAGTGCGAACGTCAGTTAGAAGTAGAGTTTGGATCATGCTCTAGCCAATCAAAAGTTGACGCTGAAACTATTGTGCTGTCATCAAGCAATCAAGAAGAACAGATTGACATAGATTCTCCAATTCGCAGCGACGACGTCAGTACCATAGTTCAGCAAGTGCTTGTTAATTCGGATCCAGGATTGTGGACGTTTCCCTTAACGGATTCACAGCGTCGTGACATAGTTCAAAGCGGCCCCACACAGCAATTAAATAGGGGTGATGAATGTTATCCCAAAAGTGATGATCACAGACACTTTTCCAATTTTTATTTCTCGAGAAAACTAAATAATGGTGAAAATCAACATCGTCGCTGGTTAGTTTATTCCAATTCTCAGAATAAAGTTTATTGTTTTCCATGCAGACTATTTGGCAATTCACTAACTCAGATGGTGCAAGGAGGGTGTTGTGACTGGAAACATTTAAGTAGCATCTTACATAGACATGAGAATACTAAAGAACATATGGCACATATGTTCCAATGGTTAACTTCAGAGAAAGGTATAAATCAAGGCAAAACAATAGACCAAGAAAACGAAAGGCTAATACGTGAATCTCAAAAACATTGGCACAACTTGTTAGAGAGAATAATTGACATAATTAATTTTTTGGCCTCTCATAATCTTGCATTTAGAGGTCACAGAGAATCTCTCAAGACAGGTGACGTTGTTAAAAATTCCGGTAATTTCATAGATTTATTTAAACTGATATCGAAATTTGATCCTACTTTACGAGAACACATGAAACGCATTAATGACAAACAACTTTCACACCATTATTTAAGTCACGATATTCAAAATGAATTGATCATATTGATGTCAAAAACAGTTGTCGATGAAATTATTCGTAAGGTTAAAGAAGCTAAGTACTATTCTTTTTTGCTGGATTGCACTAGAGACAGTAGTAGAGTTGAACAAATGTCGGTTATCTTAAGATTTTGTGATACGTCAACTGGCACAATAGTCGAACATTTTATAGGATTTCTAGCTGTTAGTGAGACAACTGGAGAATATTTAGCCAATGCTATACTGAAACATCTAGAAAAATACGACTTAAATGTTCAAGACTGCCGTGGCCAAGGATACGACAATCGAGCAAATATGGTAGGTGTAAATAGTGGAGTTAAAACTCGAATATTGAATATTAACCCTAGGGCATTTTTCACACCTTGTGGCTGTCATAGTTGAAATCTACTGTTGGTAGATGCAGCAAACTCATCTATGGCAGCAAAAACTTTTTTTGGTTTCATCCAAAAAATTTATTTGCTATTTTCAAGTTCAAGCAAACGCTGGGATTTAATAAAAGGCAAATTAAAACTAACTATGAAACCTTTATCAGACACAAGATGGGAAAGTAGAGTCGAAGCGATAAAGGCCGTATTATTGCAATTCGATGAAGTGATTGAATGCATCGAAAGCTTAAAAAATCAAACGGAGCAATCAGACACTCTCAGTGATTGCGATTCGGTACTAAATGAAATGTTAAGTTTAGAATTTATCGTATCTTTACATGTGTGGTATGAGATATTATCGCGAGTTAATATGATAAGTAAATTATGGCAATCAGTACAAATTCATTTAAGCATTGCTCTTGAACATTTACACACATTTTGTGAATGGATAAAAGAGTATCGGGAAACTGGATTCGAAAAAGCCCTGTCTGATGTTCGGCAATTTAGTGAGAGAAGCTGTTATGATCTGCCAAAAGAGTTTAAGAATAAAAGAGTAGCTAAAAAGAAAAGGATGTTCGAATATGAAAGCAGCGATCAACCTATACAGTCTAATAAAATCCGGTATCAAACAAATTTTTTTTACGCCATGATTGATTCTATAATAACCAATATGGAATTAAGATTTACGTCTTTAAATCAACATTTTGAAAATTTCGGTTTTCTCTATAATTTGAGCAAGCTAAAAAATATGCCAGAGGAGCAAATATTAAAACACTGTAACGATTTACATAACGTCCTGCATGTGGGTGAGAGCAGTGACTTCCAACCTTTCGAATTATATGAAGAATTAAATACAATGATCCCAAATTTACCCAACTTCATTATAGATGTAAAACAGCTGCTGTCATATATAACAGAAAATAGCTTGAAAGAAATTTACCCAAATATTTACATTGTCATCCGAATTTTATTAACAATTCCGGTAAGTACAGCCTCTGCTGAAAGGAGTTTTTCAAAATTAAAATTAATAAAAAATTATTTAAGAAACACAATGGGCCAGGAAAGACTTTCAGCTTTGGCTGTTTTATCAATTGAATCAGAGATGGCATCTAGGCTGAATTACGATGCAATCATTAAGGAATTTAGTAAAGTTAAAAGCAGAAAATTTCTGTTCCTCTAATAAAGAAATATAAATATTTTTAAATCTACACTTTAAGAAATGTGTGCAATCAGGACATAATATATCATTTTAATTTTTTTTCATGCTTTATAAGGTACCACCACAAATTCAAACAAGACAAGGGTCAATGATCTATGCATACGTAAAATATCATGTTAACAAAATTTAAAATATCGACAGTTTCGGATTTCTTGATTCTGTGATTATTTTTAAAGGGATAATGGCGCCATAGAATAATGTACGTCACTTAAAACCACGCTGTGTCTGTTTGTGTCTGATTATGGCTGAATTTGTTTTTAAAGAAAATGAACTACAATTTTTTTTAGCAATAAAGAACTTATATTCAATAGTGCAACCAATGTTTGCATTTATTGTCATATTGTCATCTCCACCTTCTATATATTTACGATTTTTGTTTTTGATTAATATTAATTCAATTTGTATTTTTATTAATAAAAATTGAGAGTGTTAATTGTTTTGTTTTATTTTTATTTTATAAAATCCATCTTAAGGTCGCCACAGAACAGGGCCTCGCGAAATCTATCTTGCCCACATAAAATTTAGGTCTCGCGCCGCCACTGATTGCTCACAAATGTATTTCTCAAAATGTTAGAAGATGGACGACTCAATCGATTCTACAAAAAGAATTTCTCTTCTTTCAATTCAAATGAACTTTGAAATATAATTCTCATTCATTAGTTTTGGAAGTATTAATAATGATGATGATTGAATATGGAAAAATCATGCAAACTACTGAAAGTACTGTTTCACTTCATATAAAATAAATGTAAGAGAAATCATATATAACACTGGGGAACAATTTGTTACATAATTTCTATTGACTTCGGTTTTTAGGCTGTTTTAGAGGTAAATTGATATGTTGATTCCAAAACTTTTATCAATTTTTTCTATCACGTCAAGTATTTTCTCTACTTTTGTTGCGCATACTGTTACGCTTCGCGGAACTGAACGCGAATTACAGAACCCTCTAAAGTCTGGAGGGTTTAATGACGCGGCGCAATAGGCTTAAGGCGCAATTCCACTGAGGCAACATTTAGGCAACATGTAGCATGCTGCATTGATGCATGCTACATTCGGTCTTTCTATAGAAGGAACGCTAAGCGACAAAAAATGTTTCCTTGCCGCATGCTACAAGTTGACCGTTGTTGCATGTAGATTGCGTCGTCTTTCGACACGATTGGACGTGTCGAACAGTGTCGCCGTCTATCCAACAGTCAACAGATCCATGGGGCTTGAAGAAGGCGACATGGAGTGGTCGATTGACAAAACCTTAGCTTTTATAGAGGATTACCATAATTCGCCCGAATTATGGAACAATAAAACCCCTGTGTATAAGGACATTAAACTCAGAAATGACAAGTTGGCACAATTATCTGGTAAATATAATTATTTTGCGGTTTTGAAGGTAAAAAATTATTGGTTTATTTTTTTATTTTTTTTAAATAGGAAAATATGATTGTACCTTGATGGAGCTGAAGAAAAAAATAAAGAATTTGCGATCAGCTTTTCATCGCGAACGAAAAAAACTTCAGGAAAAAAAGAGCGGCTCATCTCCTAGCAAAAAAGGGAAATGGTTTGCTTATGAGCTATTGAGTTTTCAATTGACGCCGATGTACCCAAAACAACATCGTCAACTGCTATACGTCAACATAACTATCACCCGTAGCCAAATATCTTAAGGTCACTAACAATCTCACGCGAGGGGTTATTGCTTCCCGAAAGTTGGTATTATATTTTTTTATTATAGGTGATATTTTCTCAAGTAAATACTGAAAATCTTCTTTACTCATCCGTGTGAAGTTTCTAAATATTGCATCATCGTCAGCAACCAACTTGTTGTACAAATTACACTGAATTTCTTGACCATCGACATATAGCTCTCTTCTCCAATATCGTGGCGTTTTCCTTTTCCTTTTGCGATTTAAAGCGATAACCAAATAAGCAGCCGCCGTGACTGTTTGTAGTGACATGATGTACTAAACTGAAGTTGCCTGGATACAATTGCTTTAGACGCATGCTACACTCAAGTCCGACAACGCTCATGCGACAGGGGGTAACAAATTCCGCATGTGACATCAATCGAATTTTCTGCCACAAAGTCGAACGCCTACAATAGGCAACACTAGGGAACAATTATCAAGCGACTTGTCGTTCAGTGTTGCCTCAGTGGAATTCCGCCTTTAGATTCGCATTGTCTATACTGATTTGGCCAGTTACGCAAAGACAATTGTTGCAATATGACTTACACCAATGGATCATCTGTGTTGACCTTAAACCGGTTTGCTTCCTTCTTGGCCAGCAACGCGGATATACAAAGCATCCCTGTTTTCTATGTATGTGGAATAACATAGCTCGTGAGAAGCATTGGGTGCAGTCCAAGATCTGACATGAAACTTGGTGATCAAAATACTATAAATCAGTCACTTGCCAACAAAAAAAAAACATGATATTTTCGTCTTTGCATATAAAACTAAGTCTCATTAACCAATTTGTGAAAGCTTTGTCAACTGAAGGGGATTGTTTTAAGTATATCATTTCGGCATTTCGTAGCTTGTCATTTGAAAGGACAAAGGCTGGTCTCTTTGATGGGCCACAGGTTCGACAACATATTTAAGATGAACGTTCAATTGAAACGATGACCGAACTTGAAAAGAATGCTTGGTTGGCAGTCGAAAGTAATCTCAAAGACTTTTTTGGAAACATGCGAACCCAGAATTACGTCAAAATTGTTCAATATTTCTCAGAAAGCCTTAAAAAGCTTGTCTGTAACATGAGTATCAAATTGCATTTCTTACATAGCCATCTTGCTAACTCTCCAGGAAATCTTGGCGCTGTTAGTGATGAACAGGTTGAGCGATTCCACCAAGATTTGAACGTCATGGAGGCAAGGTACCAATGTAGATGGAATGTCAGTATGATAGCTGACTACTGTTGGGGCATCAAGCGAGAATGTCTCCAGATTGAATATTCTAGGAAAAGTTATGAGCGGAAATTTTTACCCCAATATCTTTTTTTATTTTTTGTGTAAAAACAATTTAACTTTTATTATTATTATATAATAACCTTTGTATGAATAAAATATTTCAATATGTTTGGTTAGTACCCACTTTATTCACCTCTGTATGCCCATTCTGTATGACTTTTAGGGTAAAGAGAGGGTATCCTGTAGTTCAAAAACTTGACGCGATAAAGAAAAATTTATAACATTTTTTAAATCATAGACCAAAATTCAGTCAAAAACAAGTTACAGATTTAAGAAAACAAAACTGCAACTGTAATTAATATAAAGTCTTATCATTTTTTAAATTATAGTTTTTAACTAAGTCATATTTCATCACTTCAAACATCATAATTTTCTATAATATAGCTGTAAACGTTAAGCGATCATCCAGTCGATGCTCATTTCTGGATATTCAAAATATTGATGTTTTTGTTGAAACATCTTTGTAACAATCATATCTCAATGTTTCGCAAAACTAATTAATAGAATATATCGTAACCGTAGGATAATTTGTATCAGCGGAATACATAACTAACATAATCTAACGCCATTTTTTTGAATTCATCGAAAAAGACTTTTCCAACATTCGAATTGGAGATGAACATGTAAAACACAATTTTTTGGAGATATGTGCCCAACTAGAGGAAGAATGTGTTTGAGATTTAGATATACAATAAGATACCGATTGGAGTTCAAAAATTGAAAACGTAGTTGAAACATTATTGACATATAAAATACATGACAAATATGCTAAAATATTTACGATATTTCATCCATATGGTTTCTGTTATGAATTACTTGGAAAATGTCCAGTCATTCCCATTCATTATACTGTGCTAAATTCGTTTTTTCACATGAGTTCTATGGAAATTATAACCTTCATTTATTTCAAGTTGAACATATCGATGGTGTTGATTTTTCATTATTATGGCATCATATCTTCTTAACATGAGTATTTAAATTCAGGTTTACTAGTTAAAATCTTTCTAGAAGATAAACAACCAAAATAAATTTCATTTCTCTTCTTTATTCTACTTTTTAAATCGATAATATTTTCGAGATTCATTTGAACATCCTCAGTTCGGACCTGTCTCACGTGAAACAATTCTGCTTATAATTCAATGAACAGAGTAAATTGATTTGCATTTGATTTTGATATGCATTATTCGTTTAAACTTTCGACAATCATTTCGATTATCAGGTAGCTATATTATAAAGTGAAGTGATAACGTTCAGCTTGATAAATCGTCATATAACCTTAAAATTGTTATAAAAATTTAATTGAAAATTGTATAGGTAGGTACTAAATTTAATTTCCGTTATACTATCATGATAAATCAATACTAAGGATCAAATTATAAGACCCCAATTATCCATTGTTTTCTATTAACTACCTATATTCTATTAAAAGATTATGATTATTGCAAAATTTCAAAATTCTGAGGAATAAAATTATAATTTTCTTGTTATCCTCTTTCGAACTACACTACATTTCTCTCTGCTTGAGCATCACGGTCAAATCATGTTTCGATGTTGCATTAGGTATACCTCATCAGTCCAAACTGAGTAGTTATTTTCAAGAACACAATAGACTTTCTCATCACAAAATTTTTGTTGCGCATGTGTTAACATCTTTTTCACAGTGTTTTGCGAACAATCATATAAACCTCATTAAAAAAAACATGATATTGTACAAAAAATTGAAATGAAACATTCAATGCATTTATTTTATTATTTTACTTTCTTATTATTCTATTGATTTTATTTAACATAATTTTTTTTTTCATGTTATACTTCTATAATTCGAAAATAATTGAATAAATGAATATGAATATAACTATATTCATTATTGAAAAAACTGTTAAAGAAATAAAGCTTTAGTTAAAGTAATTGAAAAATATATTTTGCTATTGATTATAATAATTATGTTGTCGTCTCGAACAACAAAATGGTGTTGTTTCGGGGTAATAAAAGTGATACAAGGAACGAATCATTCGGAATAGATATATTTTATTTCATACGTTTTTCAAAGTCTTGTCTGCAAGATATCGAAAAATTAAACCAATTACCAAGAGAAACATACATATTAAAACATTTTCAAAATGTGTTTATGTGAATTCTGGGAAAAAATGTTGCCGTAGTTACCGAGGTTTTAGATCTATTGGAAATGTTAGCAAGGATACTTATATCACTCACTATCTTTTCTTGGAGAAAGTGGCCCAACTGAACAAAATCCTGATCATTTTCATCTATCCCTGAATCTTTTTAAGCTACCAGAAATTTCAACAAATTTATTAGTCAATCTTTAAAAATTCGTTCTTTCTTCAAAATTCTATGAATTTTTTATATATCATCTCTCCCAACTGTGTCTCATTAATAATGCCATTATTGCTTCAAAATATTAATGATATCACTTATGTTATTAATTATTTTAATGATTGATACCTATGTTAACTGAAATATTTTTAAAAATTAAGAATTCATTAATTCAATGGACTTTTATTATTACCTCTCATTTATTCAAAATTAATTGATATGATTCATTAGAATGAAATTCGAAATTCCACATTTTTGCAAATGATTTTCTCTTGTAAACAAACAGTTAACAAGTTCAGTTTTGATTATTTTTTGTGGACGTTGATGATATTTCAACCAACTTTTAAAAGATTCCTAATGATGAAGTTCAATTGAAACGTAAATAAGTGAAGAACAATCGATAGTTTTTCGAAATTATTCACATGTTTCTGGGGATAAGACACCTTTCCCAGCCATTATTGATAAGAATAATTCGAATCTTTCGAATTACCGCCATTTCAACGTGGCGCCCACGCTTGCGCTCTCCTTGCATGAAAAGTCCTATAGAATAAAACGACTACTGCCCTAAACATATTTTCTGCCTTTTATTTTGAAGTATCTATGACTTTGTCACAAACTAGATCCAAATTATTGAAATGTATGACGTATGTACTGCAGTAAATTTCACCTTGTCTCATTTTTAGCTTTAACCTTAAGAAAAGCTGGAGTCGTTGTGTTAATTTTTATTCTTAAGTGGTTCGATATGTCTATTAGATGATATTAAGTTATGATTTTGAAAATCTATTTGAAATTCTTCTGAATATCTCGTATATTCAAAGAAATTATTATATTAAATTCAACAATAGATTTTCTGAGAATCAGAGAATATCATTAACTGTCGAATTTCTGTGCTTTTCAGATTCGAATAATTGTAACGCCTGTTGAAGGATCTGAATGTGGAGCTGAACTTCGAATAATTGGTGGAACTCCAACGTCATCGTCTATGTTACGAAGAGAAAGAGGTAGGCTTCAATGATTCAAAACTTTGGAATTTATATACCTTTATAAAGTTGATTGATGACTCTCTGATCTATTGGTGAAACATGGTTAACATGTGAAGTAATAACAGTAATTGTAAGAAAGAATTTTATAGTGCCTTGCTATATAAACTGTTGATATTTGTACTATTTTAGCCCTGAAGAAGAAAATAAACATTTTCGAAAGCTTGGAAAATAATGAAGAGGTAACTGGGTTTTCTGTCCTAGACTGATCCCAATTAAACACTAAATATATATATATATATATATATATATATATATATATATATATATATATATATATATATATATATATATATATATATATATATATATATATATATATATATATATTTGTATGATATTCTACAAGAGTCTGTAGTATGTATACTATTTATAATAATTTTAAGGGTTTATCGACTTAGTAATTGTAGTGGTAGGTACTCTTTTCTCTTTACCAAGCTTTCGCAATCTACTTTATTGCTTCATCAGGCTTCTAAAATATACAAACAACCTTAACTAACATCTATAACACAATATACCTCAGATGAGATTTGAGGTTTCAATCATTAAATTATTGAACAGCAATAACATAAACATAATCTGCTAAATTCATCAATATCAACAATTTTATTTTTATTTTAAATTGCATATATCATTTGAGATTAAATATCTATAATAGTTTCAGAATAATTTGATCTCAGTTGTTTCTTTTGTTCTTCTTTTTTAACGTGTTTCCTTTCCTGTTCCTGAATTCATATATATATATATATATATATATATATATATATATATATATATATATATATATATATATATATATATATATATATAATATATATATATATATATATATATATATATATATATATATATAAATATATATATATATATATATATATATATATATATATATATATATATATATATATATATAAATATATATATATATATATATATATATATATATAATATATATATATATATATATATATATATATATATATATATATATATATTATATATATACATACTTATTTATATACATTAGTAGTGAGATAGTATTTGTTTGGTCACATCATAAATTTCGATATACTTTTCCTTCTTTAAATGTTTGTATAGTTTTAATTCGTTATTATTAATTCACTTTACCTCGAAACAAAAGTGAAAAATGAGAAAATTATTCAAAATTGTTCTTCAATAATCATTCCAAATTTCGATTTTTCATTTAAAATGCAGATTTCTCGAAATGACTAACAATAAAACCTAACAAATTCTAAAATTGCTATAATATGTTCTGTATTAATCTCAAATACCGCCTCAAAATCATTGTATCGAATTACAAGATTATGTGTAGTTCCTGAAATGATGTTAATGTTTCCCATAACAATTGGAGTTTACAGTAAATTCGAAAGAATCTTGTTTCTGGTATTCAAACAATGTCAGTGTTATCTTTGGTAACACCGCGGCATAATTTTACTGGATCAATTTACCGGTTCGTTCGGTAGGAAGAATGCGATACGTTTGATTCATCATATGGTTAAACAGGGTCGTACTAACGTATTTCACAAAGCGTCCATTTAGTTATATAACACAGGCCAACAAAATGAAAAAAAAATTTGGTGCCAGAAATCTAACATCTGATTTTAGATGTTTTTAATGTGCCGATTCCAAAAATGCCACCAGATTTTTTCTATCAGCTCCAGTTTTTGAGATAAACGTTACAGGTTAAATGATATATTTTTTTCTGATAAATGACAACAAATCGTCAAAATAGAAATTTCCCAGAATGAAATTAGCCAAATGGATACCTGGAATTGTCCCTGACCCAATGTTCCTATACTAGGAACTACTCAATACAATGCTCTTAATTACACTTATACTTGTAATTGCCTATGACCCGATCCTTCTATACCTGCTTGGCTGTACTTGATTCAGTATATTACTGAGTTTTCCCAAGTAAAGTTGTGCTATCATTTTGTGTAAATTTTGGTCGTTTTGTAGTATCAAGACACTAAACTGAAACAATCCACAAGCAGACGTACCTGTGTAAATCATCCCGATGTTTTTTGTTATGTGTGTGGTGAATACACTTTGAAAGAGAGCAGAAAAACGATTTCTGACTTTGTGAAAAGAGCTAATCTTGCCTATTTTGGCGTTCATTTAGGAGATCGAGATAAATCTTGGACCCCACATTTCATATGTAAAACATGTGTTGAACATTTGCGACAGTGGACAACTGGAAAGAGAAAGTGCCTAAAGTTTGGTGTACCAATGGTTTGGAGAGAACCGCGGAACCATCATGACGACTGCTATTTTTGTCTCGTTAATATTGAAGGCATAAATAGAAACAATAGACACAAATGGACATATCCTGATCTAGATTCTGCAAGAAGGCCTGTAGTGCATTCGGAAGAAATACCCGTTCCATCATTCAGCAGTCTACCTGAACTGACAGAAAATAAGGCAACTTGTTAAAGATCCACAATTCACCACATCAATGAACGAGACTGAATCTAACGCTTGTAGTTCATTTGTTAAAGTAGTACAAAATTTTCTTGGCAATCATAAAGCAGAGAAATACGTAGAATTATTGGAAACTATGCTTTCAAATTTTAATATTCTCGGCTGTAACATGAGTATAAAAGTTCACTACCTCCACAGCCACCTAGATCGTTTTCCAGAAAACTTAGGTGATTGTAGTGAAGAACAGGGGGAAGATTCCACCGGGATATTAAAACTATGGAAAATCGTTTTCAAGGACGATGGGATAGCCACATGATGGCGGACTACTGCTGGAGCCTTCAGCGAGACTGCCCTAGTAAACTCCATTCTAGAAAATCGTATAAAAATTTTTTTTTAGGTGATTAGTGACTAATGTAATTATGTAAATTAAGTTATTGCAATAAATACTTAAATCCTTGTGTCTTTGTTTTTTTTAAATGTCAATAGTAATATTATATATTATAACAGTTGTAACGTAAATTATATACAAAATTTTTTGAAAAATCTCAAAAACTAGATCTGATAGACAAAATCTGAGAACTTTTTTACATTCTGCATCCAAAAATTACTCTGGAACAGTTAAAAAATCGCAGGCACCAAAATGTGTGTTGGTCTGTGAATCTATGAATAGAGGGAAATAATGAGGCTTCTGTTTTTGATTTGACTCATAGTTTGAGGCCAGGTCTGAACTACCACTGCACTTGCAATCATTACAAGGAAATGAGTAATGTTTTCCAAACCACCAAAGTAATAGACATGCAAAAACTATTCCGAGATTCGAAACCACATCCACTTCGAAGACAGCTTAATCCTTATTCAACCATATACTATATAACCGTTGTAAGTCTTCATTACTTTAGCACTTGCATTGTGGAAATTTCCAAAATATTTGGCAAAAAAACTTTCAGTGTGATACATAATATACCCCTCAGAATAAATAGATCATTATGACTTCTACCTTCACCATATACAATACAAAGTATTGTGGGTGGTAGATCTCTACACACGATAATAATAATAATAAAATTTATTGAGAACCATTTTTTCAATGTAAAATTACATTCATTCAATTGATACAATAATTACAACTAAAAAGAATGCTCACAAAAGATCTGAATTCAGTTTTGAGTCTGATCTTCCATTCAGCCCTCGAATAAAAATATTGTTTCAAACAAAAATATTGGTTCAGTTTATATTCACAATAATATACAGCTATATTTGAAAAGAAAAAAACTGCCTCAGAAATATTGAACATTTGAGACAATTTCAAATGATGAGGGATATTCGTTTTAAAAAAATGAAGATATGATAAAAAAAATTGATTACATGCATTATTGCCACCATTGGAAACATCGTAGTACACTGCCACTCTATAGTATGCCTTTGTTAACCTCAATGACTTAACTCCCTTCTTAAACAAATGAGCCTTCGATAATTTCAAATTTGACTGTAAATGGTAAAGATTTTAATGCTCTGATAATAGAGTGAGTGCCCAAATTTGCGGCGACTAGTCACAACCTGCCACTGGATGCACCAACCGATAGACTAGTCACAGCAAGGCAGAAGAAGAAAAGACGACTGAGCATGCTCGGAACGCAACCTCAGGAGAAGTCAACAAGATCTCGTCGACTTCTGCGCTAGTCGCCAAGCAGTCAACATGACTGTCATCTACAAACATTATTAGTGCACTTAAATGTATTTAGTTGTAAATAGTTATGTTAAATAAAGTTGTTCTTACTGAACAGAGTTTGGGTGCCCATCTCTAATAAACCCCAACATTGGTGACCCCCGACGTGATCTGATCGAGAGTTGACAAGAAACGAGTCTAGAGTACAGTTCGTCCTAATAAGTCATATCCTACCACATTGATAGTTCTAAATAAAGTTAGATTTAAAAGTTCTCCGAAGTGTATTTCAATTGAACCTTCCCTCACACATCAGATAAATAAACAGGCGGTAGTGTAATACAAGTTCATCAATTAATATCATACACACAACCCCGCCAAAAATTTAACTCTTTCATTCTCAGGAATAAGTAGCACAACAATGATCCTTGTTGAATATTCAGATTACTATTCAATTGAATAAACCTATTCTCATTTTCCTTAACATATTTCAAATATGTAAGTTATAAATATGTAAACAAGGTAGGGTGAGTATGTAATAATTAATGAAGATAGGTTTACAAGATGTTCGTTGATGAATATTGAATATTAATCGAAGTATACTCTTCTGAGTAATAAATACCCTATTTATTTCTGTAGAGCACCCCATACCAGAATATTATAATTTAGATGATTATATAGAAGAATGGAATACACATTCATAACACAGTTTCAAGGTACAATGTTCTTGATTTTAGAGATTTTAAAGAATGAGTTACTCAATTTTTACATAAAACATCAATGAGTGTTGCCATCTCAAATTTCTGTCTACATATATTTCATAACTTAGTTGATTCGGATGATGATATAGTGTTGTCTCCATATTCAACGTTGAAGCTACTGATTCCATTGCTCCTCAGACAAAAATGAACACATACAATTTTTTCAACGTTCACCATCAGACATCTAAATTCGAGAAAACTTCGCAGGCAGATCGTTTATAAATAATATTAATAGAAGAGGTTCGAGTACAGACGCATGTGGACTACCATTATGATTCGTAAGTACCCTGTAATATATAGGTATAATTTGCGAATAATTTTTCCGAACTATTTGCACTCTGAATATATTCTAATTATTTGAAATGTGACTATAATAATTCATTATTCTAAATATTTGGATTTCATTAATCCAAAGGTCATAACTAGAGATCAAGTAGTACGTATGAAATTCGGTACTAATAAGATCTTTATTCAAAACATTTATAATACCCAATCACAGAAAATAATAACAAAATGTTGAATAGTAACTAAATAATTGAAATGGATGAGATAAAACAAAGAGCTCAATCTAATCTAAAAAACTAGGATATCAACTAATAACTAAATATTACCATTCAATCAAATCTCACAAAGAATTCAATCTAAATCATTTCATGTTGCTAATTTCCTCTGTTCACAAAACTACTAATAGTAACTTCTATGGAGTCAAAGTGAATGTAACAATTATTGGCAACTCTATTAATAATAATAATAATAATAATAATAATAATAATAAGTTCTTTATTTTCAACAGGTATAACACCCAATTACAGAAAATAATAACATTATATATATTGAATACATAACTAAGTAATAACTACAAAATTTAGAAGAAAGATTTAACTAAATAATTAAACAAAAGATTTAACAAAGAGATTAATCTAATCTAAATAAAAAAATAGTAACTTATAACTACATTATAGCATTCAATGAAATATCAATGGGTATAACATCCAATTACAGAAAATAATAACATTATATATATTGAATACATAACTAAGTAATAACTAAATAATTAGAAAAAAAGATTTAACTATATATTAAACAAAGATTTGACAAAGAGATCAATCTAATCTAAAAAAAAATAGTAACTTATAACTACATTATAGCATTCAATGAAATATTACAGATAACTCAATCTAAATCAATTAATTAAATCAGTTTTCGTTGTTCACATAACTCCTGATAATAGATTCTATGGTTTCAAAGTGAATGTCACAATTACTGGCAATTCTATTCAGTGTAGACTCCATGAACCAAATCGGGGATTGCATAAGGGAGTTGGTCCTCGGAGTCTCTAGGTGAAATAATTCTGTATTACGAGAATTTTGCCTAGGAACACGAAAATTCAAAGCGGACAAGAGAGGAGGACAATCAATATTATTGTGCAGTAATTTGTACAAGAATTTGAGTGATAAAGTTTCTCTCCTGCTCTGCAATGAGATAAAACTAAATCGACTCAATAATTCGTTATGATTGACTCCTCTCTGTGGATAAACTTTATCCTCCCTCCACACTAAGAATTTCAAGAACCTTCTCTGAATAGCCTCAAGATGGCGTTGATGGCAAGTGTAAATGGGATGCCAGATCGTGCTGCCATACTCCAACTTGCTACGGATTAGGGTATTGAATAGTCCTATCAATGTTGAAGAATTATTGAAATATTTGCCATTACGTATAACGAATCCATACATTTTCGCAGCAGATGAAATAAGTTGGGTGATGTGTGGGACAAAGGAAAGCTTCTGGTCGAAGACTACACCAAGATCTCTCGCCTTATCTGAACGAGAGAGAACCTAACCACCGACGCTATAATCACAATCAATGCGATCCCTTTTCCTTGTGAATGAAACAACATTACACTTTGACACATTTAAACTCAAATAATTGTTCTCGCACCAACTAGCAACATGGTCCAGCGCGAGCTGAAGTTGAGCACAGTTGTCCTGTGACCTTATTTCATGATATAGTTTCAAATCATCTGCGAACATCAAATGTGGAGAATGAATATTATCCATCAGATCATTTACGAACAGAATAAATAACAGTGGTCCAAGATTAGACCCTTGAGGTATTCCAGAGGTAGGAATGAACTCAGACGACTGTATACCCTCCAGCTGTACGAATTGACGTCGTTCAACCAGGTAAGAATGAAACAGGTTGGTGAGACTATCAGAGAATCCAAATTTTTTGCGTAATTTCTGTACCAACAGCGCATGAGCAACTTTATCAAATGCTTTCTGAAAATCTGTGTAGATCACATCAACTTGACCGGTGTAGTCTAATACTTCAGAAACGTACTGTGAAAACAGCATTAGATTGCTTGAACAAGATCTCATTGACATGAATCCATGTTGCTCAATCTTGATGCTATTTCTGACGGCTGGATATATAACATTATAGACCACAATTTCAAGAAGTTTGGAGAAGTTTGATAAGATGGATATTGGCCTGTAGTTGTTTATAACAGAACGATCACCTTTTTTCAAGACAGGTACTATCTTGGCCGATTTCCATATTTTAGGAAAAGTGGCTTTGCTTATTATAAGATTAAAAATATGTGTTAATGGATCCGAAAGTGCATAAATACAATCTTTCACAATAAAACTTGGTATTTTATCAGGACCAGACGTAAGTTTATTGGAGAGTTTCTTTGCGGCAATAATGATTTGTTTCCGAGTTATTGAAATGATATTTATCGCGTCATTACAATCTGAATAGTCCACCTCACATAAATTGTTGTTCAAAGATGTATCATATACAGAACTGAAATATTCAGCAAAGGCGTTAGCTATGGATGATGGTTTATGATGAGTACGCTCACCATGTCTCATCTCACCAGGAATTCTAGACATACCTTTTTTCTCGTTAATGTAAGACCAGAAAAAAGAGGGATCTTGCACAATATCATTTTCTGCTGTTTGAATAAAATTTTTATACGCCAAGTCAATATCATTCTTAATGGTTTTTCTCAGATTTTTGTACCCTGCCAGATAAAGATTATCACCATACTTCTTGAAGTTATTCAGATATTTTTCTTTTCTCAATATGTTGTCTATTAAATTCGAATTATACCAAGGAGGAAAACGTCTTTTCCTCTTTATTTTATAAGGTACAGTTTGTAAGAATATAGACTCTATTGAATATAGACTCCATAAACCAAATGGGGGATTGTATTAACGAGTTGGTGTCTCTAGGGGGAATAATTCCGTAGCACGAGGATTTTGCCTAGGAACACGAAATTTCAAAGCGGACAGGGAAGAGGACAATCAAGATTATTGTGCAGTAATTTGTTCAGAAATTTGAGTGATGAAGTTTCTCTCCTGCATTGCAATGAGATTAAACTAAATCGACTCAATAATTCGTTATGATTGACTCCTCTCTGTAGATAAACTTTATCCTCCCTATGAAACTAAGAATTTCAAGAACCTTCTCTGAAAGGCCTTAAGATGGCGTTGATGGCAAGTGTAAAAAGGATGCCAGATCATGCTGCCATACTCCAACTTGCTACGGATTAGGGTATTGAATATTTCTATGAATATATCTTCGAGGCAAATGAAATAAGTTGGGTGATGTGTGGAATGAAGGAAAGCTTCTGATCGAAGACTACACCAGAATCTATCAAATTATCAGAACGAGAAAGAACCTGACCACCGACGCTATAATCACACTCAATTCGAACTCTTTTCCTTGTGAAAGAGACAACATTACACTTTGACTCATTAATACTCAAATAATTGTCCGCACACCAACGAACAACATGGTCAAGCCAGTGCTGACGTTGTACACAGTTGTTCCGTGATCTAATTTCATGATATAGTTTCAAATGGTCCTCGAACATCAGATGTGGAGAGTGAATCAGATCACTTACGAAAAGAATGAATAACAGTGGTCCAAGATAACTGTCCGAGAGAAGTGGTCCTTGAGGTATTCCAGAAGTAGTAATGAACTCGAAGACTGCATACCCTCCAGCTGTACGAATTGACGTGGGTCAATCAGGTAAGAATGAAAAATGTTGGTGAGGCCATCAGAGAATCCAAATTTGTTGCGTAATTTCTGTATAAGGACCGCATGCGCAATTTTATCAAAAGCTTTCTGGAAATCTGTGTAAATCGTATCATCTTGACCGTTGAAGTCGAGCACTTCAGAAATGTACTGTGAAAACAGCATTAGATTGCTTGAGTAGGATCTCATTGATATGAATCCATGTTGTTCAATCTTAATACTGCTTCTGACGGCTGTATATATAGTAGTATATACCACAATTTCAAAAAGTTTGGAAAAGTTTGATAAGATGGATATCGATCTGTAGTTGTATACAACAGAATGATCACCTTTTTTCAAGACAGGTACTATCTTGGCCGATTTCTATATTTTAGGAAATGTGGCTTTGCTTATTATGAGATGAAATATATGTGTTGATGGAGCCGAAAGAACATGAATACAATATTTCCAATAAAACTTGGTATTTCATCAGGACCAGACATAAGTTCATTAGAGAGTTTCTTGGCGGCAATAATGATTTTAATTGAATTGAACTAACACATATAAGGTCTCAATTGAAAAATGAGGCGAATTATCCTCTTCTGCGCAGTAAAAACTCTATTAAATCCAGATGAACTACCTCAAAAAACTATATTATAGCTCAGCTGACTGTGAACTTATGTATAATAAGTTGTGATCAAGCTCTGCAAGGGTAGTTCTTGCTTTAGGCGACTAAGTGCAAAAAACGGATTGTTAAGCTTCTTGCATAGTAGTTCCATATGATTTTGCAGTGGCTGTAGGCTTCAGCTGGCGGTCACGAAACGTCAAAACAAATGGAATATCTGAGCTGAATTGACGTATTTTAAAAAGTAATAATTCAGTTTTACTGAGATTAAGCATGAGTGAATTTTTATAACACCAGTCTGAAAATCCTTGAATCAATTTCTCTCATTCCTTCATAGGACCATCAATACTTTTAGAAGACATGACCACTGACGTGTCGTTGGCAAAGAGGGTGACTGAGTCAATATTAATAAATTCGGGTACATCGTTAACAAATAACAGGAAGATCAATGGACCCAAAACGGAACCCTGAGGAATTCCAATATAGAGTGGATAGTTTCCAGAATTACAATTTTTGTTTTCAACAAATAATGAACGTCCAGACAAGGACATTCTTCACATACTTTGTGGACTGATAGTATTAGGAATACTCTATCAATTTTCTTCACACTATCAAATCAACAAGTGTGAGATATTTTTATATAAATTGATCTGAGCTTTATTCAAAGTAAGTACACCTTTAAGTCTTTCAGAGCTATATATTCATTGCGCTGTAATGCTACATGAGCATAATTTTTACGTCAAATTAAATTGCCTGCTTACGAAAATACCGTGCGGGTTTATGTTTTGTTTCGTTTTCCAAAGTCGAAAAATGTGTCAGGATTGTAGAAATAATATGAATTTGAATTGATAAAAAACTCTAAAACTCTTTTTGTTTTCTTCTAGAATTTAAACAATTTCTCTTGGAAGACCTATGGACATAAGATGGATATTTTGTTGAATATTATGGTTTCAATGTAATAATTTCTCTGTATTTAAAAAAACAATTAATCAGTTTGGCGTTCTGTTTATGTTCTGTTCTGTTTAGTCTATAAACATCACTGAATAAATTCAAGTGGTGTTCATAGTTCATTCTGAGACATAAAACATGAGACAAAATTTTAGGAATGATAAGGTTATAATGAAAATTAAGGAATCTCTTTAAAAAAACGTAATATTCACATTGAAAGGACTCTTCACCTGGAATGGTTCAACTGCTACAAATTTGTTTATTCGAAGAACCTGCTGTCACAATGAAAATTTTTGTAGCAGCTCCTAATGAGAAGAATTTTTACCATTTATTTCTGATTTTGTGCAACCGATTTAATAGTAATGGAGTGTCCAGCATACCATTGAGAAATCAATTATGGAATATATGTCATAAGCTTTCATCAGACGTTTTGGTGGATATATAAAAGGAATCATTTTCTCTTTTCTCGGTTTCGTGGTTTCATTATTGAGGCTCTTAGAATTTGAGTTTAATTTGAGTTTAAACTAGAACTACAAGATAGGATATCTTGTTGTTGAAGATATGTATTCAACTCCCTTGTTTCATTTGCAATTTCTTCTCTATATCACCAAATTGGTTGTATTAATATTGAAATTCTTCATCTTCCAATGAAAATAGTACAGTTCTCAGAAGTTAATTCCCAGGAAATATAACGTTAAGAAATTAAATGCATTTGAAATATTGTTACTTCCGTAGTAAAGTTCAGATAAGATTCATTCATCACTACTATTTATATGCGATAATAAGTGACCATATGAGACGTTACTGTTAGGAACATTGTTTGATTGATTTCCGCATCGTCGTATTGAAAATTGAGTCAATTAGTTCTCCCTATAATTTTGAATAATCACTGTCATTATAAAATCCGCAATCTTCGTCCTTAAGTGAATTACTTTTGAACCTATAGGCAAGAAAACCGTCAGGTATGAGAGTTCATTAGTTGAAAGGTCATCCGACACTCAAGTTTAATTGGCTGGAGATATACTCAAGGTATAATAAATGATTAATAATCATCCATTGAGAAGAAATACATGAACAGTTTTCTCTGAAACCGTTTCTCATTATAGGTACTTTAACAGTTATTTCACGTCACGTTAGAGTTATAATTGAATATCAAGAAGATGGTTTAACGCAATTCATTCTAGTCCTCCTTCTTGTCTCTTTCCTTCCCCGAAACCTTTTTGTAGGGCTTCTACAAGAAAGAGGAATTGAGTAGCAACTCTATGAAAAATTACATTGAAATGAGGAACGTGTTCTATTTTAGAGATGTAACGGAAAAAAATTATAGGCACCGAAGTCGGAGTCGGAATCGGAGGCAGAGTTAGAAGCAGTTGCGAAAAAGAGATTTTTAATTTAAGGACGAAGAAAAACATTATTCGGTCAACTTTTTTTCATTTCAATAAAATTGCCTGTGTGAACAATAAATGTACACAGGCAATGAAAATGAAATTAATAATAAAAATTGATGAACAAATTAAATCAAATGAATTGAATCCTAAAATATGATATAATATTCAATAAACAAACGTTTAATATAATTAATATAATAAATAATACAATAAAATGATGAAATAAATAATATAATAAAATTAATAATAAAAATTGATGAACAAATTAAATCAAATGAATTGAATCCCAAAATATGATATAATATTCAATAAACAAACGTTTCGAAATAAATCGAATCAAATGCATTGGTTCCAAAGTGATGTATTATACTTCACAAACAAAAGTTTCGTTTATTTTATTTTTTTTTATTCAATAGTGTTGGCGTTTACTCGATGTAAATCCATTATAATTGAATATAAACTTAAATTCAAACACTTGAACTTATGATTTACACTCTATTGACTACATAGCATGACGCGTTTCGTCGTTACAAACGACTTCTTCAGATGCTTACAGAATAACGACAACATTTTGAAAAATACAGGTATAAATATCAGGGAATTTGGGATTCTATGACTTTGGGTTTTACCTAAGATATTGCATTCTGAAATATAATTTCTATTGAATGAGATTGAATTCTCGCTTAACTCTTGGTGAAACATAATTGAATATTAAAATAAATTAAACTCTTGGCTTAATGTTTCACGATTTATTTAACAATTTGTATAGTCAACATGTTTCGAGCGTTAGCTCATTTTCAAGACCTTGAAGAGGCTTTTTCAAGAGTCTATTACCTGAAAAGGTTTAACAAGGGTGAATTGCCTAATTCTATCTGTTCATTGAGCAAATTTCCAGAATTTTTAAGCCGATTTATTCCCACTATTTCCCAATAATCGAATTGACTATTCAATCTATTTCTCAACGGGTTTTAGATGAGGCCAAAACCACTAAAAACCTCGTTTGTTACGAACCCTGGTCGACTCATCTTACATGATTTTGTAATATTGTATACTCTTTATATAATGGGTTAACCACCCAAAACATATGTACAGCTTTTAATATATTCAGTGAAACTCAAGTCAAGTGTGTTAATTTTTAATTTTATAATTTGCAAGCTTTGCTCGTTTGTGAGTTCGACAGATGACGTTTGGATGCCATTACCAACCAGTGCCGCCAACCTGAAATACTTAACTCTTAAAAAATCACCCTAACATTCATATCATTTTGTTTAATTAATATTTATGTTACAGCCTTCAGGCATTCATTGATTATGAATCATTTCACCATTTTTAATTTAATTTTCAATTAATCATAGTTTATTTCAGAATTTCAAATTGAATCTACAGAATATAGACGTCCGACAATATAATGAAGTGTTTAATTCCTTGTTGAACGAATCAGTCTGTTTTCAGTTCTACCTCTCTTTAAACAATTTGTAGGAAATAGTTAACCGGAAATAAATTTTTCCATTTTCACGGTCTGTTTCTGTTAAGAATATCAATTATCAGTTGAAATATTTTGGTAGCAACCAAACAAGAATTCATCCTCAGATGGGAGTAAAAGTGACTTAAAACCTATAATTATTCGAAATAGTGATAGTGAAATGAACTTTTCGAATATTAATATCTCAACTATACAAAACATCCTTTTGTATTGTAGAAATTAATCAGTCTCTTTATGACGCCATATCAAAAGGGTGAACACGAGGAGTTAGAATGAGAATTGCTGCTCGCAGTCACGAAAGAATGAAAATGTATGAAAATTGCAGGAGAGTTCAGTAAAATAGCGGAAGTAATCCAGACTGTGAAATTATTTCTTCAAAGCCAAGTTCCAACAAGAGGGAGTCCATTAAAATAATGTTCTTCTTTGTTTTACAATACTTGAGGGAATGCCCTAATACGTTGCACGAATTTTGAACTGCAGGGCATATTGATATATTAACAGTACTGATTTCCTATTCAAAATTCAGGTTCCAATTGAATGCATACGCTTTATTTAGTACTGAATAAGAAATCAATCAAATTGAAGTAAATTTCCAATAACGATTTTTTTCATCAGCAGGAAGATCCTGAAACGAATAAATATTCACTCTCAATGTATCCACCAAACGAGGTCTGTTCAAAAGAAAGAGCGACTTTTGAATATTTACGGGCTGTGCACATTCGATTATCGATTTTTTTTTGTTATGTTGGTACACACACGTTTCACACATGTTGACATTATTAGCCATTTTGGATTAGTAGTTTGTTTTTGGCGACTGAAAAAGTTATGCCTTTTTGTGTGCTTTTCGATTTTTACTTTTGAGTGGATCAAAGAATCTGTATTAAATTTTGCGTTGAAAATGGAATAAAGTGCTCCAACGAAATTAAAATGTTGACTTCGGCATTCGGCCACAGTCTACTTGGTCTCGAAAAAGTGTTTATAAGTGGTATACGCGCTTTACAGAAGGTCGAGAAGATGTTGGTGACGATGGAGTTACAACCACGTTAACAAACGAAGAAAATATCGAAACAGTCTCTTTGGAAAATCGTCGAATCACTATTAGGGAAGTTGCAAAGGATGTAGGCATATCAATCGGTTGATGCCATGAAATTTTCTATACTCAGGAATTTGTTTTGGGTATGAAAAGTGTGTTAGCGAAGTTTTTTGCAAAAGCAACGTCGCATCAGTATCGCTCAGATTTGCTCAAAAAGATGATAACTGATGACGAAACTTGGGTATATGGTTATGACGTCGAAAAGAAGGGAGAAGTGGCCAGAAGAACCAAGACCGAAAAAAGTACGCCGAGTTGGATCAAATGTGAACGTTTTGCTCACTGTTTTCTTCGATCCCAATGGCGTGGTGCATCATGAGTTTTTGACACCAGGTCGTACGGTAAATATGGAATACTACAAGGAAGTTATGACACGTTTGCGTTGAACAATACGTTTCAAACGATCGGAATTGTGGAAAAATGAATCAATGCACACACCAATGCTTGTTCGTGAAAAAAACAAAAACAAAAGAAAAAAGAAGACAAAAACAAAACCATTATCATACCTCAACCACCGTTCTCCCCAGATTTGGCTCACTGCGACCTTTACCTATTTCCAAAACTGAATAGACCTGTGAAAGGAAAGCGTTTTGCTACAATTTATGAAATAAAATTCAAGTCGAAGAACGAACTGATGACCATAACGAAAAGCAAATTTTAAAAGAGTTGCGAGGAATGGAAGAAGCGATGTTATGAGTACTTATATCTGTGGGGATTACTTTGAAGTGAAGAAAATGGATATTGCTGAATAAATAAATACTTTTCGAAAATTAAAAATTCACTTCTTCTTTTGAACAAACCTTGTAAGTCTTAGCAAAAAAAAAACACTTTCGATGGCAGTACACGACACAATGTTAACTATTTGACTGATGCCTTTTTTCTGAAGTGGATACTTGGTCGCGTTCTGCACTTTTTGATAGGAAAGTAAATATTTTTCGGCTCTCGTGTCACTAACATGCTTATAGCAGCATATCTGTAGCTTTACAGCTGATGTGGTGTACCTCCAGAAAACTTTCAATCAAACATATTCATATTTTACTTAGTTGCCATAGGCCTTGTATATTTCTCAAACCTCTATAATATAAGTAAAAGTATGAAAAGTCTTAGTTTGGTTGAAATTAATGTAGACAAGAGTACCAACATTGAAAATAATGTTGAAGATCAACTACATTGTCATTTATGTAAATACAAATACTATAAATGAATAATATATTTGTATATTATCTCTTATTTCAATCTACTTGTGTTTATATTTCGTCATCATTCCAGGATATTCGTTTTATAAGAAACCATAAAAATATGCATATTACTATAAAATTAAAATTTAACACACTGGACTTAAGTTTCACTGAATATATTGAAAACTATACATATGTTTTGGGTGGTTAACCCATTATCAAGAATATACAATATTACTGGAATATTGTATACTCTTGATAATGGGTTAACCACCCGAAGTTTTCATCTCTATCGGCAGTCCCTATAAGTGCCTACTTTAAGGGACAATAGAAACAAGACTTATGTAAATTGTTTTATTCTCAGAGTAATGAAAGCAATTGCCATAAAAAACCTGCCACTGTGATTGGGTAGGCTAGTATTTCATTAGAAGCCTGTGCCAGATCTATCATTTGGTGATGTTTGACTAATATGTCGTTTGTTATTCATTCACTAATATAAAATTGTCCCCTATCCAGTTTTGAGCGACTAAATACGAGTAGTATTTCTATTTTATTCATTCACTAATATAAAATTGTCCCCTATCCAGTTTTGAGCGACTAAATACGAGTAGTATTTCTATTTTATAGAAATATGACTGAATATAGGACGAGAAATGACGTGAAAAACTACACTCAGTGACAACGATTTTAGTAAATTTTCTTCTATGTTGTTGTGAATTTCAGCCAGCTGTTCATCGAGTTTTAGTGTTTTGGAAAACTACATCGCTGAAATTAAGTCTACTTGTGCCATTGTTAACAATTTGATTAGGAGAATTCAAAATATCGTAACGAAAATCTATTATAAAACTTATATATTATGTGATTATAAATTCACTTCAAATTTTTTCATGAAGATATCGAGCAATACTGGAAATGTCATTCCATTCGTAAAAAGAGGATGACACACTACAGGGACAACTACAGAAACGAATACTTCCGTTTGGAATGTATTAGAATAGATTTCAACCAAGAACATGAAAAAGTGGTCCTTTATAAAAATTTTATTTGTGTGTTCCGAATTCCTTGAAAAAACACGATTACAAGATCGTTAGTTGTATTGATAGGGAAGGTTGCTTGGATGTGCGACCAGATAACGAATATTCACCAGTGGAATAAAAGAATTGGAATTTCTTATCTAATGATCGTACTTATTTCTCTCCCTATCAATGACTCCTTGGCATAATGCTGTATTTCCTGAATACATATTTGTATGAATAATCAAGAGTTCAAGAAGAACTTGATAATAGCAACTAAAAGTGTTTTTTATAAATGAGAGGTAATAAGGAATACTTGTCTAAAAATCACTCACAGTCAGTGATTTTTAGACAAGTATTTATTATTACCTCTCATTTAAATATGAACTATCTATCACATAGTTGATTCATCTTCCATTGAATTTATGTCTTTTATAAATTATTATATAGATGAACTCTTAGGTTTTCTGGATATGACAATAACCAGAACACAAGCGACAATTCAAGTTTGTCTGTCAAAGCGACTGTCAAGCACACTTTACTTGAAATCGCATGAATTACTTGAGATTTCTTCTAAACAATTGGAACTATATATTTAAAACTTCATGTTTGCTCTAACATCACTGTTCATTATGACATTTTCACCAGATCCACTGATTTGGATACTTAAATTTGTATATTATTCAATCATTTCAAAACATCAACATTAATTGGAACTAAAAATTTATTAGAGTTATACCTAAATTTGAAACATTTGAAGGATATAACTGCTACCGCCATCTGTGCTATTAAGGACCAACATATAGAGTAGTGTGAAAGGAATTCTGTAAGTAGGGCATCGCTTGCCTAAATCGATACAGAAAACTGTATCATGTTTAGAAAATGAAGGAATGAATATACGTTATACCGTGAGTACGCCTATGAGTATGACGAAGTATAAATATATCTATATTTCGTGACGCATATTATTATCAAAGCAATTATCGTCATAATAAGCGAAGTGGAATTTCTACAAATAATATATTCATATTAAATCAATCTACAACTGATTCAATCAATAAATCAATTTCAATTAATGTTGGATACTAATATCACGGTTTATAACAATTTTTTCATCAAATATGTTGGCAATTTTCAACAACGGAATAATTTAGAACTTCACGACAGAAGATTATCAGTTGTGTGTAAGTTTCTAGAAGAATTCTAGCATTATGCCCTACTTTTCGGAATTAATGTGAAGGATTTACCCCTGCAGTTGCAAGGGATTTCGTTTGTGTATTTTATCTCTAAGTTTATACAACTGGAACGTGCTACGATGATTTATTTGATTATAGCACAACAATTTCCAAAAACGTGACAAGCTGCCACCAAATTCTGGTTATGTGCACGTCTTTATTTGAGTTTGCAACTTCTCCCCCGCTAAACTTCTCAGTAGGGGTTTTATTTGATAAACCTATCAATGTTCATTGAATTCTCAGTGTGTTTGTTTTGAAGAATATGTGTGATTAGGGATTTTCTCTAACTACAAATTGACAGACGATGGAATAAGTTTTTTTAGAATATGTAAAATGAAAGTATACACATTCATAAACTCAGAAATTGTGTCCAATTTAATTTTCAATTTTTTTCATTGATCACTCATTTGAACATTTGTTAACAATTATAATCTCAGTGTATTCCTCATTTCATAAAACGGTTTCGATAGTAGGAAAGAAACATTCAGTTCCATAGAGAGGTTTTGTTAGATGAGGTTTCCTGAAATGTTTTTGTGTTTGTTGTGTATGCCAATACTTTGTTAAATTGTGTTCATATGTTTCACGGTTTCATAAAATGCTAAAAAATAGCCTAATGTACTCTTATACTCAGTTTTTCATAATTCAATTCATCACATCAAAACGAATATGAATGAAATATAAATGAATATAAATGAAATAAAACACTTAGTATCACAGAAGACTTTAATTGCTTTACAATTACAATTGGATGTTACACCATTTTCAAAAGCTAAACATTAATATAATTCGGAGGAACTGAGCCAGGTGCTTTTGTAGTCAATATATTCAACAATGTTCCACCAAGAGATCAACAACATTGAATGGACTTTATTAATAATAGTAATTGAATAAAAAGCATAGAATTATTATTGTTGCTTTTTAATCGTTTTGGGATGTTACATCTTCACTTGTTATATTTATTTATTTGAATTACATTGTTTTTCAGGACAGGTCCTAATTACAAAAGAGGAAAGACAACATATACTATAAAGAAAATTGGTATTTCAAAATTTCAAAGGTCTCAATTTTGTACTTTCAAATTTTGAGGTTCAATTTTAAAAGAAAGAGTTACTGATAAAATTAAATACAATTATGGAAATAAAAAAATTAAATGCTGACTAAACTTATACATACATATAAAGAAAAACAAACATACATATACATTCACATAATAACACACATACAAGTATATGCGTGAATATGAATCATGTACGTGAAACACATAAATGATTGTTATAGCAGAGATTATGCATACCAAGGAAACTTGCCTTAATATCACTAACAGAACAGTTGAAAATATCCACCTTGGCTCCCAAAATTGTCCCATTGTTCACATATCGTGTGCAATAAAGAAAATTTTAGAACATTGGTTCTAGAGCTGCTGAAACGTAGAAGGTAGGAAGGTATATGGAGAATATATAAATGTTTGTCTGGAGAATAGGTGTGCAGTTTAATTTTCGCTACTAAGACAATGAACAATAAAATTCCGTGAATCTAATTCACCTGCTTTTCATTCCATTCATATTTCACGAAGACAAATAATCAATTAACTTCATCATCATATTCATAATTATTTGTGAAGTTTTTCCAGAAATTCGTTTTCTCAACTATTGAAGAATATATCATAATGATTATATATTATATCTTATATAAATATCTTCATATAGACCTATTATTATTATAAAACTTCGTCTATAAGCTAAAAAAGTCAGAAATTTATTTCTCTGGATGATGACTGCTGATTGTCCTTGGATTTTTTGAATGATCAGATTGGATCATTCACTAATTCTGTCAGGGTGGTTTCACGCGCTGAAATTTCCATCAACTTACTCTGCACAAGCCAGTGTGCATACGAACTCAATAAACATCTCGTCATTACCATACAATTTGCACAAGTTTTGAGTTTTTGTTTTGTTCTCCATTTGTAGAGTGCGAAATAGATATTTCGAAGTTGAAATGATGATTTTCGCCACGACTGATGTATATATACATAATGAAAAACGCGAAATTGAAGGAGTAAATTGAATAATAAGTTCTTTATTATTAGAAAATAATAAAGAACTTATTTATAGAAAATAATAACATAATGTTGAAAAATGACTAAATAATTGAAATGAAAGAGATATATAACAAAGAGCTCAATCTAACCTAAAAAAAAACTGGAATAGTAACTAATAACTAAAAAATGGCATTATAGAAATATTACAACGAACTCAATCTAATTCAATTCATTTTTGTCAATTCGATTTGTTCACACAACTCCCGATAATAGCTTCTATTTTCAAAGAAGCTATTATTAGGAGTCAAAGTGAACGTCACAATTATTGGGAACTCTATTGAATGTAGACTCCATAAACCAAATGGGGGATTGCATTAGGGAGTTGGTCCTCAGAGTCTCTAGGTGGAATGATTCTGTACTACGAGAATTTTGCCTTGGAACACGAAATTTCAAAGCGGACAAGAGAGGAGGACAATCAATACTATTATGCAGTAATTTATGCAGAAATTTGAGTGATAAAGTTTATCTCCTGCTCTTCAATGAGATTCAAATTAAATCCACTCAGTAACTTTATCCTCCCACCAAACTAAGAGTTTCAACAGTCTTCTCTGAATCGCCTCAACTTGGTTGGTGGCAAATATAAATAAGACGCCAGATAATGCCATACTCCAACTTGCTACGAATTAGAGAATTAAATAGTCCTAAGAATGTTAAGGAGTTATTGAAATATTTGCCATTGCGTGAAACGAATTCTACTATTTTCGAGGTAGATGAAAAAAGTTGGGTGATGTATGGAATGAAGGAAAACTTCTGATCGAAGGCTACATCAATATCTCTTACCTTATCAGAACGAGTGAAATGGTGAAAACCATTGATGTTGAAAGATAACACGTTTTCTCATTCATATTTATCCATATATTCGCATATGGATAGAGTCAGATTTCCTTCTTATAATTACATATATTACGTCACCGTTGCGTCAATGTTTGAAATTGGAGCCTTGAACAACGTTCAGATATTATTCGGTACACCAACTGAAACCCAATTTTTTTGTCGGATAGATTAAACTCAACCAACTCTTTAGGCTTGTGCAAACCTTATGTCTGCGTTTACTTTTACGTTTTTTCACGTTTTAAGATTTACTCGTTCGAAACAGTTTGTACAAGTGACTCGAACGTGTATACCCACCTTTATAAGTATTCATGCTGGGAACTCATACCCACACGATAAAAATTCATGCTGGGAATATTATTTAGATTGACAATCTCTCAGCTACGCGACAAGCTAAATATTCGTAGTCAAGAAGACACGATTTGAAAACGAAAAACAAATTGGGCGAGTGTACCGATGGACATTTCCAAATTCCGCTCTTAAATTGCACATTACGCACTTCCGAAATTAATTTATAAATTACCTATTTCATAATTTCGTTTCAATAAATCTTGTATTACTGTTTGTTATTTACATAGTTATGAGAATAGCACAATAAAGTTATATAACACACTAACAGGCACTTTCACTGCATCGTTCAAATGCCGACCCCATTTATCAAATCTGATAAAGAGATGATTTCGTTCAGAATCACTCATATTTATCATCGATTTCCAAAATTTTTCTTTCGTCTTTCTTTTCATCATTTTTCATTCGGATGAAAATTAATCGTTTACTATTTGCAATGACAATAAACAATTCAATATCGGGAAATTATTTTCGAAGAATATAAATGGATAGGTACATTTGAAAAATGAAAAATAATCGTGTTATTGATTATGCGTTTCAATTGTAGGATATTTGTCGTTTGTAAAACAAAAGTGATTCGTTTTGGTCTAATAACGGACCTTAATAGGGAGCAGTTAGTATTTGGGAATTTACACGTTTTGGGAATATGCATTGACCCAAAAGTTCTATGTGGAGAGCAGTTTACAAAAATACTTTCAGAGAAAATAAATCGACAAAATATACAAAAGGCAGAATCAAGTGAAGTTTTGTGGAGCAAATGTCCAACATCTATCAATAGAAATGACTGATAATGGTTGTTTTTTTTAGAGGTATAAAACTTCAAATTGCAATAAAACAACGATAGATCATTCGATTGACAAAAATTGGTTTTTATTCGAAAGATAATCTTGTGGCATTACATTTTAAATATGTCTTCTGGCATATGACCCGCCACTGCTGGCTCGGATATAGTCCAATCTGGACGTCCAATTTTCGATGACTTTTTCCAACATTTGTGGCCGTATATCGGCAATAACACGGCGAATATTGTCTTTCAAATGGTCAAGCGTTTGTGGCTTATCCGCATAGACCAATTACTTTACATAGCCCCACAGAAAGTAGTCTAGCGGTGTTAAATCACAAGATCTGGGAGGCCAAATCACAGGTCCAAAACGTGAAATTAGGCGGTCACCAAACGTGCACGAGCTGTGTGACATGTTACGCCGTCTTGTTGATACCACAGCTCCTGGACATCATGGTTGTTCAATTCAAGAATGGAAAAGTTAGTAATCATGGCTCTATACCGATCACCATTGACTATAACGTTCTGGCCATCATCATTTTTGAAGGAGTAGGGACCAATGATTCCACCAGCCCATAAAGCGCACCAAACAGTGAGTTTTTCTGGATGTAACGGTGTTTTAACATACACTTGAGGATTATCTTCACTTTAAATGCCGCACTTTTGTTTGTTGACGTAGCCATTCAACCAGAAGTGCGCTTTATCGATAAACAAATTTCGCTTATGAAAATCGGGAACAACGGTAATCTCGTTTCGGACCCATTCGACGAATCTACGCCTTGCTTGATGATCGTTTGGCTTCAATTCTTTCACGAGTTGGATTCTGTAAGCACGCAAACCAAGATCCTTTCGTAAAATCTTCCATAAAGTGGATGGACACAGATCCAATTCCTGTGCTCAATGGCGGATGGACTCATTCGGTTCTTCCTCAATGCAACGCTCTACAGTAGTGTACGTCGTCTCATGGGATGCGAGTTATCAATAAGAGTAAACGTGGTGTGAAAACGTTCCATGATTAATCGAATTAAATGCTCTGATGGACGATTTTCTCGACGATAAAATGGACGTAGTGCGCGATAAGTATCCCGCACAAAACCATTATTTCCGAAATAAAACTGCACTATTTGCAAGCGTTGTTCAGGCGTGAGTCTATTAATGATGAATTGTCAAACCAAACTGAGAATAAATCACTTCTCAGCTGTTAAATCGGTCGATATCTTCAACAGTTATGCCAACTTGAAGTTCTATACCTCTAAAAAAACACCCGTTACATGGATGGAAGGAATCATATGGTCAGCGGATCATATGATTCGGGATCAACTTTCGGGATCAGGAGATGTTATCTTCGTTTCAGTACGTACTGAACTTATTTACGTAATCGCGAACTAAGGCATTTGAATAAACTGCTCTTCAACTTGAAATCAATTGGCACAATCATTGATAGACATACGAGGTTTGTTTGAAAGAAAAGGGGAATTTCGAAATTTTTCTAAACGTATTTATTTCATCATCAATCTCCATTTTGCCCCCTTCAAAGTAATCCCCCTCAGATATAATTCACTTATGCCAAGCGTAATTAGGATGTAATTTTTGGTCAAATAATCACGAAGAAGCATTGATGTGTGAGCTGGTGCATTATCGTGATGCAAAATCCATGATTTGTTATACCACCCGTATCACCTGTTGGCAAGGTGCACCACGGCGTTTCAATCGAAGAAACCAGTAAACCAACCTTTCACATTTTGTCGAACATGGCGTGTTTTTTTCGGTCTTGACTCTTCTGGCCGCTTCCATTTGGATGATTGGGCCTTGTTTTCAAAATCATAACCCACGTTTCGTCGCCTGTTATGACATTCTTGAGCAAATCTGGATCGCCGTTGACGTCATTCAACTATCAGAAGAGTATCAGAAAACTCACTAAATATATGTTGTGGACAAAACTATTCGAAAATTCTGAAAGTAAATTTATTATATTCATTTCAAGTTATATATCTGCTACGTGAATATCAGTTCCGTATACAGTGTAACTGATTTTGAATGTTACTTCATGCATTTCACGACATTGCAGAGATGTAGACAATTTTTCAAGACCTATCATCAAGAATTTTCATAGCAACCACACTGGACCATTTGTCATAAGTTTGACAAATGCTCCAATGTTGATATCAATAAACAACTTGAGAAATTTTTGAGTTGGAAATATTGTCGATTAATTATTCATCAGAATCTTCTCGTTTGACCAACGATACCCATTCTTATTATGCAGAAAATAGAATTCTTTCTTTTGGAAGTCGTACAGCTCATATGTGAAGACAAGTCCGTATCATTCTTGATAGTACTTTTTCACATTATGCACTGATCGTATGGAATTTTTTGAATAAAAGATATCCCAACCATTCGAACAACTTAAGTTTTGAAAAGAACAGACCCAGATTCAAAATGGCGTCATAGAAGGCTATAATGTTGATCGTAAAAAACTCTGATGAATGTGCTTTTTATATTTATGATAATTTCATTGTAGTCGAATGTTTTAGTCAATCTTTCATTGAAATGATATGAATTTAGAGTCATCTCCACACCTTTAATGTGAGAGTTAAGGTCTGGGGTAGAAATTTGGGTTGGAACAACGAATGAGACATAAACACTGGTGTGTATTTCTAAGATTACTAATTATGATATATGATTAGCAATGAGACATGCAGTAAATTTCCAGCCCAAATATTTCGAATGAAAAAACAATAAACCATTAATCGATTGAGCCGATACTTGATGAAAATATCAATACATAATTTAAATAAAACTATGTAGCATTTTGATTTGCACAATCACAATATTGTTAAGATTAACTCTATTATAGTGAAAATCAAAAAACTACTGTTTTATTTAAATTAAAGCAATAAATGTTGAGCACCTTCATTAAAAGCTGAAGACTTTTCAACTCTCTTCATCATCAAACATTCTGTCCTGAAGTTGAGTCACAAATTGTTCAACAATAGTCGGAATTTTTTAGAAACCTCTATATATACAAAATTATTTGAGTACTTTTAAGTGATACAGATCATTAAAAAGTTTTCAACTTTTAATATTGTACATTCTACTAAATTTACACTCCCTTTTATTGCATGTTCAATATTTTTCCGAAAAATACTTCATAAATATTAAAAGCTCTTTATTCGCGTCGTATACGTTCCCAAAATATGCCGCGAATACAGTAACCTTGAATTTGGAATGGTAATTTATATGAGATTATAAGGGATAGGTTATTGGGTGACAAAATGAAAAATTGTATATAAAAAAATTAGTTTAAATGAAGTTTTTAATCATATTGCTTAATTATTATGTTCAGGCTTAGGCAATGGTTTAAAGAATTTTGTATTTTGTTCTTGCTTGGCAGTTTTTGAAGGTTCCTTCAGTTGAGACTGATATTAATCAAATACTTCAGCAATTTGCCTTTAAAATAAGACTTTGTTCCATAGATGGATCAATTTTCATGAAAAAAATCACGATACTCATTAGCCATTCTTAAACCTTCACTAAAAATTTTTTAAATTAAATGTCACGTTTCCTCTGCTCGTTAAATTCCTCAATAGGCTGTAAATTTGACATTTCCTCCATGTTGCTCAAGTCAAATCTTCATCTTGCGTTTGAAACAACATCTGAATGTCACTTCATTCTATCCGTTGAAACCCATCTCGTCCTATTGCATTCGCAATTTCAGATATGTTTGCAGTCAATGTTTAAATGTGCACAGATTCCTCGTCATTTTCTGCAGTCAGAGTAGGCCACAGTTTTTCCAGCATGAATTCTATGTGTATGGCTTCGGTTCTTCCAATGATTCCTTTATGTTTACTATGCATTTTGCTATGTCAAAATCCTTCCTGTATTCCATAACATTCATATCAAGACCACATCCTACATCATGCAATATGATTTTGAAGATTCGTCTAATGTAATAAAGCTTCAAGGCCTGGATTATCTGTTGCTCCATAGGTTGAAGCAAGCCGTCATGTTGGAAGGAAAAAATGTCACTTTATATTTGGATGCATGATTTCAGAGGTTTACCTGGTGCATTATCCGAACTAGATCTGCACCTAGTCTATATTTTTCTACACCAAAGATAGTTTTAAGTGGAGTACCTCAGGGATCCGCTTTGGGTCCATTGTTATTTGTTTTATACGCCAGTGATCTTCATTTACATGTTCAAAGTGAGAACGCCTTTTATGCAGACGACACAAAAATTTTTGCAAATTCAGGACGCTCTAAACTCAATTTTCGAATGGTGCGTGGATTGGTTATTGCCTCTCAATAAAGACAAGTGTGTAGTTATTGGGTAAAGACAATCCACGTTTTGATTATTCCATAGACGGACAAAAATTAATCAAAGTTAATTCTTATAACGATCTCGGAGTCACAATAACTGATAATTTGAGGTGGTCGGAAAATATTTCTTGCATAACTAGAAAAGCAAATAGTTAACTTTACCTTTTGAAAAGAGCGTTTGCGAAAATATACTTTCAGGCATCAATTCGATTATATAAAACAATCATTCGTCCTACTATGGAGTATTGTGGTGCTGTGTGGTGTCCGGAGTTGGTGCGGGACAGAGATCTACTTGAAAACATTCAGCGTAGGGCTACTAGACTATCATTCAAGCTTAAAAGACCGGATTACCCTATAAGGCTTGCTTCAGCTGGATTACCAACATTTGAAGCTCGTCGACTACGTGGTGACTTGATCATTACTTTTCGAATTTTGAAATATAATTTTGGAGATTTTGGACATTTATTCATTCTTGATGGCAACGGACTTCGTGGTCACAATTTAAAGCTAAAGAAGGAATCATTTCATACATCTATGCGGCAGAATTTTTTACCTAATCGTGTGTTCAGTGTATGGAACAGTTTACTAGCTGAAGTTGTGAACTCTCAGTCAGTTAACGTGTTCAAGAGGGCGGTAGATGAATTTTTGTTTTCATTTTGAGAAATTGTTTTTGTCATATATTTTCATTGTCAATGTGTACCTACTGATCACTATTTTTTTTCCTCTTGTTGTTATTATTTTTTTTTTCTCAAATGTTTATCTAATGTATTATCCTCACATTGCAGTATTCTGTAAAAAGTGTTAATGGGCTTATGGGTCTTCAGACCCCTGCCTTTAATTATATGTAATAATAATAATAAAATAATAATAATAATATTCTTTTCTTTTCAATAAGTTTCAACTTCCGTAAAAAAAAATTCTGAAACCACTGACAAAAAATAGCTATTTGATGCGCGAATATAGAAATTGGTTTGCATTTTTTCAATCCGCGAATAGTGAAAACACGAATAAAGGAATCGCGAATAAGGAGGTTTTACTGTACATAAAAATTCACGTACCGAAAATTTATTATGAATTGGAAAAAATTTATAGTAATCGATTGAGTGAACATTAATGCGTCCTTGAACAAATCATTCATAGTTGACGGTCTGGGAAATATTAACACGTATATTCATTTGTAAATACTCATCATTGCCTGTTCTATACGCGAATAGCGCACGCATCGTTTATCTCGCGGTTATCAAGATCGCAGAAACGTTTTCCCCTGCTGGCTCGGACTATAAACTTCTGCTGCTCAGTATCTGATCGCGGCTCGGCGTGGTTGGACTGCATCGCTATTCGAAAATTCCGATATGACATGTGGAATGCTTTTTCACATCTGTTGCTCAGCTTTTGCCGCGAAAAAAAAATTGGAAGTGAGTATTTGAAACGGATCTGTGACTGTCCTTGCTTTCTGTATCAGTTTTCCAAGTTTTGTCTAACTCAAACTTAATTCAGGTATTCCATCTGAAAAAATGTCTGAGAATAGTGAGTATGATTATTTTTCAATTAGAATACCTGAAAAATTCAGACAGGGCCGGATTTTCCGATAGGCTAAGTAGGCTTCAGTCTGGGACCATCCGATCATTAATATTATTATTAATTACTATTAATAACACGATCAAAGTCGAGGATAAACATCTTATGACTCAATAAGAAAACTTGTTACAGAAGTGTACATACATTGAACATATGAAATCAAATAATATCAAATCTAAAATTACTACAGAACAAATTATACCAACTAAAGATACTAAAATATAAAGCTACTGAACAAAAAATGTTCGAAGGTAAGGATGAAGAAGGATTAACTATTTCGTTTTGAAATAACTTTTGACTCTTCTGAATTACATCAGTTCTTGAATCAAATAACTGTCAACATGAAGTTCCATATAATATACAATTTGATATATTTTTTAAAATTTTGATATTGCTCAATTTATGTTCAATTTAAATTAAGAATAAAATTCATTTTATGAACTTCAAATGTAAATTACCATGAAAAAATTCATCATAATTAAATCAGGTTGAATCCTAAATGTATGGAATACATTTGATTAAATTTCATGGAAAATATGATGATTTTTATGTGGTGCTGGGAATAAATGGTCGAATAAATATTTTGGAGTTATGTTACTTATCATGTGTGCCACATTTTTACCAACTGTGCCATATCTTTCATCATTTCTCATATAATCTACAAACTTCGAAATGGAAGGAAAATGGCCTTTATTCATTGAAATCCGCCCCTGTTCGAACTTAAACTTCCTGTTTCTATATTTTTATGATAAATAAATTATTATATGGCTCTCATATAATTATTATATGGTTATGTATTTAGATTTTCATCAATTATAGGCCGAATCGATTAA